>JANJGN010000031.1:20559830-21042744 GCA_026770705.1 Isurus oxyrinchus | reverse complement strand
ACCGGGAGCTGATGTAAGTCAGCGAGCACAGGGGTGCTGGAGCCACTGGCCTCAGCTCAGTTTAGCTCATAACCTAGACACCGGGCAGTGCCATATCTTCTCTCCTGTTGCAGACACAGCAGGAGACACAGGAACTCACCGAGGGATGCAGTGGCTCGATAGGTAGCAATGCAGTACTGAGGGAGTGCTGCAGTGTCAGAGGTGGCTGTCTTTCCAATGAGATGTTAAACTAAGATCCCCGACCTAAAACATCGCATGACACTGATCAAAAAAGAGGTGGGGTGGAGATCTCATTGTTAATATTTACCACTCTAGAACATTAACTAAACAGGCTACCTGGTGATTAAACTTGTTGCTGTCTGTGGGATCTTACTGTGCCACATTGAACCATATTACAACCACAACCACACTTAAGCACTTTGGGACACCCTGAGGTTGTGAAACGCGCGACAGGAAAATACAAGATCTTTTTTCACGCTGTATAACATGAAATCCCAGCTCCAGGTCCTCACCACCCCTCCCGATCTCTGACAGATTCCTCCTCACACCCGACAGCCTCACCATGTCTCCACGTTCCTCCAGTTCCGGCCCCTTGAACGTCCCCGATCATAATCACAGCCGAGGTGCTCACTGCACAATACGCAGAGCCGTAAAGTCACTTGGGGAATAGTAGGAGGCCATTCGGCCCATCGCTTCCATGCCCAGGAAATGGTGTCGATTCAGGACTCACTCGCCACAAGCTGCTGAATTTCTGATGGACCAATAATAGGGGAGAAGGTGGACTCACTGTTATTTTTCAGTCATTTCTCGGCCACTGAGGTTTTGTCCAATATTTTTTTTTTTAATTTTAAAAACTGCACAAACTGAAAATCTAAGGAATAGAAAAACCAGTGGGATCAAAATTTACCCGAAAAGCTCTTATTGTTTTGAAACCTGTTCTTTGGCCCCCCAGAACCTTCTCTGATCCAGCAAGAAAAGTTCAGGGGTTTTTTAATATAGTTTTTTTTTGTGTGAGTTTTGCTCTGGTTCCTGTTACTGGCTCCAGAGAATCTTCCCTGTGCTTCTCCGTGGTCACTCAGGAGCTGCGTGCAGCTCAGGACAGCCCAAAACTCTGCAAAGAAACAGAGCGAGGCACAAGGATTTACACTTGATCAAAATCCCCAGACTGGGAAAATACCCAGGGGGAGTTTTGGGGCGGTTTGGGGGAGAGGGGTGGGGTTGGGAAAAGGGAAGCAAGACTGAGTGCCAGTGCCCCGGGGGTGGGGGGTGGGGGTTAAGAGTGAGAATGAGTTTTGGAACGTAAGGAACTTTCGCTAAAGCTCTGGGGCTGGGACTGCGCTCAAACCTCCTGTTGTTAATTCTGGGTTGGATCCCGGGCCCCTCTTGAACCGGTTGCTGACCCGGGTCAGAGGGAGTCTGGTATCAGTTGGTGGACTGTTCAGACTCTGTCCCGGACAATCTCACTGTCCAGACCCTGCTCCGGACAATCCCTCTGGCCAGACATTGTCCCGGACAATCCCACTGGACCAGACATTGTCCCAGACAATCCCATTGTCCAGACCCTGTCCTGGACATTTCCACAGAACCAGGCCCTGATCCGGACAATCCCATTGTCCAGACCCTGATCCAGACAATTCCACTGTCCAGACATTGTCCCAGACAATCCCACTGGACCAGACTCTGTGCCGGACAATCCCACTGAACCAGGCCCTGATCCGGACAATCCCACTGTCCAGACCCTGATCCGGACAATCTCACTGTCCAGACCCTGATCCGGACAATCCCACTGTCCAGACCCTGATCTGGACAATCCCACTGACCAGACATTGTCCCGGACAATCCCATTGTCCAGACATTGTCCCGGACAATCCCACTGGACCAGACATTGTCCCAGACAATCCCATTGTCCAGACCCTGATCCGGACAATTCCACTGTCCAGACATTGTCCCGGACAATCCCACTGGACCAGATCCTGTGCCGGACAATCCCACTGAACCAGGCCCTGATCCGGACAATCCCACTGTCCAGACCCTGATCCGGACAATTCCACTGTCCAGACATTATCCCGGACAATCCCACTGGACCAGGCCCTGATCCGGACAATCCCACTGGACCAGGCCCTGATCCGGACAATCCCACTGTCCAGACCCTGATCTGGACAATTCCACTGTCCAGACATTATCCCAGACAATCCCACTGTCCAGACCCTGTCCTGGGACAATCCCACCAGAGCAGACCCTGACCGGCTCTTGTCTCCCTTTTTTTTATGTACATCTTTCCCTCACTGTTTCCAGTGGGATTGGGCATGTTTAAAGTTGAACATTACATAATAGAAGATTCTAGAGCTGGTTCTGCTGCCAAATACATCCCTACAAATTAACCACACAAACTCTCGTGTTTGATGTGCATGTTCTCTCTTGGGCCTTGTTGCTAAGAGCCCTTTCAGGTTACAAGAGGATTCTGTTTCATGATGTCTTAGAGTGGCCATTAACCCTCGCCCTGCCAAATAGTATTTGACCGAGTGTGGCATCAAGGAGCCCTGGCAAAACTGGAGTCAATGGGAATCAGGAGGAAAACTCTCCGCTGGTCGGAGTCATACCCAACACAAAGTAAGATGATTGTGGTTGTTGGAGGTCAGTCATCTCAGCTCCAGGACATCACTGCAGGAGTTCCTCAGGGTAGTGTCCTCAGCCCAACCATCTTCAGCTGCTTCATCAATGACCTTCCTTCCATCATAAGGTCAGAGGTGGGGATGTTCGCTGATGATTGCACAATGTTCAGCACCATTCGCGACTCCTCAGATACTGAAGCAGTCCATGTCCAAATGCAGCAAGACCTGGATAATATCCAGACCATCGCCCCTTGACGATCAGTGGCATTACCATCTCTGAATCCCTCACTGTCAACATCCTGGGGGTTACCATTGACCAGAAACTGAACTGGACTAGCCATATAAATACTGTGGCTACAAGAACAGGTCAGAGTCTAGGATTCCTGCGACGAGTAGCTCATCTCCTGACTCCCCAAAGCCTGTCCACCATCTACAAGGCGCAAGTCAGAAATGTGATGGAATACTCCCCACTTGCCTGGATGAGTGCAGCTCCCACACACTCAAGAAGCTCGACACCATCCAGGACAAAGCAGCCCCGCTTAATTGGCACCCCATCCACAAACATTCACTCCCTCCACCACCAATGCACAGTAGCAGCAGTGTGTGTACCATCTACAAGATGCGCTGCAGGAATTCACCAAGGCTCCTTAGACAGCACCTTCCAAACCCAGGACCACTACCATCTAGAAGGACAAGGGCAGCAGATAGATGGGAACACCACCACCTGCAAGTTCCCCTCCGAGCGACACACCATCCTGACTTGGAAATATATCGCCGTTCCTTCACTGTCACTGGGTCAAAATCCTGGACTCCCTTCCTAACAGCACTGTGGGTGTACCTACACCACATGGACTGCAGCGGTTCAAGAAGGCAGCTCACCACCACCTTCTCAAGGGCAATTAGGGATGGGCAATAAACGCTGGTCTAGCCAGTGATGCTCACATCCCATGGATGAATGTGAAAAAATAAACTAAAATAAGCAGCTGATATACACAGTCCGACACCTCAAACCAAACGCTGCCTGTCCTGTCAGGCAGATGTGAAAGATCCCATGGCACTGTTTGAAAAAGAGCAAGGGAATTGTCCTGGGACCAATATCTATCCCTTAATCAATGTCACCAAAAACAGATTATCTGGTCTTTATCACATGGCTGTTTGTGGGATCTTGCTGTGCATAAATTGGCTGCCATGTTTACCGCATTAAAGCAGTGAGTACATTTCAAAAAGTATTTCATTGGCTGTAAAGCGCTTTGGGAGTCTTGAGGTTGTGAAAGGCGCTATAGAAATGCAAGTTTTTTTTAACTTTGTCACTTTAAAGTGTGGACAGTGGCGAATAAGTTGTTTGAACTCAGTGCCTGGCACTCATAGCCAGTAACTGTCTCAATACCGAGTCACCCAGGCCAGCTCCGTGCTGAGTTTGGGTCCCGCTCCTGATCACTGTCCATTGATCCCTCCTGGCTAGTGAGACAGGGCGGGTGTTAGACACAGCCTGGCCCACATGTGATTCCCCCCCTGTTCAAATAGCCGACGTACCCTCGCTGGCACATGAAGCCTTGTCTGTTAAAAGGAGGGATTGCAGCAACAGATGGAACCTTCAGGAGAGGGTGAATAGACAGAGAGGCTGTGAGGAAGTTTGAGGTGAGACTTACTGAGGGGAGAATGACCCGGGGGAGTGAGGGGGGGGTTGGGGGTGGGGGGGGGGATGGGGGGGGTGGGGGGGGGGTGGGGGGGGGGGGGGGTGGGGGGGGTGGTGGGGGGGAGTGCTGTATATCAGGACCTTAAACCCACCTGTTCAAATTTCAGAATGAGCTTAGGTCACAACTCGACTATTCCAACTCTCCACTGCTCAGTCTCACGCCCACCTCTGGCCAACTTCAGCTCATCCAACGCTCTGTTCCTGACTCATACCAAGTCCTGGCCATTCACTCTGTGCTCGCTGACTGACACTGACCCCCGAACTGAGGCAACAGCTTGGCTTTAAAATCCCCATCCTTGGTTTCAAACCCCCTCCAAGGCCTCCCCTCCTCACCACCCTCTGTAACCTTCCCCCAGCTCTACAAACCCCCCCCTCAAGGAGCCTGAGCACTGCCAGCCCTGGACAAACTCGATTTTAATCACTCCGCCATCGGCGGCAGTGCTTTCAGCTGGCTAAGCCCTTAAGCTCCGGGATTCCCTCCCCAAACCTCTCCGCAACTCTCTCCTCCTTGAAGACGCTCCTTAAAACCGGCCTCTTTGCCCCGGGGTTTTCGGCCAACTGCTCTGGTATCTCTTTACGTGTCTCGGAGTCAGATTCCATTTGATAACACTCCTGCGGAGAAACCTTTAAATGTTTTATCACGTTAAAGGTGCTACATAAATGCAAGCTGTCATTACGCCTGGGTGGGTGGTTATTGTTGTACCAGACTGCTTTCCAAAAATCAAGGTGCACATGGTAATCCTAGGTATTGGGTTATGTGTTCGTTGCTAGGATGGACCTATCACCTCATCGTCTTGAGCAGGTTAATAAGCACCCTCAGGCCAGGAACGCAAACAGCTTCCTCAAATTTCCAAAGGCCACATTGGAATCGCTGGGATAAAATTACCTTTGTGCAATTAGATGGGTGCAAGAGGAAGGCATTGCCGTGGCAACCAGCGCCTGGGCCTACACGTGAACAGTCAGTGCTCGTATCCTCAGATCCCGTTCTTTCCAAACTTCTCCTCCTCAATCGCCTAATAGGGAGTCACAGAATCACTGGGGGCAGAGTCTTTGGCCCATAATGTTCCGACATTTTCTTAAGCCCTCAAGGGTCACTTTAAGCTGGAAGTTAGGCTTCAGTTTGGTTAGATCTCATCTGGAATAAGGGGTATCAGTCAGGCCCCCACCCAGGAAGGATATATCAGCCTTTACGAGGGGTGGGGGGGGTGGAATGCAATGGGGGGCAGGGCAGACTCACCGAAATGATACCGGGGCCAAGAGGGTGGTAAAATCATGAGGGCAGATTGCATAGTCTTGGCTATTCTCCCGATTGTAGAAGACACGGGGGTGATTTGATTGAGGTGTGTAAGGTATTGAGGTTAAATTAACAGGGTCAATGGAGCGAAACTATTTCCTCTAGTGGGTGGGTGGGGCAGGGGCTGTGCTGCTGGATCCCAGAACAAGAAGCAGAACCTTAAGCTCCGAGCCAGGTCGTTCAGGGGTGATGTCAGGAAGCACTTCCTCACACAAAGAGGGGTGGAAATCTGGAACTCTCGCCCCCAAAAAGCTTTCGCTGGTGGGGTGGTCATTTGAAAATTTCAAGACTGAGTTTGATAGATTTTTGTTGGGTAAGGGGTTTAAGAGTTACAAACCAAGGAGAGTAAATGGAGTTAAGATACAGATCAGCCACGATCTTATTGAATGACAGACCAGGCTCAAGGGGCCGAATGGCCTGCTCCTATTGCTATGAATCTGGGGGTTGGTGGGGGGGGTTGTGGGGTGTGAAGCTTAGTAAGTAATCCCTAAGGAACAGGAAGATCCCAAGTTTCATTCACCTCCATCTGCCCCCACTCTAGGTACTTGATGTTACATCTAGTCTGTACAACTCTGATAGCGATAGAGAGATGGAGCCAAGGTTTTGCTCCAATCTCAATCCACATGGGCTTGGAGTTCTGCAGACCCAGAGTGGGAGCAGGTCTGAACGTGCCTGCTGTACCCTCAGTTATGGAACCAAAGGGATAGAAAGGGAGGCCATTCGTCCCATCTCTGCCAAGCAGGTTGGGCCTATACTCACTGGAGTTTAGAAGAATGAGGTGAGACCTCATTGAAGGTTGGATTGACAAGGTGGATGCTGAGAGAAGGTTTCCTATCGTGCGGGGAACCCAGAACTACAGGGGGCACAGATTCAAAGTAAGGGGTCGTCCATTTAAGACAGAGACGAGGAGGAGTTACTTCTCTCAGAGGGCCGTTAGTTTTTGGAACCCTCTCCCCCCAGAGAGCAGTGGAGGCCGGACCGTTGGACATGTCCAAGGCTGAGTTAGGCAGATGTTTGATCGACAAGTGAGTCAAGGATTATGGGGCCAGGCAGGAATGTGGAGTTAAGGCCAGATCAGATCGGCCGCGATCTTACTGAATGGCACAGCAGGGCTCGAGGGGCTGAAAGGCCTACTACGGCCCCTAATTTTTATGACCTTATGTAGCATTTCAGCTGGGTTTGTTTTACTCAAACCCCATTTCCCTGCTCTTTCTCTTTCTCTGTGTTGATTTACATTCTTCCTTTTCCAAAATTCCTCAAATTCCCTTTTAAATAATGTCTTCAAGCCTCTCTTTGTATTTTTTATTCATTCATGGGGTGTGGGTGGCGCTGGCTGGGCCAGCATTTATTGCCATCCCTAATTGCCCCTTGAGGAGGTGGGGGTGAGCTGCCTTCTTGAGCCGCTGCAGTCCATGTGGTGTAGGTACACCCACAGTGCTGTTAGGGAGGGAGTTCCAGGATTTTGACCCAGCGACAGTGAAGGAACGGCCGATATGTTTCCAAGTCAGGATGGTGAGTGGCTGGGAGAGGAACTTCCAGGTGGTGGTGTTCCCATCTATCTGCTGCCCTTGTCCTTCTAGATGGTAGTGGTCCTGGGTTTGGAAGGTGCTGTCGAAGGAGCCTTGGTGAGATTGACACACTCTGAGTGTTGGTGTGGCTGGGATGTTGTCTGCTTTGCACTTTCCCCAGGTGTGACACGTGGCAGGGTCCAGGATAAAGTAGTTGAGATGGGATATTAAACATCTCACAAAAATACTATCGGTCCTTGTGAATAATGTTGTTTTCCGCTGGGTCTCGGTTTATTGAAATTGTGTGTAATCAGTATCACGGAGAGACTGGAGATGCTGGGATTGTTCTCCTTAGAGCAGAGATGGTTAAGAAGAGATTTAATCGAGGTGTTCAAAATCGGGAAGGGTTTTCGATGGAGTAAATAGGGAGAAACTGTTTCCAATGTCATGGAGGGTCGGTAACCAGAGGGACACAGATCGAAGAGAATCGGTAAAGAGGTGAGTTTTTTACACAGCAAGTTGTTGTGACGTGGAAAGTGTTGTCTGAAAGGTGTGGGAAGCAGCTTCAATAATAACTTTCAAAAGGGAATTGGATAAATACTTGAACAAGAAAGATAATGGCAGGACTGTGGGGGTGGAGCAGGGAGGAGTGGGTCGAATTGGATGGATCTTTCAAGGAGCCGGTAAAGACACGATGGGATGAATGGCCTCCTTCTGTGCTGTGTGACTCTCAGGCTGTTGGTAATCCTCCCCCCTCCGGTCTCCTACGCTTCTGGCCTTCGATTTTCTAATCCTTGCTGAAGTTCTGCCATCTCAGTTCTCGTGGTTTGACCTTCTTGATCTTATGCCTGGCAGCCTGGGTTTGAGGTGATGTCTCTTTTTTTGCAACACCATGGCAACTGAGTTAAAGTAATCACAAAGTGTAACCGGAACCGTGCGCAGCTGCACCTCAGCCTCGCTCTCCGGTTACCCAGTGACAAAAGCCAGCAGTCTGGCATATTACCTTTCTCCCCTGAAATCCTTCCCTCTCTCTCTCTCTCCCATCTGGGGCCCTCGAAACATTTGTTCTAAATTACCCTGGATGACTAGTGCCTGAAACTGGATCCTGGTTAACAGGTCAGAGCTGCCAGCAGGATGGACTGATCCATCTCACTATCTCTCACAGAATAAAGGATTGGATTAAACTGAGGGTCTCCTTTCACCAGGAATCAAATTCATTAACAGAGAATTTATTGTTAACCCAAAAAACCCATTCACACAAACACCCCCCCCAACCCTACACACAAACACACACACACATACACACAAACACACACAACCCCCCTACACACACACACACAAACACACACACACAAACACACACACACACCCTACACACAAACACACACACACACACAAACACACACACACACACACCCCTACACACAAACACACACACACACACAAACACACACAACCCCCCCACACACAAACACACACACACAACCCCCCTACACACACACACACAAACACACACACACACACAAACACACACACACACACACCCCTACACACAAACACACACACACACACAAACACACACAACCCCCCCACACACAAACACACACACACAACCCCCCTACACACACACACACAAACCCCCCACACACAAACACACATACACACACACCCCTACACACAAACACACACACACACACACACCCCTACACACAAACACGCACACACTCACACCCCCTACACACACACACACACACCCCCCCCCACACAAACACATACACACACACCCCTACACACAAACACACACACACACACACCCCCTACACACAAACACACACACACACCCCCCCCACACAAACACATACACACACCCCCCCTACACACAAACACACACACACACACACACCCCCTACACACAAACACATACACACAACCCCCCTACACACAAACACACACACACAACTCCCCTACACACACACACACAACCCCCCCACACACAAACACACACACACACACACACCCCTACACACAAACACACACACACACACACACCCCCTACACACAAACACACACACACACCCCCCACACAAACACATACACACACCCCCCCTACACACAAACACATACACACACCCCCCTACACACAAACACACACACACACCCCCCCCCACACACACAAACACACACACACACCGCACACCCCCACACACAAACACACACACCCTCCCCACACACACAAACACACACACACACCCCCCCCCACACACACACACACACCCCTACACACAAACACACACACACACACAAACACACAAACACACTCCCCCCCCCACACAAACACACACATACACACACCCCCCTACACACAAACACATACACACACCCCCCTACACACAAACACATACACACACCCCCCTACACACAAACACATACACACACCCCCCTACACACAAACACATACACACACACCCCTACACACAAACACACACACACACATAGGGCAGGATTTTCAGTTCGGAGAGCGGGCCTGACATGTGTGAGTGTGAATAATGCTCATTATTCCGGTTGGTGGGTGCGTGTGAGAGTCAGCAACGCCCGCTGACAACTAAAAGGGATGTTAAGCACATTAAACAATTAATTAAATTGAATTTTTCGCTGTCCATCCAGCTTTCTGGTTGGCGGGTGGGTAAATCGGCCAGGCAGCCTGCGCATTTTTGCGAAACCTCGCTCACGGGTGGGATGAGATCTCGGACAGTGACTGAAAAAACAATAGAAATTTTTAACACTCACTTTTCACAGGCCCTGTTCATGTGACTGAGTCACATGTGGGGACACGTCTCCCTTATTCTTAAAATCTTTATTTTTCATTGTAAAATCCATCAGCTCCCTGGAACACTTGGGCACGTCTGCCCGAAGAGGGGAAAATCCTCCCCATAGACACAAAGACACACACACACACTCACACACTCACACACACACTCTCACACACACACACTCACACACACACACACACACACACACACACACACACACACTCTCACACACACACACTCACACACACACACACACACACACACACACACACTCACAGACACACACACTCACACATACACACTCTCACACACACACACACACTCACACACACACACACACACACACACACAGACACACACACTCTCACACATACACACACACAGACACACACACACACATACACACACACACACACACACACACACTCACACATACACACACACACACAGACAGAAACACAGATAGACACACACACAGACACACACACAGACACACACAGACACACACACGGACACACACACAGACACACACACACACACACGCACAGATACACACACGGACACACACACAGACACACACACAATGGCACAGATGGACACAGACACACAAAGACAGACACACACACACACATACACACACACACACACACACACTCACACATACACACACACACACAGACAGAAACACAGATAGACACACACACAGACACACACACAGACACACACAGACACACACACGGACACACACACAGACGCACACACACACACAGACACACACACACACAGGCAGACACAGACACACAGACAGACACACAGACACACAAAGACAGACACACACACAGACACACACACAGACACACACGCACACAGGCAGACACAGACACAAACACACACACACACACACACACAGACACACACACACACACACACACACACACACACACACACAGACGGACACAGACACACATGGACACACAGACATACACACACAGACACACACACGGACACACACAGATGCACAGAGATACACACACGGACACAGATGGACACAGACACACAGACACTCACACACAGACGCACACACATACACACAGAGGCAGACACACACACACAGACAGACACACAGACACACTGACAGACACAGACGCACAAAGACAGACACACACACACACAGACACACAGACGGGCACAGACACACAAAGACACACAGACACTCACACACGGACACACACACAGACACACACACAGACACACACACACACACACACACAAACACACACCGACACAGACAGACAGACACACACACACACACACACACACACACAGACAGACACACACACACAGACACACACACACAGACACACACACAGAAACACACACAAACACACACACACACAGGCAGACACACAGGCAGTCACACAGACAGACACACACACACAGACACACACAGACACACACACATAGACACACACACACAGGCGAACACATGGACAGACACACACACAGACACACACACAGACATACCCATAGACAGACACATGGATGGACACACATACAGACACACACACACACACACACACACACATAGACACACACATAGACACAAACACACATAGACACAGACACACCCACACAAAACACACACATAGGCGCAAACACACACATACACACACAGGCACACACACATAGACACACAAACACAAAACACACGCATAGACACAGACACACACAAGACACACAAGACACACAGAGACACAAAAATACACACACCCAGACACTGATACACACATCCATTGACACACAGACACCCAGATGGACACACACACACACACACACACACACACACACACACACACACACACACACACACACACACGCATGCATACAGACCAACACAAACACAAACATACACACCCAGGTACATGTATCCCACCCAGTTACACATGCAGACATGTGTATGTACACATACACACACAGACACATGAATGCACACATAGACCCTGACATCCGCACACATGCGCTGAGTAATTGTTGGTGAGCTGACTGCTGTGGGTGCTGAAGGGCAGATGCTCAGACTCCGTGTTGTGAACAGGGTGTAATTCTCTCTGAAACTGAATCACACAGAAACTCACTGGGGGTCATGAGTCCGCAGACCCGCCCCGTTCCACCCCCTCCCTCTCCCACACCCTCGAACCCCATCTCCTCGCTCCCTCTCAACCCTCGCACAGCCCCCAAAACCCCTTCACTCACAATTACAGAAAAATGCTGAATATTAAACTCCTGAGCCCGGACACTGACTCAGAGAGAGATGTCCCACATCCAATAACCTCCTCCCCCTGTCTTCCCATCCTTCCACTGGCCAAATATGACGAGAGAATGCGACAAATTGACCAAGTCAACATTTATAATAATAACCACGAGGGTGGCACAGTGGTCAGCGCTGCTGCCCCACAGCTCCTGGTACCCGGGTTCGCATCCTGACCTCGGGTGCCCCTCTCTCTGTAGAGTTTGGGGGTTCTCCCCTTCTCTGTGTGCGGCTCAGGCCAAGTGCCCCTGTTTAACCACCCCCCACCGCCCCCCCCCCACCCCCACTCTGCCCAAAGCTTGGCTACAGTGACGTTGTCCCCCAGTGTGTGCCCTGTGAGGGACTGGCAACCTATCCTGGGGTTTACCCCCACCTAGCGCCCGCTGCTGGATGGGATAAGCTTCAACTCCCTGTGACCCGAGGCTGTTCTGGAAAAGTGAGTGGGGAGAGAATAATATGAGAGGGTTTTTTGCATGTCTGGTCTGTTTTGATGTGAGTTTGGTCAGATGTTTGATCCGGTGAGTTTTTGCCCCTGTGGGATTACCAGAGTATTTTATATTATTTAATTGTTCATTATAATATCTCACTGTGACACTGCGACTGTGTGTACTGAGCGTAACAAACCTTCCCCTCTCCCTGTCCCCTGTCCCCCACCCCCCTTACCACACACTCAGGCAGGGTGCGGTCCGGTGCTGGTGTCACTGGGATAGTAACGCAGAGGCCCAGCCGCAGCACCCTGAGCTCCACAGGTGTCAAGTCCCACCCGGGGGCAGTTTCAATTAAACGTGTTCAAGGAATAAATCTGGAATTGACAGGTAGAGCGGGATTCCCTGCTCCCTGCCCACTTTGGGACTGGGAATTCCGTGGGAAAGGTACAGCACAGAAAGAGGCCATTCAGCCCACTGCAGCTACACCGGTTGAATAACAAATCTAGCTGCCCGTTCTAACCCCTCCTTCTGGGAGTGGGTCTGTAGTGTTTGCAGGGTTACAGCGCTCCAGATGCAGATCCAGGTGTGTGTTCAATGAGTTGAGCGTTTCTGTCTTCACCACCAATCCAGACAGCGAATCCCGGACCCCCACCACCCACCGGGTGAAGAGGTTTTTCCTCATGTCCCCCTCGAATCCTTCCACCAATCACCCTGAACCTGTGGCCCCTGGTGAGTGACCCCTCTGTGAGGGGCAGCAGGTGGAGAAGGTGGTAAAGGAGGCGTGCGGAACGCTTCCCCTCAGTGTGTGGGGTACAGAAAGCAAGACCAGCGAGGCAATGCTGGAACTGTTCCCTGCTCAAGGTCAGAGGACATCCGGCTGGTCCATCGAATGTTCCATCGTGCCCGGGACAATCCCCAACAGAGGCGAGGCTGGACAACCCCAGGCTTAACCTCGCGATGGTGACCATGACAACCACCATCCATTGTTGTAAAAACCCATCTGGGTCACTAATGCCCTTTAGGGAAGGTAATCTGCTGTCCTTACCCGGTCTGGCCTACACGTGACTCCAGACCCACAGCAATGTGGTTGACTCTTAACTGCCCTCTGAAATGGCCGAGCAAGACACTCAGTTCAAGGGCAATTAGGGATGGGCAACAAATGCTGGCCTTGCCAGTGATGCCCACATCCCGTGAGAGGAAAGGTGGAGGACATTTCACTTTCCTCCAATGGGTGTAGACTGTCAGGTCAGAGTGCATCCACATGTTGCTTCACACGACACTGCACTGCTCCCCTGGTCCCCCCCCCCAACTCCCCCCCTTCCCCCCCCAACTCCCCCTCTTCCCCCCCAACTCCCCCCCCTTCCCCCCCCCAAATCCCCCCCTTCCCCCCCAACTCCCCCCCTTCCTCCCCAACTCCCCCCCTTCCCCCCCCCCAACTCCCCCCCTTCCCCCCAAACTCTCCCCCGTATCCCCCCAACTCCCCCCATTCCCCCCCAACACCCTCCGTCCCCCCCAACTCCCCCCTTCCCCCCCCAACTCCCCCCTTCCCCCCCCAACTCCCCCCTTCCCCCCCAACTCCCCCCGTTCCCCCCCAACTCCCCCCCTTCCCCCCCCAACTCTCCCCCTTCCCCCCCAACTCCCCCATCCCCCCCAACTCCCCCCGTTCCCCCCAACTCCCCCGATCCCCCCCCAACTCCCCCCCGTTCCCCCCCAACTCCCCCCGTACCCCCCAACTCTCCCCGTACCCCCCCAACTCTCCCCATTCCCCCCAACTCCATCCGTCCCCCCCAACTCCCTCCGTTCCCCCCTCAACTCCCCCGTTCCCCCCCAACTCCCCCCGTTCCCCCCAACTCTCCCCCGTTCCCCCCCAACTCCCCCCTTCCCCCCAACTCTCCCCGTACCCCCCCAACTCCCCCCATTCCCCCCAACTCCATCCGTCCCCCCCAACTCCCTCCGTTCCCCCCTCAACTCCCCCCGTTCCCCCCCAACTCCCCCCGTTCCCCCCAACTCTCCCCCGTTCCCCCCCAACTCCCCCCTTCCCCCCAACTCCCCCCCGTTCCCCCCCAACTCCCTCCGTCCCCCCCAACTCTCCCCATACCCCCCCAACTCCCCCCATTCCCCCCCAACTCCCCCCGTTCCCCCCCAACTCCCCCCCGTTGCCCCCCCAACTCCCCCCATTCCCCCCCAACTCCCCCCGTTCCCCCCAACTCTCCCCAGTTCCCCCCCAACTCCCCCCCGTTGCCCCCCTATCACCCCCTCATATAAAAGGGCCTCACATCTCCATGGAGTTTCGAGGTGTGCCTGCTCTGATGTGGAGGGTGAGTGAGGGACATTCAGCAGCTCACAGTGATGGCGGAGAGGGATTGACGGGTGGGGGGGGGGTGCAGAGAAAGATTGTAGGGCTGGTGGGGGGGTAACCAGCCTGACAACAAAGTTACCCTGGCTGGAGGGATTGGATAAGGGGGGTGGGGGGATGGTGGGGGGTGGGGGTGAAGCAGTAATGGCATGGGGTGGGGAGGGGTGGAGATGGCAATGGATGGGGTTTTAAAGGAATATTATTACTATGAAGATAATAATTGCACTGCAAATGTTTTGCGGATCTCTGCGAGTTTATTTTAAAGCTAACAGCTTTGTCCGAACTTTCCAGCATTGACAGTCAGCGGGCGGCTCCTTACCCACTCATCCTGGAACAGCTGTGCCTCCTGGTGGTGAAGTGCGGAGCCTGCAGCCACCGGCAAACGGTTCCGCCTGAATCTTAATTCCAATTTTAATCTTAAACGTTCAGTGCTCAGTTTGTCGCTCCCCCCTTTGAACTTCCCCAGCGAGTTGCCTAGTCACTTGGAACGGGTCTTGCAGGGGCAGAGAGACCCTGAGATCGATTGGCGAAGAGCATTTGGTCTCCAGCTGTTACCTGGGGAAGCGAGTGAAACAGCTGCAATTCCGGTGTCACTGGGACCGAACTGCAGTCTCCAGCAGGGGGCAGTCACACCTCATTATCCATTGTTCATTCACAGAATGGCTGCACAGTCAGTGCATTCATTCCTAAGGGATACAGGAAAACGAGGGCGATGTTAAAAATCAAATGACACCAATTGCTAAAAGCAGGAAACTAAGTGAAAGAAGAGTCACACGGTCTCGAAACGTTAACTGTGTCCCTCTCCGCAGATGCTGTCAGACCTGCTGGGTTTTTCCAGGTATGTTTATTTTTGTTTTGGATTTCCAGCATCCGCAGGTTTTTGATTTTATCTTACGTAAGAAAGACTTGCTGTTCTCTCATAAAATAAAATACTAAAAGCAAGATCTGCGAAGGAGGGTCGCACTGGACTGGAAACGTTAACTCTGTTTCTCTCTGCCAGACCTGCGGAGCTTTTCCTGCATTTTCTGTTTTTATTGCTTTCTCCTCACCCTGAGATAGACCAAGTGCTTCAGCTGTTGGGGAGTCAGTGGTTATGGGGAAGGGGGCGAAAGAGCAGGAGGTCAGGCTGAGATCAGCCAGCTTCTCAGTTGAATGGCACAGCAGGCTCGAGGGGCTGAGTGGCCGACTCCTGCTGCTGTTTTTTTTAACTTCGTAGGTTATGTTCTTTCACAGAATCACAGAATCACACAGTGCAGAAGAGGCCCTTCGGCCCATCGAGTCTGACCTACCTACCTAATCCCATTTACCAGCACTTGGCCCATAGCCTTGAATGTTATGACGTGCCAAGTGCTCACCCAGGTACTTTTTAAAGGATGTGAGGCAACCCGCCTCCACCACCCTCACAGGCAGCGCATTCCAGACCGTCACCACCCTCTGGGTAAAATAGTTTTTCCTCACATCCCCCCTAAACCTCCTGCCCCTCACCTTGAACTTATGCCCCCTCGTAACTGACCCTTCAACTAAGGGGAACAGCTGCTCCCTATCCACCCTGTCCATGCCCCTCATAATCTTGTACACCTCGATCAGGTCGCCCCTCAGTCTTCTCTGCTCCAACGAAAACAACCCAAATCTATCCAACCTCTCTTCATAACTTAAATGTTTCGTCCCAGGCATCATCCTGATGAATCTCCTCTGCACCCCCTCCAGTGCAGTCACATCCTTCCTGTAATGTGGTGACCAGAACTGCACACAGTACTCCAGCTGTGGCCTCACCAAGGTTCGATACAACTCCAACATGACCTCCCTACTTTTGTCATCTATGCCTCGATTGATAAAGGCAGGTGTCCCGTGTGCCTTTTTCACAGCTTCAGGATGTCCCAAAGATTTCACAGACAATGAAGTGCTTTTGAGGTGTAGTCGCTGTTGGAATGTAGGAAATGTGACAGCCATTTTACACACAGCAAGATCCCACAAACAACAATGCGATAATGAACAACCAATTTTTTTTAGTGTTGCTGGCTGAGGGATTGGCCAGAACACCGGGGAGATCCGACTACTCTTCCCCGAAATAGGGGCTTAGGATCTTTTACATCCACCTGTAAAGGCCGGCAGGGGCTCAGTTTAAGACATGACCTGAAAGGCAGTAATCTCCGGGAGTATCATTTTGTGCTTAAATCTCTGAAGTGGGACTTTTAAACTCACAACCTTTGGACTGAAAGGGTATAGTGCTCCCTATCGAGCCACAGCTGTCTATTCTGCACAAAGTACACAGCAGCTCCGCAAATTGCTTAAGGGGTATAGGGGCCCAGTCAACCTTCGGCCTAGTGATTAAACTGATGGTAAAATTGAAGTTCTGGCAAGAGGCCAGAATTAGAGGCGTGTCAATATCTCGGAGGCTTGTGGGGCCAGGGGAGGTTACAGAGATAGGGAGGGGTGAGGCCATGAAGCGATTTGAAAACAAAGATGAGAATCTTAAAATCAAATGTTACACGACCGGGAGCCAATGTAGGCCAGAGAGCACGGGGGTGTTAGGGGAACGGAACTTGCTGTGAGTAAAGACGTGGACAGTAGATTTGACCTCAGGCTTACGGAGAATCGAATGTGAGAGGCGGGTCTGGAGTGTATTGGAATATTCACGCCTGTAAGTTGTGGTGTTTTTATAACAATATTAATCAACCACCAATCACTCAGAAGGGATTGTGTAAACACATTGTGGGTTATTTATTTAAACTAGGCACAGGAGAACAGAAAAACATGGATAGAAATCTTGAAGACATCAGCAGCAGAGCTATGTGCACCATGTTCTGCCCACAGGCCAAAGTGAAACTGAGTTTAGATCACATGACACACTTCCCTTCTAATGATAGCATGCTGCTATCTCTTAAAGGCATATTACAACACCCCCCTTTCTTTTTAAAGATGCTTTTCTCCCCTTGCAAAGAAGTATAACCATTTACAATATATGTTTATGTTTAGTTATCATTACTTAAGTGTATAGAACTGAGGAATCTATGAGTCTCTGAAGTGGAAAGGTAACCTTGTAATGGTAACCTTGTCTGGAGGTTTCTTTAATTGCTCACAGTGAGCTGTGAGATTGTCATTCTTGGATATCGTTCCTGGTTGCATTTGGGATCTAGTCCTCGATCCAATAGGGCTGTAAGGTGGTTGAGTGATCTGGAATGGATCTGATTTGTCCTCAGTTACAGCACATTGCTGCACCTTTGTGTGTAATGGCTTCATGGGGCCTTGGTTCCGAACAAATCCCTGTCACCTCAGCTGGTTGCTTTGAACCTTCTGTCAGATCCTGGATGAGAACTTGTTGTCCCAACTATAAACTTGACAATTCTGTACCTGCATTTTTATTTGGCATAATGTTCATCTTCTCTTGCAGTTTTAAACGTTTCTCTCTAGTTTCTGAGAGAGTAGAGTGGGTAAGAGTTAGATATATTGGTATACGCTGGTCTGACAAACATGAAAAAACAAAAATAAAAATACCTGCAAAAACTCAGCAGGTCTGGCAGCACCTGCAGAGAGGAACACAGTTAACGTTTCGAGTTCGAATGACTTCAACAGAATTAAGTATAAATAGAAGAGAGATGAAATAGAAGCTGGTTTAAGAGGGTGTGGGACAGGTAGAGCTGGATAGAGGGCCAGTGATAGGTGGAGATAACCAAAAGATGTCACAGACAAAAGGACAAAGAGGTGTTGAAGGTGGTGATATTATCTAAGGAATGTGCTAATTAAGGGTAGAAAGCAGGACAAGCAAGGTACAGATAGACCTACAGGGGGTGGGGTGGGGTGAGGGAATCTAAAAAGGCTAAAAGATACAGATAAAACAATGGATGGAAATACATTTAAAAATAATGGAAATAGTGGGAAAAGAAAAATCCATATAAATTATTGGTAAAAAGGGGGATCAGAACGACGGTGGGGATGGAGGAGAGAGTTCATGATCTAAAATTGTTGAACTCAATATTCAGTCCGGAAGGCTGTAAATTGCCTAGTCGGAAGATGAGGTGCTGTTCCTCCAGTTTGCGTTGGGCTTCACTGGAACAATGCAACAGGCCAAGGACGGACATGTGGGCATGAGAGCAGGGTGGCGTGGTGAGGGCCCTGTCAACAACTGTGGGTGGAAAACCTCGGTTAAGGAAAAAGGAGGACATGTCAGAGGAACCGTTTTTGAAGGTAGCATCATCGGAACAGATGCGACGGAGGCGAAGGAACTGGGAGAATGGGATGGAGTCCTTACAGGAAGCGGGGTGTGAGGAGCTGTAGTCGAGGTAGCTGTGGGAGTCGGTGGGTTTGTAATGGATATTGGTGGACAGTCTATCACCAGAGATTGAGACAGAGAGGTCAAGGAAGGGAAGGGAAGTGTCAGAGATGGACCATGTGAAAATGGTGGAGGGGTGGAAATTGGAAGCAAAATTAATAAATTTTTCCAGGTCCAGACGAGAGCATGAAGCAGCACCGAAGTAATCATCGATGTACCGGAGAAAGAGTTGTGGGAGGGGGCCGGAGTAGGACTGGAACAAGGAATGTTCCACATACCCCATAAAGAGACAGGCATAGCTGGGGCCCATGCGGGTACCCATAGCCACACCTTTTATTTGGAGGAAGTGAGAGGAGTTGAAGGAGAAATTGTTCAGTATGAGAACAAGTTCAGCCAGACGGAGGAGAGTAGTGGTGGATGGGGATTGTTCGGGCCTCTGTTCGAGGAAGAAGCTAAGGGCCCTCAGACCATCCTGGTGGGGGATGGAGGTGTAGAGGGATTGGATGTCCATGGTGAAGAGGAGGTGGTTGGGGCCAGGGAACTGGAAATTGTTGATATGATGTAGGGTGTCAGAGGAATCAGGGATGTAGGTGGGAAGGGACTGGACAAGGGGAGAGAGAATGGAGTCAAGATAGCGAGAAATGAGTTCTGTGGGGCAGGAACAGGCTGACACGATGGGTCTGCCAGGACAGTCCTGTTTGTGGATTTTGGGTAGAAGGTAGAAGCAGGCAGTCCGAGGTTGGGAGACTATCAGGTTGGAAGCTGTGGAAGGAAGATCTCCAGAGGAGATGAGGTCAGTAACAGTCCTGGAAACAATGCCAGTGATGGAATAGTTGCACTTAAAGGCTTTATTCTCAGGTGTAACATTGCAATGTGGAGATCTTGCTTGGTCTGTCTACATTTCAGAATTAGGGATTTCACAGTGTGAACCATTTGTTCAGCTAGACCATTAGATCTAGGGTAATGAGGAGAAGTAGTGTGATCAATATTTCACTTCTTACACATATCCTGAAATGGCTTACCAATGAATTGTGGACTATTATCCATAATGATCTCTCTAGGCACACGCAATAAACTGAAAATATCACTTAAGAGTGTGTATGACAGTTATGCTGGACATATTGTGCAATTGTTGAGTAATGGGATACTTGGTAAAGTAGCTGACGATGATGATGAAGTCAGTGCCATGGGTGTGAAAGAGGTTGGATGCGATTTTGGCCCAAGGATGAGTAGGAACTTCATGTGGAATCAATGGTTCTTTGTGCTGACTTGGCATCTGCTCTTGACATGCCTCACACTTCTTGATGGTGACTCAATGTCACTGTTCATACCCGGCCAATAGACTGTCCCTCTTGCAAGTCTTCTCGTCAGATCCATGCCCATGTGTGAGTGATGAAGTTGTTGAAGAATATCAGGTCACAAAGATTCTGGTATGATGACCTACCTGCCTTTAACAATGGCTCCCCAGGAGATGCCTAGCTCATCCCAGTAAGGCCAAAATGGTCTCACATGTTTGTGGACGTGCTGAACTGAATCAGACCATCCTTCAATGATATTTTTCCACAGTCTCTGTAGTGTCAAATAGATGGCCTTTTCTTCCTGCAGCCACTGGCATTTGTGTTGTCCAAAACGTATGAAATCAACTTCGATGTCAATGAAGTCAACTTGTAGCTCTAAGGATATATCTTCTGTGTTTGCTGGGTTAGGCAGTTTGTAAAGTGCATCTGATCTGACCATCAAGTTACCTGGCGTGTCCCTGATCTCACAGTCATAACCTTGAATCGTTACCAAGCGGCGATGCAATCTTGGCAGTGCACTGGTCAATAGTTTTCACCAAATCATCTCCAGAGGTTTGTGGTCAGTCACAAATCTTTTGCCAAATAGATAAGTATGAAATTGCATGATCCCAAACACTAAATCTAATGTTTCCTGCTCAATGTTGCAGTGGTTGGATTGCGTTATGGACAGAGGTTTTGAAGCAAATACAATCAGTTTGCCTTTTTGTAGTCTGCATGCTTCCAGATCTTTCTGTGAAGCATCTACCTCCAGAGTAGTTGTCTCCCTAGGATCATAAAATTGCAATGTCGGTGTTTCTGATGATGACTGTTCATTGTTTCAAAGAGGTGTCAGTGATCTTTGTGCCACAGGGAATGCACATCCTTTCTTAACAATTCCCTTCGTTAAGATTTTTGAGCAAAATTGGCAATGTATGGTGACAAGAAATTAAAGAGACCTGGACATCTTTGAAAGTCGTCCTTATCTTAAGGAGCTTGCATGGCCCTGATATCCTCTATTTCACTTGGGTGGGGACATATGTCAGCACTGGAATAAACAGAACTGAAGAAATTGATCTGCTGCATGTTGATGTCGCATTTCAGACTGACGAACTCCGATCCTTTATGACGTGCCACTTGCATCAGTAAATGCAGATTATGGTCATGTTCCTGCTTTGTTCCTCCCACAGCAGCTTTGTCACCTGCAATACAGATCCATCCTGGCGCAATGCATGTAATGCAGTCCACGTGAGTTTGTAAGAGATCCTGATGAACAGAGACCCCGCAAGGAAGTTGTTGAAAACAGTATCATCCAAACAGGGTATGAATGTGATAAGCTCTTGGGGCTTCTCCGCGAGATGTACCGACCAGTAACCATGTTTGGCATCAAACTTCAACAAGAATCCTGCACCTGCAAATCTCAGATTTACCTCTTCTCATGATTCTACTCTGAATGATGCATCCTTCTGACACAAATAAATGAGCTGCATCAATCTGTATGCTCTTGCACCCTTTTAATGTTTCTGTCTATGTCCCATTTGGTCTAGTTTGACCTTCAATTTGTCTGTATATGGATGCTGCACTTACATGGTGGATCAATTGATGGACTTGCATTCTCCTGCAAGTCAATGTTGTAGCTCCCTTGAAACTGCCAATTTAGTCAAAACGTTCTGGATATTTCGATGTTAGGTCATGAACTGGGGGTGATAGGAGTAGTTTCGGAGATTGATCTGCCTTGTGATGTCTGAATGATTCCATGGATTGTGACTAGTGTGAGGTCACGAGGTGCTGGTAGACCTGCAATCGCTGAGTCTTTTGTCTCTGTGATGTAGAACATCTGTGACACACAGGAGGATTGATTGTATTTGCTCTGAAGAAGAGTCATACGGATTCGAAACGTTAACTCTGTTTCTCTCTCCACAGATGCTGCCAGACCTGCTGAGTTTTTCCAGCATGTTCTGTTTTCATTACTGTGGACCCTGCTCATGGATTTAGTGAACCATTGCATGCCGAACATTTTGCAGCAGTAAGTTTCGCCATGACCTTCCATGTCTGTGGATACGTCTTTTAGAATCCATGGGGGTAATATTTGCCCCTGTGTCAACCTTGGCCAATAACAAGTCACTGCCAACTTTCCTGATGCAGAGGATTCGAATCTTGACACACTCTTCAGACAGTGTGATGGTGTCTATGTTTGCCATGAGGTTGACGGTGTGAGACATGTGTTCACCGCTCTTCAGCTCTTTGTGCACATCATCGTCATTTTCTGGTTTGTCAATCACATTGTGCATGTGTTTCTGATGGGATGCCGGGTGGTCATTGTTATTGCTTGAAGGCCCCGTTGTGTACGGTCTGTTTGGGTCAGTGCACAGCTCTTTGTAGCTGCATCAGCCTTTGCTCTAGTGCACGACCACTACCAATGACCCTTTCTGACACGGGCCTTGCGGAATTGATGAAAAACCGGGCATTCCCTTGCTGCGGGTAGACAGTCACACCTGCCTCATGTCCTGCTCGGTTTGGCTGGTCCACTGAGTGCGTCAACAATTGAGGTTGTGCTTCGGACCTGCAAGCTTTACCAAACTGCGAGCATCACTTCATACTTACGTCCATCCTTGATTGGCTCCTTGGGGCTACATGTTTTGAGCTTGCCTAGCAGATGGGAGTGGACGCGATCACCAACTCAACAATTCTGTCTGCTAGCTCCGTGTTTGATAAATCACAGTGCGTACTCTTTACTCTGCATCAGCTGACAAAGTGGTCTCTGATTCCATAGGCTGTTGTTGAAATGACATGAACTCTACTCAAGGAATATGGAAGTTTAACCTGATTCTGAACTGGTCGTCCAATGTAGTCCATATCTTTTCAGGATCCATTAACTCTTCTGCTGTTAATCCTGACGTGTTCAGCCTGTGTAAACCTTCATTCCCAATTGCCAGATGTATTCTTATGTTTTGCTTGTCTGGTTCAGACACACCTGAATCAAGAAACCCTAGCTCTGTACACTGCTTAAACATTGTGAATTCGGATAAGTCAGCTACGTCCCAGTTCCAACTGGGGAATTTTGCGGACCTTTTGACAAGATCCCTTTGAGCATCCGTGTTTAATTCAATTTATTGTTCAGCAACTCCCTGAAGCCACGTCTCTCTCTCTCTCTCTCTCTCTCTCTCTCTCTCTGTTTCTCTCTCTGTTTCTCTCTCCCTTTCTCTCTCTCGATCCGGTCCACACCCCGGTCACTCACCTTTCCCGCCTGAGCTAACCTGGTGCTGGTCCTCTCGACGCGCTGTCCCACTCACAGAACTGACAGGTCGTGCACTGCAATCTCACCAGGAGGGATCCGTCCGCTTACCAGCTCTTAACCTGAGAACCCGCTCGGCCCCGTGCCTTCAAAGCTTTTCTGTGTGGTCACCGTGCTGTGATTCCGGCAATCTCCAACACTGCCAACAGGTCAGTCTGACCAAAATGTCGAGGGCTGTTACGTGTGGCACGTGTGCTGTGTGCACCAGGCCAGAGTGAAACTGAGACTGGATCACACGACACACTTCCCCTCTAGTGATGTCATGCTGCTTTCCCTTAAAGGCATATCGCAACACAGGTAACAAAGGCAGGGGGTGCGGGTTTGACGTTAGGGAGGTGGGTGTAGGCAGTCTCAGTGATGGAGCAGATATGGGGTCAGAACCTCATCAGGGAGATAAATAAAACACCAAAGGCCGCAAGAAATCTGGCTGAGTCTCAGACAGTCACTAAGGAGCGGGATAGAGTCAGCGGTGAGTGAGCAGAGTTTGTGATGGGGATTAAAGACAATGGTTTCAGCCTTGTCAATATTTAATAGGAGGACCTTTTTGCTTAGCCAGTACTGGATGTTGGGTAAGCAGTTTGACAATTTATTAACAGTGAGGTTAAGAAAGGTGACGGTGAGTGTTCATGCGAAAACTAACACTGTGCCTTTGGATGATGTCATCGAGGGGCAGAATGTCAATGAAGAGTAAAAAGGGGCCAAGGTTAGACCCTTGGGGGACACCAGAGGAACAGCGTAGGAGCAGGGAGGGAAGTCCCTGCCACTGATTCTCTGACTATGATTACATAGATAAGAATGGAGACAGGAGAGCAGCACTATGCAGCTGGACGATAGCAGAGAGGTGTCAGCGGAGGATGGTATGGTCAGCTGGCTCTGAAGTTGCAGGCTGGTCAAGGAGGATGAGGAAGGAAGGTTTACCTTTCTCACAAGCGGGGTAGGGGTGGGAGTGTTGGAGGTCATCTGATAAGCCTCCAGGATTATGTTCAAACAGATTTGGCAACTGGTCTGGGTGAGGCAACCTGAGACCAAACACAGGCAGCGACAGGCATCTGTCAAAGAGCCAGAGCAGTGTGGTCAGGTGGTCAGGCTGCCCCTGAACTGCAGCCAGGGTCTGACTGAAGCTGCGGCCCACACCTGTCACTGCGGACGTGTGATAAGAGGAGCTGGAAACTAGGCAGTTTAAATGATTTGCCTATCTGCTTATTTTACTCAAAGTTCTCACTCAAACTTATCCTGGGAGTGTTTGATAGGGACAGTGTAGAGGGAGCTTTACTCTGTATCTAACCCTGTGCTGTACCTGTCCTGGGAGTGTTTGATGGGGACAGTGTAGAGGGAGCTTTACTCTGTATCTAACCCCGTGCTGTACCTGTCCTGGGAGTGTTTGATGGGGACAGTGTAGAGAGAGCTTTACTCTGTATCTAACCCCGTGCTGTACCTGTCCTGGGAGTGTTTGATGGGGACAGTGTAGAGAGAGCTTTACTCTGTATCTAACCCCGTGCTGTACCTGTCCTGGGAGTGTTTGATGTGGACGGTGTAGAGGGAGCTTTACTCTGTATCTAACCCCGTGCTGTACCTGTCCTGGGAGTGTTTGATGGGGACAGTGTAGAGGGAGATTTACTCTGTATCTAACCCCGCGCTGTACCTGTCCTGGGAGTGTTTGATGGGGACAGTGTAGAGGGAGCTTTACTCTGTATCTAACCCCGTGCTGTACCTGTCCTGGGAGTGTTTGATGGGGACGGTGTAGAGGGAGCTTTACTCTGTATCTAACCCCATGCTGTACCTGTCCTGGGAGTGTTTGATGGGGACAGTGTAGAGGGAGCTTTACTCTGTAGCTAACCCCGTGCTGTACCTGTCCTGGGAGTGTTTGATGGGGACAGTGTAGAGGGAGCTTTACTCTGTAGCTAACCCCGTGCTGTACCTGTCCTGGGAGTGTTTGATGGGGACAGTGTAGAGGGAGCTTTACTCTGTATCTAACCCCGTGCTGTGCCTGTCCTGGGAGTGTTTGATGGGGATAGTGTAGAGGGAGCTTTACTCTGTATCTAACCCCGTGCTGTACCTGCCCTGGGAGTGTTTGATGGGGACGGTGTAGAGAGGTGTTTACTCTCTTATTTGCTGAAATATTTGCTGAAGTGTTGCCCTATGGGCAGTTTTCACATGTACTCTGTCAATATCCAACACTAGCTCACCAACACCTCCCTTGAACCTTCCATTGTCTCTGATTTGTTATGTTTCTTATCCAAAATCCAGCACTGGATGAGCAAACATTTTCCCCAATTAAAAATTGGGAAGACTGAAGCCATTGTTTTCAGAACCGCTCCAAGCTCAGTTCCCTAATGTCTGGCTCCATCCCTCTCTCTGACCAGCCGCCTGAGGCCACGCCTGGTCTGTTCACTGCCTCGGGGTGACACTTGACCCCAAGATGAGATCCCAACTTCACGTGCATACCATCACCACCTATTTCCACCCCCATGACATTGCCCAACTCTGCCACTGTCTCAGCTCGTCTGCTGCTGAAACCCTTCGATACCTCCAGACTCGACTATTCCAACTCACTCCTGGCTGCTCTCCCATGTTCTACCCTCCCTAAACTTGAGGTCATCCGAAACTCTTCTGCCCCCATCTTAACTTGCAGTGTCCTGTTCTCCTATCACCTCCCCGCCACACTGCTCATTGAGCTATCATTGGCTCCTGCCAAACAATGTCTTAACAGTATAACTCTCATCATTGTTTTCAAGTCCCTCAGTGGCCTTGTCCCTCCCTATCTCTCGCCTCCTCCAGCTCCGCTACCCTCAGACGCCTTCGTTCTCATCTAACTGTGGCCTTGAAAACAGCCCCAGTTTTAATCGCTCCAAGCTCTAGAATTCTCTCCATGAACCCCCGTCTCTTCCTTTTGCTCTGCTGCTCTGTTAGCTCTTCATGTGGTCTGGGGTCGAACTTTGTTCCATAACGTCCCTGTGAAGTACCTTGGGTGGGGGGTGGGGGGGTGGGGTGGGGGGGGGTGGTGGGGTAGGTGTCACTATGTTAAAGGTGCTGTATAGATATCAGTTGTTGTTGTTGTTGAAATCAAAAAAGATTTCATTTTTTAAATAAGTTAAGTTCCTCCCAAAATAAAGTGAAAAGTTTAGTTGCTTTTCCCTTCCACGGGATGAGATAATGTAATGTTTGTTTGTGTAAAGGCTGAATCCTGGTGCGTAATTAGGAGTGGGTACAGCCTGTTCTGATCCTGCCAGACAATTATTCTACTCATAGAACATTCCAGTCTCCGACTGTACACCAACCGGTTCCAGCCAGTTTCGGAGATGCTATTAGCTCCTTAAACTGTTGGTGGGGGTGGGGGTGGGGGTGGGGGTGGGGGTGGGGGTGGGTGGGTGGAGGGGGGGACGTTTAGGTGGCTTTTAAAGCCACTAAAGAAAGGAGCTAAATTTAACCATTTACTTCCTGGTGTGGGCAAGTTTGGATGTGGAAGCCAGAATTGGAGGAGGTGCCGAGATCTCGGAGGGTTGTGTGGCTGGGAGGAGGGTTACAGATTTGGAGGCGGGGGGGGTGGGTGATGTTGGGAGGGGAGGGGTGGGTGTTGTGGGGGGGGGGGGTGGTGTTGGAGGTAGGTCTGGTGAGGCCATGGTGAGATTTGAAAACAAGGGTGAGAGTTTTAAAATCGACCGGGAGGCGAAGTCCTTGTGCTGAACCTTCTCCATCTCCCAGCGAAGGGTTAACAATTCGGCTGCCATCGGGTTTATCAAGGCAGACAAGAACTTCAGCAAACCAGAGGCCATTGGCTCAGTGGCTGTGAGTGGCAGTCGGTGAGTTTTGAACAGAATGTTCTCGGGACTGTTTATCAGATGTTGGGCTGTGTGCCAAATCCTCCAGAAGCGACACAAACAGGAGGTGGAGCATCATAGCACACACACCATACATACACACATACATAACATATATACAGAGAGCGGGCGACAGAGCTGAGTACTCGACCCGGGGATTGGGTTTCAGCTGAAACAAAGCTTGTCCTCCAGCCAAAGCCTCTTCAATCCTCCCTGTCGCCGTCACTACGCTTTGAAGAGATAAGTCAATCTTTCGGGGCTGCAGTCTGGGAAATTTCCGACTCGAGTCTTTAATCCGAGGGAGAAGATCTGCTCGCTGCTTCAGGGTCTCCCTGTGCGAGGCCAGAGACTGGATTAGGAACAGCTTCCAGGGTGCGATTGAACACGGCTCCCGGGAACATTGGAGCCCCCACAAAGTGTGTGTGTGTGTAAACACAGTGAAGGCCTGGCTCGATAATCAGCCCAGCTTGAAACCTGGGCTCTGGAAATTATTGTCAGGGGATTGGGAAGGTCACAGTGCATTGAGCGACCTTCCAACCCACAACCCCCCCTCCACACTCCCTCACACCCCACACTCCCTCACACCCCTCCTCCCTCACACTCCCTCACCCCCCTCCCTCACACCCCCCTCCCTCACACCCCCTCACCCCCCACACTCCCTCATACCCCCCTCCCTCACACTCCCTCACCCCCTCCCTCACACTCCCTCACCCCCCTCCCTCACACTCCCTCACCCCCCTCCCTCACACCCCCTCCCTTACCCCCCTCCCTCACACTCCCTCACCCCCCTCCCTCACACCCCCCTCCCTCACACTCTCTCACCCCCTCCCTCACTCCCCTCCCTCACATCCCCCCTCCCTCACACCTCACACCCCCTCCCTCAAACTCCCTCCCTCACACTCCCTCCCCCCACACTACCTCCCTCCCTCACACCCCCACTCCCTCACACACCCTCACCCCCCTCCCTCACACCCCCCTCCGTCACACACCCTCACCCCCTCCCTCACACCCCGCTCCCTCACACCTCACAACCCCTCCCTCACAACCCTCCTCACACTCCCTCCCCCTCCCTCACACTCCCACCCCTCCACACTCCCCCCTCCCCCACACTCCCTCCCCTCTCACACACCCCCTCCCTCACACTCCCTCCCTCAAACTCCCTTCCTCCCCCTCCTGCGGTGAGTTCAGGGGTCGCCTCTTCTACCGCACCACGCCCCCTCGGGACGAGGGAGTCAGCGGAAGGGACATGGCCGCTGAGGTCCAAGTGCCCCCGGTCCGAGTGGCCGAGCAGCGTAAGGAGAGGTCGCGGGACGCAGCCAGGAGTCGGAGGGGCAGGGAGACGGAGGTCCTGTACGAGCTGGGCCGGCAGCTGCCCCTCCCCCGCGGCATCATCTCCCACCTGGACAAGGCATCCATCATGCGGGTCACCATCAGCTACCTCCGGCTGAGGAGGCTCCTGGAGGCAGGTAAACTCAGTGCGCCGCACCCCCTCTGAACGCTTGCCGGGGTGGGGGGGGGGGTTGCGGTGAGGGTGGGGGAGGAGGCTTGGGGAAGGGACTGTCCTCGCCCCTCACCTTCCTCCCACTTCCATTTAATCCTCTGCCAAATGGAGGCCAATCGGCCCCTCCAGCTTGTTCCACCAGCTCTTGGCTGATCCTTAACTGCACTCACCCACCCTGCTGCATTGCCCCTTAATACCCTCGCTAGCAAAGCACACAGATTAGCCATATTCAGTCTCCTCTGTGTGCATATCACTCACTGAGCCATCGCTGACACCAGTATCTAGCCTAAAAGTACCTTGCAGTAAGGTTAGGATGTGCTACACTAAAACCATAAGACATAGGAGCAGAAATTAGGCCATTCGGCCCATCGAGTCTGCTCTGCCATTCAATCATGGCTGATAAGTTTCTCAACCCCATTCTCCCGCCTTCTCCCCGTAACCTTTGATCCCCTTACCAATCAAGAACCTATCTATCTCGGTCTTAAATACACTCAATGACCTGGCCTCCACAGCCTTCTGTGGCAATGAATTCCATAGATTCACCACTCTCTGGCTAAAGAAGTTTCTCCTCATCTCTGTTCTAAAAGGTCTTCCCTTTACTCTGAGGCTGTGCCCTCGGGACCTAGTCTCTCCTACTAATGGAAACATCTTCCCCACGTCCACTCTATCCAGGCCTTTCAGTATTCTGTAAGTTTCAATCAGATCACCCCCTCATCCTTCTAAACTCCATCGAGTATAGACCCAGAGTCCTCAAACGTTCCTCATATATTAAGCCTTTCATTCCTGGGATTATTCTCGTGAACCTCCTCTGGACCCTCTCCAGGGCCAGAACATCCTTCCTGAGATACGGGACCCAAAATTGCTCACAATATTCTAAATGTGGTCTGACCAGAGCCTTATAAAGCCTCAGCAGCACATCCCTGCTTTTATATTCTAGTCCTCTTGAAATAAATGCCAACAATGCATTTGCCTACCTAACTACCGACTCAGCCTGCAAGTTAACCTTAAGAGAATCCTGGACTAGGACTCCCGAGTCCCTTTGCACTCCAGATTTCTGAATTCTCTCCCCATTTAGAAAATAGTCTATGCCTCTATTCTTCCTACCAAAGTGCATGACCTCACACTTCCCCACGTTGTATTCCATCTGCCACTTCTTTGCCCATTCTCCTAATCTAAGGTCAGGTGAATGCAGGTTAATGATCACTCACTATCATTTGTGAACTGTCCAGGCGGAAATTGTCCCACTTGGCCCGAAACTCTGGAATTCCCTCCCCTGAATGTCAGCCCTTGGATCAGTTGGTAGTGCTCTCGTCTCTGAGTCCGAAGATCATAGTCCCACTCCAGGACTCGAGCACCAGGCTGACACACCAGTGCAGTGCTGAGGGAGTGCTGCACTCTCCGAGGTGCCGTCTTTTCGATGAGACGTTAAACCAAGGCTCCCTCCGCCCTCTCGGGTGGGCGTAAAAGATCCGGCGGCACTATTTTGAGGATGAGCGTGGGAGTTCTCCCCAGTGTCCTGGCCAATATTTATCCCTCAATCAACATCACACAAAAAAAAAATATTATTATTGATCAGGTTGCTATTTGTAGGAGCTTCCTGTGCACAAACTGGCTGCTGCATTTCCTTCATTGCAACAGTGACTTGGCTTCATAAGTAGTTCATTGGCTTTAAAGCACTTTTAGCCATCTTGAGGTTGTGAAAGGTGCTGTCAAAATGCAAGATTCTCTTCCAATCTTTTCAAAAATTACTACCTCTCTCACTCTCACTCTCTCTCTCTCTCTCTCTCGCTCTCTCTCTCTCTCTCTCTCTCTCGCTCTCTCAGCTCCTTAAAACCAAAGCTTTTGGACCTGTCCTAAGATCTCCTTTTGTGTGTCAAATTTTGCCTGCTAACAGTCCTGTGAAACACCTTGTGATGCTTTACTAGTTATAAGTGCTATATGAATGCAAGTTATTGTTGTTGTTGTAGTGTGTGAATATGTCACTCTTTTACCTGACCTACTGGGTAACCCAGGGGAATGCTTGTTTAGTAAAACTCCCTGAACTCTGACACATGACACAATCTGCAGGATAAACCTGAAAACAGTGACCTTGTATAGAATCCTCTGAGGAAGAAGAAAACCTCAGGTAGGGGTGACTCAGAGAGGCGGCTCTGATATTGGAATATTTTCATGGGCTCAGAAAGGAACTTTCCTTTTCGAGAGTCACACAGAATTTACAGCACAGGAACAGGCCATTCAGCCCATCTGGTCTGTGCTGGTGCTTATGTTCCGCATGAGTCACCTCCCACCTCTTCTTCATCTCACCCCATCAGAATTCGAAACAACCCAGATGAACTGACAGCGCAAGCGGAAATAAGTAAGCACGATCTGTTATGGCACAGCTGATGGTAAATGCTGAGTTTCCAGAAGGAAACTTCAAACAACTACCACAACTTGTTTTGCAATTTGCATATATCTTGAGGTGCCTTGAATTCAGTAAATAGGCCACTGAGTCTTATAGGTTTCTTACAAAACTAAATTAAACCTTTATTAAACAGAAAAAAATATTTTAAGCACATACTTAGGTTTACAAATTACTATTATGATAACTCCTAGCTCCCCTAGCTAATCTAATTCCCAGTTACGCCTCCGTTAAGGCAACAGTAAAACATTTAGATTTTAAAAGACCCACGCAAAGCAACGTGAAACCTTCAACAGTCGAATTCAAAGTGAGTTTTCTTAACTTCAGTTCTTACAGGCAGCAGTTTGAGGCTTAGAGGCTGAAGGTTTTTCACACTTGTTAGATCTTAGAATGCCTTCTCTTGCACACAGCCATCTCTCCTTTATACATATTTTCCCCTTTGAATGCAAATTCCCATTGTTTCCCTATGTCTTTGTACTTTACCTCTCTAACAATAAAATCTATCATAGTACCAATTTTACCAGTAATCTTTGGGAAAAATAAACACACTGTTTCTTAACTTTTCCTGGCTAGATGAAACGTTTCAACCCCTTTTTTGAATTCAAGCTAGTCTGGTTTATTTACAAATGAAAACATTCCCTTTACACCTCACATTCGAAAACTTCCCCCATGTTTACCTACTTAACATTTCAAATGTAACTTATCTTCTGATACATCAAAGCCTTCAGATTAGCTGCCTTTAATTCATTTAAGCCCCCACCCTCACTCTCACACACACACAGAGCCAGAGACACCGACCCCACTATTACTCTACAATAAATTCCAATAACATTATGAAAATTATCATATCTTCCTGACAGACCTGATAGCCATTACAGAAACATGGTTACAGGATGACATAGATTGGGACCTGAATATCGAAGGGTGTTCTTTATATTTAGGAAGGACAGGAAGTTAGGAAAATGAGGAGGGGTGGCTCTGTTAATTAACAATGGTATTAGCACTTTAGAGAGGAATGACCTAAGTCCAGGAAACCAGGATGTAGAAGCAGTGTGGGTTGAGACAAGAAATGATAAAGGCAAAAATCACTTGTGGGAGTGGTGTAAAGGTCCCCTAATTGTAACTACACAGTAGGACAGAGTATAAAAGAAGATATAATGGGAGCTTGTCAGAAATGTACAGCAATAATCATGGAGGATTTTAATCTACATATACACTGGAAAAATCAGATGGGCAAAGGTGGCGTAGAATGATTTCTGGATAGTTTCTTAGAACAGCACATTCTGGAGCCAACCAGAGAGCAGGTTAATTGATAACCTCCTAGTGAAGGCACCTCTAGGTAACAGCAATCATGATATGATTGAATTTTACATTCATTTTGAGGGAGAAATAAGTGCATCCAATACTAGTATTTTAAACTTAAGGGCAGTTATGAGAGTATGAAAGCAGGGCTAGCTATGATGAACTGGCAAAAGAGGTTAAGGGATATGTCAATAGATGTTCAGTGGCAGACATGTAAAGGGATATTTCAGTATCCCACACAATAGATACATTCCAATGAGAAAGAAAAATGCCAAGCAGACGGCCCACCATCTGTGGTTAACTAAAAAAATTAAAGACAGTATCAAACTTAAAGGAAAAGCATATAATTATGCAAAAGATGGGTGGCAGGTCAGAAGATTGGAAAGAATATAAAGAACAGCAAAGAATGACAAAAAGATTAATAAGGAGGGAAGATTAGAGTATGAGAGAAAGCTAGCTAGTAATATAAAGATGGATATTAAGAGTCTCTATTAATATTTAAATAAGAAAAGTTAACAAAGTGTCCATTGGTCCGATAGAGAGTGCGTCTGGAGAATTGATAATGGAGTGTAGGAAGATGGTGGACGAATTAAACAGGTATTTTGCTTCGTTCTTCACTGTGGAGGACACAAGTAACATCCTAGAAATAGCTGTAAATCAGCAAATGGAAGGGAGGGAGGAACTCGGGAAAATTACCAGGAGAATGGTATTGAGCAAATTGTCGGGGCTGTGGTGCTGACAAACCCCCAGGTCCGGATAGACTTCACCCTAAGGTCTTGAAAGAAGTGGCTAGTGAGATAGTTGATGCACTGGTTTTACTTTTCCAAAATTCCCTGGGCCTGGATTTTTCCTATGTCGGGTGGGCTAGGCAGGAGCAGGTGGGGGCGGATGCGGAGCTTATCGCTACCCGCAATCGGCTCTGCGCCGCCATTTTACGTGGGCGGGCCAATTAAGGCCCACCCAGCATAATGCGTGGCCGGAGCGCTACCTGTGCGGGCGGGGGGGCGGGGGGGGGGGGGGGGTGGAGAGGAGGGAGAGTCGGGGTCTGCGCTCTTTTGCGCATGTGGCCCTTAACTTCTTGGTGGATGTGCAGCTGACTCCGGCACGCATCCGCCAAACAAAATATCGCGGTGACGTCGGGACACACGCCCAACGCCATCGCACGTCATTTTACGCGTCGGCGTATTGGGCCCCCCTGCTACACGCCGACCAGAAGATTCTGTCCCTGGGTTCGGGGAAGGTTCCATTAGGTTGGAAAATAGCAAATGTAAATCCTTTATTCAAAAAGGGAGGGAGACAGGAAGCAGGAAACTACAGGCCAGTTAGTTTAGCATCAGTCAATGGGAACATTTAAAAGCTATTATTAAAATGTTATAGCAAGGGCAGTTAGAAAAATTCAAGGCAATCAGGCAGAGTCAACATGGCTTTGTGAAAGGGAAATCATGTTTAACCAATTTTTTGGAATTCTTTGAAGGAGTCAGATGTGTTGTGGATAAAGGGGAGCTGGTGGATGTACTGTACTTAGATTTCCAGAAGGTATTTGATAAGGTGCCACATCAAAGGTTATTGCGGAAAACAAAAGCTCGTGGTGTAGGGGGTAACATATTGACATGGATAGAAGATTGGTTAGATAACAGGAAGCAGAGAGTTGGCATAAATGGGTCTTTTTCTGGTTGGCAGGATGAAACAAGTGTGTGTCATAGGGATCAGAGCTTTTACAATTTATATAAATGACTGGATGAAGGGACTAAGGGAATGGTGGCTAAATTTGCTGATGACACAAAGATAGGTAGAAAAGTAAATGGTGAAGAGGACAGAAGGAGGTGACAAAGGGACATAGATAGGTTAAGTGAGTGGGCAAAGATCTGGCAAATGGAGTATAATGTGGACAACTGTCAAATTGTTCATTTTGGCAGGAAGAATAAAAAAGAAGCTTATTATCTAAACGGTGAGAGATTGCAGAGGGATCTGGGGGTCCTAGTGCATGAATCACAAAAGATTATGGCAGGTGCAGCAAATAATTAGGAAAGCTAATAGAATATTATCATTTATTTTGAGAGGAATTGATTACATAGTAGGGGGAGGTTATGCTTCAGTTGTACAGGGCGCTGGTGAGACCACATCTGGAGTACTGTGTACAGTACTGGTCTCCTTATTTAAGGAAAGATATAAATATGTTAGAAGCAGTTCAGAGAATGTTTACCAGACTAATACCAGGAATGGGGTCTTATGTGAAAAGTTTGGATAGGTTAGGCTTGTATCTGCTGGAGTTTAGAAGAGTAAGAGGTGACTTGACTGAAATCTTTAAGTTCCTGAGGGGTCTCAACAGGGTGGGTGTGGAGAGGGTGTTTCCTCTTGTGGGAGAATCTAGAACTGTTTAAAAATAAGGGGTCGCTCACTTAAGACAGAGATTTTTTCTCTCAGACAGTGGTGAGTCTTTGGAACTCTCTTCCTCAAAAGGTGGTGGAAGCAGAGTCTTTGAGTATTTTTAAGGCAGAGCTGGATAGATTCTTGATTAACAAGGGGGTGAAAGGTTATCGGGGGTAGGTGAGAATGTGGTCTTGAGGTAACATTCAGATCAGCCATGATCCTATTGAAGGCGGAGAAGGGTCGAGGGGCCGAGTGGCCTCCTCCTGCTCCTAATTCATATGTTCTTGTGTCCGTTCGTATGATCGTATCTCCTTATATTTCTTCCTCCCACATGTGTTTATCCAGCTTCCCCCTTAATATATCCAAACGACTCACCTCAACCACTCCCTGTGGGAGCGAGTTCCACATTCTCCCCACTCTCTGGGTAAAGAAATTTCTCCTGAAATTGGGTTTATTAGTGACTGTCTTATACTGATGGCCCCTAGTTCATAAATGGAAACTCCTTCTCTACATCGACCCTATCAAATCGTTTCATAATTTTAAAGATCACTATCAGGCCGCCCCTCAGACTTCTCTTTTCTAGAGAAAAGAGCACCAGCCAGTTCAGTCTGAGAATCCTAGTTGAAGGGGCCGAACTCCTGCACAAAGCTAATTGGCAATCTGTTTACATGTGAATGTCTTCACAGAGTCAGCAGACATTGACAGGGTCTCCCTCACTAACCCCCAGGGGCAATGGGCATTGACAGGGTCTCTCTCACTAACCCCCAGGGGCAATGGGCATTGACAGGGTCTCCCTCACTAACCCCCAGGGGCATTGGGCATTGACTGGGTCTCCCTCACTAACCCCCAGGGGCAATGGGCACTGACAGGGTCTACCTCACTAACCCCCAGGGGCAATGGGCATTGACAGGGTCTCCCTCACTAACCCCCAGGGACAATGGGCATTGACAGGGTCTCCCTCACTAACCCCCAGGGGCAATGAGCATTGACAGGGTCTCCCTCACTAGCCCCCAGGGGCAATGGGCACTGACAGGGTCTCCCTCACTAACCCTCAGTGGCAATGGGCATTGACTGGGTCTCTCTCTATCCCCCAGGTACAGCAGACCCAGAGAGGGCTGATTTGGATGGCCAGTTCGATGGGATTTACCTCAGAGCCCTCGATGGCTTCATCATGGTTCTGACTGAAGAAGGAGACATTGTTTATTTGACAGAGAATGTCAACAAATATCTCGGACTGACCCAGGTAATGGGAAACAGCACCCGCAGGGTTAACAGCCCAGTGGAGGCCTTAGGCAGTAGACAACTGGGATAGTCAGGGGTCTCTGGGCCCTAATATTGGGGCCTCCTGGTACTAATATTTGGATCTGGGGGTGTAATATTGCGGGATGTCTGGAATATTACACGGGAATATCAGGAGTGGAATATTGATGGTCTTAGGACTGTAAGTGCCCAGGTGAATTTGAACAGTTTAATTTAAACCAACTCCCTTTCTTGCTTTCGAACAGTTGGATCTGATTGGACACAGCATCTTCGAGTTTGTTCACCCGTGTGATGAAGAGGAGCTGAAGGATTTCGTGACTCCACAGCATGGTAACAATTACCCCCATACCCATCCATTACTGCTCAATGGGAGAGAGCAAGGGGAAAGTGAGGGGTGAGTGGGAGTGAGGGGGAGTGCGGGTACTGGAGAGTGGGGGCAGGGCTAACTTGTCTGGGGCAAATGTGTTCATGAGAAGTGATTCTGAAGTCATGTCTGATGGCCATGAAAGGGGGGAGGGATCATTGGAGATGGAGGGACTCCCATCGTCTCCACACACACCTTAAACTGGCATGGGGGGGTGACCTGGTGGGAGAAAGTTATCAGAATGGAATAATAATTCAACTGACTAACTAACTCAGCAATACTGACTAACCAACTCAGTTACTGACTGACACTGACTAACCAACTCACTGACACTGACTAACCAACTCAGTTACTGACTGACATTGACTAATCAATTCATCAACATTGACTAAACAACTCACTGACACTGACTAACCAACTCAGTTACTGACTGACATTGACTAACCAATTCATCAACATTGACTAACCAACTCACTTACACTGACTAACCAACTCAGTTACTGACTGACATTGACTAACCAATTCATCAACGTTGACTAACCAACTCACTGACACTGACTAACCAACTCAGTTACTGGCTGACACTGACTTAACCAACTCAGTTACTAACTGACACTGGCTAACCAACTCACCGGCACTGACTAACAGATTCACTGACACTGTGGCTTGGTTTCGGAATCGCTTGTCCGGTTAATTAATGAAGCCGATCTCTGACTCTCTTTATTTTTCCAACGACGGGCCTCCCAGTGAAGCAGGGCATTCACACGGAGAGAGATTTCTTCATGAGGATGAAATCCACTCTAACCAGTCGCGGACGCACAGTTGCCATTAAATCAGCAACCTGGAAAGTGAGTAACATGGTGACTAATACTGCACCAATCACCATAACAAACCCTAACCTTATGTTACAGTTCAAATTCCTGACCTATATCATTGACATATACAGGGATAGGAGTTCCAATGTGTTGAAGTACAGTTCAAAGGGCAATAACCCTGTGCTGGGGTACAGTTCAATGGAGATTTACCCCTGGTGGTGTACAGTTACGTGTGAATATATGAATTAGGAGCAGCAGTAGGCCATTCGGCCCCTTGAGCCTGCTCTGCCATTCAGTAAGGCTGACCCCATGTTGGGTACAGTTCAATGGGCACTGATCCATGGAGGGGACAGTTCAATGGGCAATGATTTGTGTTGGGTACAGTTCAATGGACACTGACCCATGTTGGGTACAGTTTCAATGGGCACTGATTTGGGTTGGGTACAGTTCAATGGAATCTGACCTGTGTTCAGTACAGTTCAAAGGGCAGTGACCCATGTTGGGTACAGTTGAATGGGCAGTGACCCATATTGGGTACAGTTCAATGGAATCTGACGTGTGTTGGGTAAAGTTCAATGGGCACTGACCCATGTTGGCTACAGTTCAATGGGCACTGAGCTGTGTTGGGTACAGTTCAACAGGCTCTGACTCGAGTTGGGTACAATTCAATGGGCACTGACCCGTGTTGGGTACAGTTCAATGGGCACTGACCCATGATGGGTACAGTTCAATGGGCACTGACCTGTGTTGGGTGCAGTTCAATGGGCACTGATCTATGTTGGGTAAAGTTCAATAGGCACTGACCCATGTTGGGTACAGTACAATGGGCACTGACCTGTGTTGGGTACAGTTCAATGGGCACTGAACAATGTTGGGTACAGTTCAAAGGGCACTGACCTGTATCCGGTACAGTTCATTGGGCACTGACCCATGTTGGGTACAGTTCAATGGGCACTGAGGTGTGGTGGGTACAATTCAATGGGCACTGACCCGTGTTGGGTACAGTTCAATGGGCACTGACCCATGATGGGTACAGTTCAATGGGCACTGACCTGTGTTGGGTGCAGTTCAATGGGCACTGATCTATGTTGGGTACAGTTCAATAGGCACTGACCCATGTTGGGTACAGTACAATGGGCACTGACCTGTGTTGGGTACAGTTCAATGGGCACTGAACAATGTTGGGTACAGTTCAAAGGGCACTGACCTGTATCCGGTACAGTTCATTGGGCACTGACCCATGTTGGGTACAGTTCAATGGGCACTGAGGTGTGGTGGGTACAGTTCAATGGGCACTGACCCAAGTTGGGTACAGTTCAATGGGGAATGACACGAGTTGGGGACAGTTCAATGGGCACTGACCCATGTTGGGTACAGTTCAATGGGCACTGACCTGTGTTGGCTACAGTTCAATGGGCACTGACCCATGTTGGGTACAGTTCAATGGGCACTGAGCTGTGTTGGGTACAGTTCAATGGGCACTGACTCGAGTTGGGTACAATTCAATGGGCAATGACCCGTGTTGGGTACAGTTCAATGGGGACTGACCCATGTTGGGTACAGTTCAATGGGCACTGAACCATGTTGGGTACAGTTCAATGGGCACTGACCTATGTTGGGTAGAGTTCAACGGGCACTGACCCACATTGGGTACAATACAATGGGCACTGACCTGTGTTGGGTACAGTTCAATGGGCACTGACCAGTGTAGGGTACAGTTCAATGGGCACTGACCTGTATTCGGTACAGTTCATCGGGCACTGATCAATGCTGGGTACAGTGCAATGGGCACTGACCTGTGTTGGCTACAGTTCAATGGGCACTGACCCATGTTGGGTACAGTTCAATGGGCACTGAGGTGTGGTGGGTACAGTTCAATAGGCACTGACCCATGTTGGGTACAGTTCAATGGGCACTGACACGAGTTGGGTACAATTCAATGGGCACTGACCCATGTTGGGTACAGTTCAATGGGCACTGACGCATGTTGGGTACAGTTCAATGGGCACTGATCCATGTTGGGTACAGTTCAATGGGCACTGACCCATGTTGGCTACAGTTCAATGGGCACTGACCCATGTTGGGTACAGTTCAATGGGCACTGACCCATGTTGGGTACAGTTCAATGGGCACTGACCTGTGTTGGCTACAGTTCAATGGGCACTGACCCATGTTGAGTACAGTACAATGGGCACTGACCAATCTTGGGTACAGTTCAATGGGCACTGACCTGTGTTGGGTACAGTTCAATGGGCACGGACCCATGTTGGGTACAGTTCAATGGGCACTGAACTGTGTAGGCTACAGTTCAATGGGCACTGACCTGTGTTGGGGACAGTTCAATGGGCACTGAAATATGTTGGGTACAGATCAATGGGCACTGAGCTGTGTTGGCTAAGGTTTAATGGGCACTGACCCATGTTGGGCACCGAACAATGGGCACTGACCTGTGTTGGCTACAGTACAATGGGCAGTGATCTGTGTTGAGTAGAGCTCAATGGGCACTGACCTGTGCTGGCTACAGTTCAATGGGCACTGAGCTGTGTTGGCTACAGTTCAATGGGCACTGTCCTGTGTTGCGTACACAACAATGGGCACTGACACATGTTGGGTACAGTTCAATGGGCACTGACTCATGTTGGAAACAGTTCAATGGGCACTGAACTGTGTTGGGTACAGTTCAATGGGCACTGACCCATGTTGGGTAGAGTTCAATGTGCACTGACCTGTGTTGGCTGTAGTTCAATGGGCATGGAACCATGTTGGGTACAGTTCAATGCGCACTGAACGATGTTGGATACAGTTCAATGGGCACTGAGCTGTGTTGGGTACAGTTCAATGGGCACTGACCCATGTTGGGAACAGTTCAATGCGCACTGACCAGTGTTGGCTACAGTTTAATGGTCACTGACATGTGTTGGGGACAGTTCAATGTGCACTGACCTTTGTTGGGGACAGTTCAATGGGCACTGCCTTATGTTGGGTACAGATCAATGGCACTGAGCTGTGTTGGGGACAGTTTAATGGGCACTGACCCATGTTGGGTACAGTTCAATGGACACTGACCCATGTAGGGTACAGTTCAATGGGCACTGACCCATGCTGGGTACAGTTCAATGGGCACTGACCCATGTTGGGAACAGTTCAATGGGCACTGACCCATGTTGGATAAAGTTCAATGGGCACTGACCCATGTTGGGTACAGTTCAATGGGCACTGACACGAGTTGGGTACAGTTCAATGGGCACTGAACTGTGTTGGGTACAGTTCAATGGGCACTGACCTGTGTTGGCTACAGTTCAATGGGCACTGACCCATGTTGGGTACGGTACAATGGGCACTGATCTGTGTTGGCTACAGTTCAATGGGCACTGATCTATGTTGGGGACAGTTCAATGGTCACTGACCTATGTTGGGTACAGTTCAATGGGCACTGAGCTGTGTTGGGTAAGGTTTAATGGGCACTGAACCATGTTGGGTACAGTTCAATGGGCACTGAATGTGTTGGCTACAGTTCAACGGGCACTGATCTGTGTTGAGTGGAGTTCAATGGGCACTGACACATGTTGTGTACAGTTCATTGGGCATGGACCTGTGTTAGCTACAGTTCAATGGGGACTGAGCTGTGTTGGCTACAGTTCAATGGGCACTGATCCGTGTTGGGTACAGTTCAATGGGCACTGACACATGTTGGGTACAGTTCAATGGGTACTGAACTGTGTTGGGTACAGTTCAATGGGCACTGACGTGTGTTCGCTTCAGTTCAATGGACACTGAAACATATTGGGTACAGTTCAGTGGGCACTGACCCATGTTGGGAACAGTTCAATGGGCACTGACCCATGTTGGGTACAGTTCAATGGGCACTGACACATGTTGGGTACAGTTCAATGGGCACTGACACGAGTTGGGTACAGTTCAATGGGCACTGACCCATGTTGGGTACAGTTCAATGGGCACTGACGTGTGTTGGCTACAGTTCAATGGGCACGGACCCAGGTTGGGTACAGTACAATAGGCACTGACCTGTGTTGGCTACAGTTCAATGGGCACTGACCTGTGTTGGCTACAGTTCAATGGGCACTGACCCATGTTGGGTACAGTACAATGGGCACTGACCTGTGTTGGCTACAGGTCAATGGGCACTGATCTATGTTGGGGACAGTTCAATGGAGACTGATCTGTGTTGGGTAAGGTGTAATGGGCACTGACCCATGTTGGGTATAGTTCAATGGGCACTGACCTGTGTTGGCTACAGCTCAATGGGCACTGATCTGTGTTGAGTAGAGTTCAATGGGCACTGACACATATTGGGTACAGTTCAATGGGCATGGACCTGTGTTGACTACAGTTCAATGGGCACTGAGCTGTGTTGGCTACAGTTCAATGGACACTGATACGTGTTGGGTACAGTTCAATGGACACTGACCCATGTTGGGTACAGTTCAATGGGCACTGACCAGTTTTGGGTACAGCTCAATGGGCATGGACCCATGTTGGGTACAGTTCAATGGGCACTGAGCTGTGTTGGCTACAGTTCAATGGGCACTGAGCTGTGTTGGCGACAGTTCAATGGGCACTGACCCATGTTGGGTACAGTTCAATGGGCACTGACCCATGTTGGGTACAGTTCAATGGGCACTGATCTGTGTTGGGTAAGGTTTAATGGGCACTGACCCATGTTGGGTATAGTTCAATGGGCACTGACCTGTGTTGACTACAGTTCAATGGGCACTGATCTGTGTTGAGTAGAGTTCAATGGGCACTGACACATGTTGGGTACAGTTCAATGGGCATGGACCTGTGTTGGCTACAGTTCAATGGGCACTGAGCTGTGTTGGCTACAGTTCAATGGGCACTGATCCGTGTTGGGTACAGTTCAATGGGCACTGACCCATGTTGGGTACAGTTCAATGGGCACTGACCCATGTTGGGTACAGTTCAATGGGCACTGACCCATGTTAGATACATTTCAATGGGTACTGAACTGAGTTGGGTACAGTTCAATCGGAACAGGCCCATGTTGGGAACAGTACAATGGGCACTGACCTGTGTTGGCTACAGTTCAAAGGACACTGAACCATGTTGGGAACAGTTCAATGGACACTGACCCATGTTGGGAACAGTTCAATGGGCACTGACCCGTGTTGGGTACAGTTCAATGTGCACTCACCCATGTTGGGTGCAGTTCAATGGGCACTGACCTGTGTAGGCTACAGTTCAATGGGCACTGACCTGTGTTGGGGACAGTTCAATGGGCACTGACCCATGTTGGGTACAGTTCAATGGGCACTGACCTGTGTTGGGTACAGCTCAATGGGCACCGACCCATGTTGGGTACAGTTCAATGGGCACTGAGCTGTGTTGGCTACAGTTCAATGGGCACTGAGCTGTGTTGGCTACAGTTCAATGGGCACTGACCCATGTTGGGTACAGTTCAATGGGCACTGACCCATGTTGGGTACAGTTCAATGGGCACTGACCTGTGTTGGGTAAAGTTCAATGGGCACTGACCTGTGTTGGGTACACAACAATGGGCACTGACACATGTTGGGTACAGTTCAATGGGCACTGACTCATGTTGGAAACAGTTCAATGGGCACTGAACTGTGTTGGGTACAGTTCAATGGGCACTGACCCATGTTGGGTACAGTTCAATGTGCACTGACCTGTGTTGGCTGTAGTTCAATGGGCACGGAACCATGTTGGGTATAGTTCAATGCGCACTGAACGATGTTGGATACAGTTCAATGGGCACTGAGCTGTGTTGGGTACTGTTCAATGGGCACTGACCCATGTTGGGAACAGTTCAATGCGCACTGACCAGTGTTGGCTACAGTTGAATGGTCACTGACCTGTGTTGGGGACAGTTCAATGGGCACTGACCTTTGTTGGGGACAGTTCAATGGGCACTGCCTTATGTTGGGTACAGATCAATGGCACTGAACTGTGTTGGGGACAGTTTAATGGGCACTGACCCATGTTGGGTACAGTTCAATGGACACTGACCCATGTCGGGTACATTTCAATGGGCACTGACCCATGCTGGGTACAGTTCAATGGGCACTGACCCATGTTGGGAACAGTTCAATGGGCAGTGACCCATGTTGGGTAAAGTTCAATGGGCACTGAACCATGTTGGGTACAGTTCAATGGGCACTGACACGAGTTGGGTACAGTTCAATGGGCACTGAACTGTGTTGGGTACAGTTCAATGGGCACTGACCCATGTTGGGTACGGTACAATGGGCACTGATCTGTGTTGGCTACAGTTCAATGGGCACTGATCTATGTTGGGGACAGTTCAATGGTCACTGACCTATGTTGAGTACAGTTCAATGGGCACTGAGCTGTGTTGGGTAAGGTTTAATGGGCACTGAACCATGTTGGGTACAGTTCAATGGGCACTGAATGAGTTGGCTACAGTTCAACGGGCACTGATCTGTGTTGAGTGGAGTTCAATGGGCACTGACACATGTGTACAGTTCATTGGGCATGGACCTGTGTTAGCTACAGTTCAATGGGGACTGAGCTGTGTTGGCTACAGTTCAATGGGCACTGATCCGTGTTGGGTACAGTTCAACAGGCACTGACACATGTTGGGTACAGTTCAATGGGTACTGAACTGTGTTGGGTACAGTTCAATGGGCACTGACGTGTGTTCGCTACAGTTCAATGGAGACTGAAACATATTGGGTACAGTTCAGTGGGCACTGACCCATGTTGGGAACAGTTCAATGGGCACTGACCCATGTTGGGTACGGTACAATGGGCACTGACCTCTGTTGGCTACAGTTCAATGGGCACTGATCTATGCTGGGGACAGTTCAATGGTCACTGACCTTTGTTGGGTACAGTTCAATGGGCACTGAGCTGTGTTGGGTAAGGTTTAATGGGCACTGAACCATGTTGGGTACAGTTCAATGGGCACTGAATGTGTTGGCTACAGTTCAACGGGCACTGATCTGTGTTGAGTGGAGTTCAATGGGCACTGACACATGTTGTGTACAGTTCATTGGGCATGGACCTGTGTTAGCTACAGTTCAATGGGGACTGAGCTGTGTTGGCTACAGTTCAATGGGCACTGACACATGTTGGGTACAGTTCAATGGGTACTGAACTGTGTTGGGTACAGTTCAATGGGTACTGACGTGTGTTCGCTACAGGTCAATGGACACTGAAACATATTGGGTACAGTTCAATGGGCACTGACCCATGTTGGGAACAGTTCAATGGGCAATGACCCATGTTGGGTACAGTTCAATGGGCACTGACACGAGTTGGGTACAGTTCAATGGGCACTGACCCATGTTGGGTACAGTTCAATGGGCACTGACGTGTGTTGGCTACAGTTCAATGGGCACGGACCCAGGTTGGGTACAGTACAATAGGCACTGAACTGTGTAGGCTACAGTTCAATGGGCACTGAACTGTGTTGGGGACAGTTCAACGGGCACTGACCTATGTTGGGTACAGATCAATGGGCACTGAGCTGTGTTGGGTAAGGTGTAATGGGCACTGACCTGTGTTGGCTACAGTTCAATGGGCACTGACCCATGTTGGGTACAGTACAATGGGCACTGACCTGTGTTGGCTACAGGTCAATGGGCACTGATCTATGTTGGGGACAGTTCAATGGAGACTGATCTGTGTTGGGTAAGGTTTAATGGGCACTGACCCATGTTGGGTATAGTTCAATGGGCACTGACCTGTGTTGGCTACAGTTCAATGGGCACTGATCTGTGATGAGTAGAGTTCAATGGGCACTGACACATATTGGGTACAGTTCAATGGGCATGGACCTGTGTTGGCTACAGTTCAATGGGCACTGAGCTGTGTTGGCTACAGTTCAATGGACACTGATCCGTGTTGGGTACAGTTCAATGGACACTGACCCATGTTGGGTACAGTTCAATGGGCACTGACCTGTTTTGGGTACAGCTCAATGGGCATGGACCCATGTTGGGTACAGTTCAATGGGCACTGAGCTGTGTTGGCTACAGTTCAATGGGCACTGACCTGTGTTGGCTACAGTTCAATGGGCACTGACCCATGTTGGGTACAGTTCAATGGGCACTGACCCATGTTGGGTACAGTTCAATGGGCACTGACCTATGTTGGGTACAGTTCAATGGGCACTGATCTGTGTTGGGTAAGGTTTAATGGGCACTGACCCATGTTGGGTATAGTTCAATGGGCACTGACCTGTGTTGGCTACAGTTCAATGGGCACTGATCTGTGTTGAGTAGAGTTCAATGGGCACTGACACATGTTGGGTACAGTTCAATGGGCATGGACCTGTGTTGGCTACAGTTCAATGGGCACTGAGCTGTGTTGGCTACAGTTCAATGGGCACTGATCCGTGTTGGGTACAGTTCAATGGGCACTGACCCATGTTGGGTACAGTTCAATGGGCACTGACCCATGTTGGGTACAGTTCAATGGGCACTGACCCATGTTGGATACATTTCAATGGGTACTGAACTGAGTTGGGTACAGTTCAATCGGAACAGGCCCATGTTGGGAACAGTACAATGGGCACTGACCTGTGTTGGCTACAGTTCAAAGGACACTGAACCATGTTGGGAACAGTTCAATGGACACTGACCCATGTTGGGAGCAGTTCAATGGGCACTGACCCGTGTTGGGTACTGTTCAATGTGCACTCACCCATGTTGGGTGCAGTTCAATGGGCACTGACCTGTGTAGGCTACAGTTCAATGGGCACTGACCTGTGTTGGGGACAGTTCAATGGGCACTGACCCATGTTGGGTACAGTTCAATGGGCACTGACCTGTTTTGGGTACAGCTCAATGGGCATGGACCCATGTTGGGTACAGTTCAATGGGCACTGAGCTGTGTTGGCTACAGTTCAATGGGCACTGACCTGTGTTGGCTACAGTTCAATGGGCACTGACCCATGTTGGGTACAGTTCAATGGGCACTGACCCATGTTGGGTACAGTTCAATGGGCACTGACCTATGTTGGGTACAGTTCAATGGGCACTGATCTGTGTTGGGTAAGGTTTAATGGGCACTGACCCATGTTGGGTATAGTTCAATGGGCACTGACCTGTGTTGGCTACAGTTCAATGGGCACTGATCTGTGTTGAGTAGAGTTCAATGGGCACTGACACATGTTGGGTACAGTTCAATGGGCATGGACCTGTGTTGGCTACAGTTCAATGGGCACTGAGCTGTGTTGGCTACAGTTCAATGGGCACTGATCCGTGTTGGGTACAGTTCAATGGGCACTGACCCATGTTGGGTACAGTTCAATGGGCACTGACCCATGTTGGGTACAGTTCAATGGGCACTGACCCATGTTGGATACATTTCAATGGGTACTGAACTGAGTTGGGTACAGTTCAATCGGAACAGGCCCATGTTGGGAACAGTACAATGGGCACTGACCTGTGTTGGCTACAGTTCAAAGGACACTGAACCATGTTGGGAACAGTTCAATGGACACTGACCCATGTTGGGAGCAGTTCAATGGGCACTGACCCGTGTTGGGTACTGTTCAATGTGCACTCACCCATGTTGGGTGCAGTTCAATGGGCACTGACCTGTGTAGGCTACAGTTCAATGGGCACTGACCTGTGTTGGGGACAGTTCAATGGGCACTGACCCATGTTGGGTACAGTTCAATGGGCACTGACCTGTGTTGGGTACAGCTCAATGGGCACGGACCCATGTTGGGTACAGTTCAATGGGCACTGAGCTGTGTTGGCTACAGTTCAATGGGCACTGAGCTGTGTTGGCTACAGTTCAATGGGCACTGACCCATGTTGGGTACAGTTCAATGGGCACTGACCCATGTTGGGTACAGTTCAATGGGCACTGATCTGTGTTGGGTAAGGTTTAATGGGCACTGACCCATGTTGGGTACAGTTCAATGGGCATGGACCTGTGTTGGCTACAGTTCAATGGGCACTGAGCTGTGTTGGCTACAGTTCAATGGGCACTGATCCGTGTTGGGTACAGTTCAATGGGCACTGACCCATGTTGGGTACAGTTCAATGGGCACTGACCCATGTTGGGTACAGTTCAATGGGCACTGACCCATGTTGGATACATTTCAATGGGTACTGAACTGAGTTGGGTACAGTTCAATCGGAACAGGCCCATGTTAGGAACAGTACAATGGGCACTGACCTGTGTTGGCTACAGTTCAAAGGACACTGAACCATGTTGGGAACAGTTCAATGGACACTGACCCATGTTGGGAACAGTTCAATGGGCACTGACCCGTGTTGGGGACAGTTCAATGTGCACTCACCCATGTTGGGTGCAGTTCAATGGGCACTGACCTGAGTAGGCTACAGTTCAATGGGCACTGACCTGTGTTGGGGACAGTTCAATGTGCACTGACCCATGTTGGGTACAGTTCAATGGGCACTGAGCTGTGTTGGCTACAGTTCAATGGGCACTGAGCTGTGTTGGCTACAGTTCAATGGGCACTGACCCATGTTGGGTACAGTTCAATGGGCACTGATCCATGTTGGGTACAGTTCAATGGGCACTGACCTGTGTTGGGTAAAGTTCAATGGGCACTGACCTGTGTTGGGTACACAACAATGGGCACTGACACATGTTGGGTACAGTTCAATGGGCACTGACTCATGTTGGAAACAGTTCAATGGGCACTGAACTGTGCAGGGTACAGTTCAATGGGCACTGACCCATGTTGGGTACAGTTCAATGTGCACTGACCTGTGTTGGCTGTAGTTCAATGGGCACGGAACCATGTTGGGTACAGTTCAATGCGCACTGAACGATGTTGGATACAGTTCAATGGGCACTGAGCTGTGTTGGGTACAGTTCAATGCGCACTGACCAGTGTTGGCTACAGTTGAATGGTCACTGACCTGTGTTGGGGACAGTTCAATGGGCACTGACCTTTGTTGGGGACAGTTCAATGGGCACTGCCTTATGTTGGGTACAGATCAATGGCACTGAACTGTGTTGGGGACAGTTTAATGGGCACTGACCCATGTTGGGTACAGTTCAATGGACACTGAGCCATGTAGGGTACATTTCAATGGGCACTGACCCATGTTGGGTACAGTACAATGGGCACTGACGTGTGTTGGCTACAGTTCAATGGGCACGGACTTGTGTTGGGGACAGTTCAATGGGCACTGACCTATGTTGGGTACAGATCAATGCGCACTGAGCTCTGTTGGGTTAGGTGTAATGGGCACTGACCTGTGTTGGCTACAGTTCAATGGGCACTGACCCATGTTGGGTACAGTACAATGGGCACTGACCTGTGTTGGCTACAGTTCAATGGGCACTGAGCTATGTTGGGGACGGTTCAATGGGCACTGACCTATGTTGGGTACAGTTCAATGGGCACTGATCTGTGTTGGGTAAGGTTTAATGGGCACTGACCCATGTTGGGTACAGTTCAATGGGCACTGACCTGTGTTGGCTACAGTTCAATGGGCACTGATCTGTGTTGAGTAGAGTTCAATGGGCACTGACACATGTTGGGTAAAGTTCAATGGGCATGGACCTGTGTTGGCTACAGTTCAATGGGCACTGAGCTGTGTTGGCTACAGTTCAATGGGCACTGGTCCTTGTTGGGTACAGTTCAATGGGCACTGACCCATGTTGGGTACAGTTCAATGGGCACTGACCCATGTTGGATACATTTCAATGGGTACTGAATTGAGTTGGGTACAGTTCAAGCAGAACAGGCCCATGTTGGGAACAGTACAATGGGCACTGACCTGTGTTGGCTACAGTTCAATGGACACTGAAACATGTTGGGAACAGTTCAATGGACACTGACCCATGTTGGGAACAGTTCAATGGACAATGACCCATGTTGGGTACAGTTCAATGTGCACTGACACAAGTTGGGTACAGTTCAATGAGCAATGACCAATGTTGGGTACAGTTCAATGGGCACTGACCCGTGTTGGGTACAGTTCAATGTGCACTCACCCATGTTGGGTGCAGTTCAATGGGCACTGACCTGTGTAGGCTACAGTTCAATGGGCACTGACCTGTGTTGGGGACAGTTCAATGGGCACTGACCCATGTTGGGTACAGTTCAATGGGCACTGACCTGTGTTGGGTACAGCTCAATGGGCACGGACCCATGTTGGGTACAGTTCAATGGGCACTGACCTGTGTTGGGTAAAGATCAATGGGCACTGACCTGTGTTGGCTACATTTCAATAGGCACTGACCCATGTTGGGTACAGTTCAATGGGCACTGACCCATGTTGGGTACAGTTCACAGGGCACTGACCTGTGTTGGGTAAGGTTTAATGGGCACGGACCCATGTTGGGTACAGTTCAATGGGCACTGAATGTGTTGGCTTCAGTTCAATGGGCACTGATCTGTGTTGAGTAGAGTTCAATGGGCACTGACACATGTTGGGTACAGTTCAAAGGGCACTGACCTGTGTTGGGTAAGGTTTAATGGGCACTGATCTATGTTGGGCACCGAACAATGGGCACTGACCTGTGTTGGCTACAGTACAATGGGCAGTGATCTGTGTTGAGTAGAGTTCAATGGGCACTGACCTGTGCTGGCTACAGTTCAATGGGCACTGAGCTGTGTTGGCTACAGTTCAATGGGCACTGTCCTGTGTTGCGTACACAACAATGGGCACTGACACATGTTGTGTACAGTTCAATGGGCACTGACTCATGTTGGAAACAGTTCAATGGGCACTGAACTGTGTTGGGTACAGTTCAATGGGCACTGGCCCATGTTGGGTAGAGTTCAATGTGCACTGACCTGTGTTGGCTGTAGTTCAATGGGCATGGAACCATGTTGGGTACAGTTCAATGCGCACTGAACGATGTTGGATACAGTTCAATGGGCACTGAGCTGTGTTGGGTACAGTTCAATGGGCACTGACCCATGTTGGGAACAGTTCAATGCGCACTGACCAGTGTTGGCTACAGTTTAATGGTCACTGACATGTGTTGGGGACAGTTCAATGGGCACTGACCTTTGTTGGCGACAGTTCAATGGGCACTGCCTTATGTTGGGTACAGATCAATGGCACTGAGCTGTGTTGGGGACAATTTAATGGGCACTGACCCATGTTGGGTACAGTTCAATGGACACTGACCCATGTAGGGTACAGTTCAATGGGCACTGACCCATGCTGGGTACAGTTCAATGGGCACTGACCCATGTTGGGAACAGTTCAATGGGCACTGACCCATGTTGGATAAAGTTCAATGGGCACTGACCCATGTTGGGTACAGTTCAATGGGCACTGACACGAGTTGGGTACAGTTCAATGGGCACTGAACTGTGTTGGGTACAGTTCAATGGGCACTGACCTGTGTTGGCTACAGTTCAATGGGCACTGACCCATGTTGGGTACGGTACAATGGGCACTGATCTGTGTTGGCTACAGTTCAATGGGCACTGATCTATGTTGGGGACAGTTCAATGGTCAGTGACCTATGTTGGGTACAGTTCAATGGGCACTGAGCTGTGTTGGGTAAGGTTTAATGGGCACTGAACCATGTTGGGTACAGTTTAATGGGCACTGAATGTGTTGGCTACAGTTCAACGGGCACTGATCTGTGTTGAGTGGAGTTCAATGGGCACTGACACATGTTGTGTACAGTTCATTGGGCATGGACCTGTGTTAGCTACAGTTCAATGGGGACTGAGCTGTGTTGGCTACAGTTCAATGGGCACTGATCCGTGTTGGGTACAGTTCAATGGGCACTGACACATGTTGGGTACAGTTCAATGGGTACTGAACTGTGTTGGGTACAGTTCAATGGGCACTGATGTGTGTTCGCTTCAATTCAATGGACACTGAAACATATTGGGTACAGTTCAGTGGGCACTGACCCATGTTGGGAACAGTTCAATGGGCACTGACCCATGTTGGGTACAGTTCAATGGGCACTGACCCATGTTGGGTACAGTTCAATGGACACTGACACGAGTTGGGTACAGTTCAATGGGCACTGACCCATGTTGGGTACAGTTCAATGGGCACTGACGTGTGTTGGCTACAGTTCAATGGGCACGGACCCAGGTTGGGTACAGTACAATAGGCACTGACCTGTGTTGGCTACAGTTCAATGGGCACTGACCTGTGTTGGGGACAGTTCAATGGGCACTGACCTATGTTGGGTACAGATCAATGGGCACTGAGCTGTGTTGGGCAAGGTGTAATGGGCACTGACCTGTGTTGGCTACAGTTCAATGGGCACTGACCCATGTTGGGTACAGTACAATGGGCACTGACCTGTGTTGGCTACAGGTCAATGGGCACTGATCTATGTTGGGGACAGTTCAATGGAGACTGATCTGTGTTGGGTAAGGTGTAATGGGCACTGACCCATGTTGGGTATAGTTCAATGGGCGCTGACCTGTGTTGGCTAAAGTTCAATGGGCACTGATCTGTGTTGAGTAGAGTTCAATGGGCACTGACACATATTGGGTACAGTTCAATGGGCATGGACCTGTGTTGGCTACAGTTCAATGGGCACTGAGCTGTGTTGGCTACAGTTCAATGGACACTGATCCGTGTTGGGTACAGTTCAATGGACACTGACCCATGTTGGGTACAGTTCAATGGGCACTGACCTGTTTTGGGTACAGCTCAATGGGCATGGACCCATGTTGGGTACAGTTCAATGGGCACTGAGCTGTGTTGGCTACAGTTCAATGGGCACTGAGCTGTGTTGGCGACAGTTCAATGGGCACTGACCCATGTTGGGTACAGTTCAATGGGCACTGACCCATGTTGGGTACAGTTCAATGGGCACTGATCTGTGTTGGGTAAGGTTTAATGGGCACTGACCCATGTTGGGTATAGTTCAATGGGCACTGACCTGTGTTGTCTACAGTTCAATGGGCACTGATCTGTGTTGAGTAGAGTTCAATGGGCACTGACACATGTTGGGTACAGTTCAATGGGCATGGACCTGTGTTGGCTACAGTTCAATGGGCACTGAGCTGTGTTGGCTACAGTTCAATGGGCACTGATCCGTGTTGGGTACAGTTCAATGGGCACTGACCCATGTTGGGTACAGTTCAATGGGCACTGACCCATGTTGGGTACAGTTCAATGGGCACTGACCCATGTTGGATATATTTCAATGGGTACTGAACTTAGTTGGGTACAGTTCAATCGGAACAGGCCCATGTTGGGAACAGTACAATGGGCACTGACCTGTGTTGGCTACAGTTCAAAGGACACTGAACCATGTTGGGAACAGTTCAATGGACACTGACCCATGTTGGGAACAGTTCAATGGGCACTGACCCGTGTTGGGTACAGTTCAATGTGCACTCACCCATGTTGGGTGCAGTTCAATGGGCACTGACCTGAGTAGGCTACAGTTCAATGGGCACTGACCTGTGTTGGGGACAGTTCAATGGGCACTGACCCGTGTTGGGTACAGTTCAATGGGCACTGACCTGTGTTGGGTACAGCTCAATGGGCACGGACCCATGTTGGGTACAGTTCAATGGGCACTGAGCTGTGTTGGCTACAGTTCAATGGGCACTTAGCTGTGTTGGCTACAGTTCAATGGGCACTGACCCATGTTGGGTACAGTTCAATGGGCACTGACCCATGTTGGGTACAGTTCAATGGGCACTGACCTGTGTTGGGTAAAGTTCAATGGGCACTGACCTGTGTTGGGTACACAACAATGGGCACTGACACATGTTGGGTACAGTTCAATGGGCACTGACTCATGTTGGAAACAGTTCAATGGGCACTGAACTGTGCTGGGTACAGTTCAATGGGCACTGACCCATGTTGGGTACAGTTCAATGTGCACTGACCTGTGTTGGCTGTAGTTCAATGGGCACGGAAACATGTTGGGTACAGTTCAATGCGCACTGAACGATGTTGGATACAGTTCAATGGGCACTGAGCTGTGTTGGGTACAGTTCAATGGGCACTGACCAGTGTTGGCTACAGTTGAATGGTCACTGACCTGTGTTGGGGACAGTTCAATGGGCACTGACCTTTGTTGGGGACAGTTCAATGGGCACTGCCTTATGTTGGGTACAGATCAATGGCACTGAACTGTGTTGGGGACAGTTTAATGGGCACTGACCCATGTTGGGTACAGTTCAATGGACACTGACCCATGTAGGGTACATTTCAATGGGCACTGACCCATGCTGGGTACAGTTCAATGGGCACTGACCCATGTTGGGAACAGTTCAATGGGCACTGACCCATGTTGGGTAAAGTTCAATGGGCACTGACCCATGTTGGGTACAGTTCAATGGGCACTGACACGAGTTGGGTACAGTTCAATGGGCACTGAACTGTGTTGGGTACAGTTCAATGGGCACTGACCTGTGTTGGCTACAGTTCAATGGGCACTGACCCATGTTGGGTACGGTACAATGGGCACTGATCTGTGTTGGCTACAGTTCAATGGGCACTGATCTATGTTGGGGACAGTTCAATGGTCACTGACCTATGTTGAGTACAGTTCAATGGGCACTGAGCTGTGTTGGGTAAGGTTTAATGGGCACTGAACCATGTTGGGTACAGTTCAATGGGCACTGAATGTGTTGGCTACAGTTCAACGGGCACTGATCTGTGTTGAGTGGAGTTCAATGGGCACTGACACATGTTGTGTACAGTTCATTGGGCATGGACCTGTGTTAGCTACAGTTCAATGGGGACTGAGCTGTGTTGGCTACAGTTCAATGGGCACTGATCCGTGTTGGGTACAGTTCAACGGGCACTGACACATGTTGGGTACAGTTCAATGGGTACTGAACTGTGTTGGGTACAGTTCAATGGGCACTGACGTGTGTTCGCTACAGTTCAATGGACACTGAAACATATTGGGTACAGTTCAGTGGGCACTGACCCATGTTGGGAACAGTTCAATGGGCACTGACCCATGTTGGGTACGGTACAATGGGCACTGACCTCTGTTGGCTACAGTTCAATGGGCACTGATCTATGCTGGGGACAGTTCAATGGTCACTGACCTATGTTGGGTACAGTTCAATGGGCACTGAGCTGTGTTGGGTAAGGTTTAATGGTCACTGAACCATGTTGGGTACAGTTCAATGGGCACTGAATGTGTTGGCTACAGTTCAACGGGCACTGATCTGTGTTGAGTGGAGTTCAATGGGCACTGACACATGTTGTGTACAGTTCATTGGGCATGGACCTGTGTTAGCTACAGTTCAATGGGGACTGAGCTGTGTTGGCTACAGTTCAATGGGCACTGACACATGTTGGGAACAGTTCAATGGGCACTGGCCCATGTTGGGTACAGTTCAATGGGCACTGACACGAGTTGGGTACAGTTCAATGGGCACTGACCCATGTTGGGTACAGTTCAATGGGCACTGACGTGTGTTGTCTACAGTTCAATGGGCACGGACCCAGGTTGGGTACAGTACAATAGGCACTGACCTGTGTTGGCTACAGTTCAATGGGCACTGACCTGTGTTGGGGACAGTTCAATGGGCACTGAACTATGTTGGGTACAGATCAATGGGCACTGAGCTGTGTTGGGTAAGGTGTAATGGGCACTGACCTGTGTTGGCTACAGTTCAATGGGCACTGACCCATGTTGGGTACAGTACAATGGGCACTGACCTGTGTTGGCTACAGGTCAATGGGCACTGATCTATGTTGGGGACAGTTCAATGGAGACTGATCTGTGTTGGGTAAGGTTTAATGGGCACTGACCCATGTTGGGTATAGTTCAATGGGCACTGACCTGTGTTGGCTACAGTTCAATGGGCACTGATCTGTGATGAGTAGAGTTCAATGGGCACTGACACATATTGGGTACAGTTCAATGGGCATGGACCTGTGTTGGCTACAGTTCAATGGGCACTGAGCTGTGTTGGCTACAGTTCAATGGACACTGATCCGTGTTGGGTACAGTTCAATGGACACTGACCCATGTTGGGTACAGTTCAATGGGCACTGACCTGTTTTGGGTACAGCTCAATGGGCATGGACCCATGTTGGGTACAGTTCAATGGGCACTGAGCTGTGTTGGCTACAGTTCAATGGGCACTGAGCTGTGTTGGCTACAGTTCAATGGGCACTGACCCATGTTGGGTACAGTTCAATGGGCACTGACCCATGTTGGGTACAGTTCAATGGGCACTGACCCATGTTGGGTACAGTTCAATGGGCACTGATCTGTGTTGGGTAAGGTTTAATGGGCACTGAACCATGTTGGGTATAGTTCAATGGGCACTGACCTGTGTTGGCTACAGTTCAATGGGCACTGATCTGTGTTGAGTAGAGTTCAATGGGCACTGACACATGTTGGGTACAGTTCAATGGGCATGGACCTGTGTTGGCTACAGTTCAATGGGCACTGAGCTGTGTTGGCTACAGTTCAATGGGCACTGATCCGTGTTGGGTACAGTTCAATGGGCACTGACCCATGTTGGGTACAGTTCAATGGGCACTGACCCATGTTGGGTACAGTTCAATGGGCACTGACCCATGTTGGATACATTTCAATGGGTACTGAACTGAGTTGGGTACAGTTCAATCGGAACAGGCCCATGTTGGGAACAGTACAATGGGCACTGACCTGTGTTGGCTACAGTTCAAAGGACACTGAACCATGTTGGGAACAGTTCAATGGACACTGACCCATGTTGGGAACAGTTCAATGGGCACTGACCCGTGTTGGGTACAGTTCAATGTGCACTCACCCATGTTGGGTGCAGTTCAATGAGCACTGACCTGTGTAGGCTACAGTTCAATGGGCACTGACCTGTGTTGGGGACAGTTCAATGGGCACTGACCCATGTTGGGTACAGTTCAATGGGCACTGACCTGTGTTGGGTACAGCTCAATGGGCACGGACCCATGTTGGGTACAGTTCAATGGGCACTGAGCTGTGTTGGCTACAGTTCAATGGGCACTGATCTGTGTTGGGTACAGTTCAATGGGCACTGAAACATATTAGGTACAGTTCAGTGGGCACTGACCCATGTTGGGAACAGTTCAATGGGCACTGACCCATGTTGGGTACAGTTCAATGGGCACTGACCCATGTTGGGTACAGTTCAATGGACACTGACACGAGTTGGGTACAGTTCAATGGGCACTGACCCATGTTGGGTACAGTTCAATGGGCACTGACGTGTGTTGGCTACAGTTCAATGGGCACGGACCCAGGTTGGGTACAGTACAATAGGCACTGACCTGTGTTGGCTACAGTTCAATGGGCACTGACCTGTGTTGGGGACAGTTCAATGGGCACTGACCTATGTTGGGTACAGATCAATGGGCACTGAGCTGTGTTGGGCAAGGTGTAATGGGCACTGACCTGTGTTGGCTACAGTTCAATGGGCACTGACCCATGTTGGGTACAGTACAATGGGCACTGACCTGTGTTGGCTACAGGTCAATGGGCACTGATCTATGTTGGGGACAGTTCAATGGAGACTGATCTGTGTTGGGTAAGGTGTAATGGGCACTGACCCATGTTGGGTATAGTTCAATGGGCGCTGACCTGTGTTGGCTAAAGTTCAATGGGCACTGATCTGTGTTGAGTAGAGTTCAATGGGCACTGACACATATTGGGTACAGTTCAATGGGCATGGACCTGTGTTGGCTACAGTTCAATGGGCACTGAGCTGTGTTGGCTACAGTTCAATGGACACTGATCCGTGTTGGGTACAGTTCAATGGACACTGACCCATGTTGGGTACAGTTCAATGGGCACTGACCTGTTTTGGGTACAGCTCAATGGGCATGGACCCATGTTGGGTACAGTTCAATGGGCACTGAGCTGTGTTGGCTACAGTTCAATGGGCACTGAGCTGTGTTGGCGACAGTTCAATGGGCACTGACCCATGTTGGGTACAGTTCAATGGGCACTGACCCATGTTGGGTACAGTTCAATGGGCACTGATCTGTGTTGGGTAAGGTTTAATGGGCACTGACCCATGTTGGGTATAGTTCAATGGGCACTGACCTGTGTTGTCTACAGTTCAATGGGCACTGATCTGTGTTGAGTAGAGTTCAATGGGCACTGACACATGTTGGGTACAGTTCAATGGGCATGGACCTGTGTTGGCTACAGTTCAATGGGCACTGAGCTGTGTTGGCTACAGTTCAATGGGCACTGATCCGTGTTGGGTACAGTTCAATGGGCACTGACCCATGTTGGGTACAGTTCAATGGGCACTGACCCATGTTGGGTACAGTTCAATGGGCACTGACCCATGTTGGATATATTTCAATGGGTACTGAACTTAGTTGGGTACAGTTCAATCGGAACAGGCCCATGTTGGGAACAGTACAATGGGCACTGACCTGTGTTGGCTACAGTTCAAAGGACACTGAACCATGTTGGGAACAGTTCAATGGACACTGACCCATGTTGGGAACAGTTCAATGGGCACTGACCCGTGTTGGGTACAGTTCAATGTGCACTCACCCATGTTGGGTGCAGTTCAATGAGCACTGACCTGAGTAGGCTACAGTTCAATGGGCACTGACCTGTGTTGGGGACAGTTCAATGGGCACTGACCCATGTTGGGTACAGTTCAATGGGCACTGACCTGTGTTGGGTACAGCTCAATGGGCACGGACCCATGTTGGGTACAGTTCAATGGGCACTGACCCATGTTGGGTACAGTTCAATGGGCACTGACCTGTGTTGGGTAAAGTTCAATGGGCACTGACCTGTGTTGGGTACACAACAATGGGCACTGACACATGTTGGGTACAGTTCAATGGGCACTGACTCATGTTGGAAACAGTTCAATGGGCACTGAACTGTGCTGGGTACAGTTCAATGGGCACTGACCCATGTTGGGTACAGTTCAATGTGCACTGACCTGTGTTGGCTGTAGTTCAATGGGCACGGAAACATGTTGGGTACAGTTCAATGCGCACTGAACGATGTTGGATACAGTTCAATGGGCACTGAGCTGTGTTGGGTACAGTTCAATGGGCACTGACCAGTGTTGGCTACAGTTGAATGGTCACTGACCTGTGTTGGGGACAGTTCAATGGGCACTGACCTTTGTTGGGGACAGTTCAATGGGCACTGCCTTATGTTGGGTACAGATCAATGGCACTGAACTGTGTTGGGGACAGTTTAATGGGCACTGACCCATGTTGGGTACAGTTCAATGGACACTGACCCATGTAGGGTACATTTCAATGGGCACTGACCCATGCTGGGTACAGTTCAATGGGCACTGACCCATGTTGGGAACAGTTCAATGGGCACTGACCCATGTTGGGTAAAGTTCAATGGGCACTGACCCATGTTGGGTACAGTTCAATGGGCACTGACACGAGTTGGGTACAGTTCAATGGGCACTGAACTGTGTTGGGTACAGTTCAATGGGCACTGACCTGTGTTGGCTACAGTTCAATGGGCACTGACCCATGTTGGGTACGGTACAATGGGCACTGATCTGTGTTGGCTACAGTTCAATGGGCACTGATCTATGTTGGGGACAGTTCAATGGTCACTGATCTATGTTGAGTACAGTTCAATGGGCACTGAGCTGTGTTGGGTAAGGTTTAATGGGCACTGAACCATGTTGGGTACAGTTCAATGGGCACTGAATGTGTTGGCTACAGTTCAACGGGCACTGATCTGTGTTGCGTGGAGTTCAATGGGCACTGACACATGTTGTGTACAGTTCATTGGGCATGGACCTGTGTTAGCTACAGTTCAATGGGGACTGAGCTGTGTTGGCTACAGTTCAATGGGCACTGATCCGTGTTGGGTACAGTTCAACGGGCACTGACACATGTTGGGTACAGTTCAATGGGTACTGAACTGTGTTGGGTACAGTTCAATGGGCACTGACGTGTGTTCGCTACAGTTCAATGGACACTGAAACATATTGGGTACAGTTCAGTGGGCACTGACCCATGTTGGGAACAGTTCAATGGGCACTGACCCATGTTGGGTACGGTACAATGGGCACTGACCTCTGTTGGCTACAGTTCAATGGGCACTGATCTATGCTGGGGACAGTTCAATGGTCACTGACCTATGTTGGGTACAGTTCAATGGGCACTGAGCTGTGTTGGGTAAGGTTTAATGGGCACTGAACCAAGTTGGGTACAGTTCAATGGGCACTGAATGTGTTGGCTACAGTTCAACGGGCACTGATCTGTGTTGAGTGGAGTTCAATGGGCACTGACACATGTTGTGTACAGTTCATTGGGCATGGACCTGTGTTAGCTACAGTTCAATGGGGACTGAGCTGTGTTGGCTACAGTTCAATGGGCACTGACACATGTTGGGAACAGTTCAATGGGCACTGGCCCATGTTGGGTACAGTTCAATGGGCACTGACACGAGTTGGGTACAGTTCAATGGGCACTGACCCATGTTGGGTACAGTTCAATGGGCACTGACGTGTGTTGTCTACAGTTCAATGGGCACGGACCCAGGTTGGGTACAGTACAATAGGCACTGACCTGTGTTGGCTACAGTTCAATGGGCACTGACCTGTGTTGGGGACAGTTCAATGGGCACTGAACTATGTTGGGTACAGATCAATGGGCACTGAGCTGTGTTGGGTAAGGTGTAATGGGCACTGACCTGTGTTGGCTACAGTTCAATGGGCACTGACCCATGTTGGGTACAGTACAATGGGCACTGACCTGTGTTGGCTACAGGTCAATGGGCACTGATCTATGTTGGGGACAGTTCAATGGAGACTGATCTGTGTTGGGTAAGGTTTAATGGGCACTGACCCATGTTGGGTATAGTTCAATGGGCACTGACCTGTGTTGGCTACAGTTCAATGGGCACTGATCTGTGATGAGTAGAGTTCAATGGGCACTGACACATATTGGGTACAGTTCAATGGGCATGGACCTGTGTTGGCTACAGTTCAATGGGCACTGAGCTGTGTTGGCTACAGTTCAATGGACACTGATCCGTGTTGGGTACAGTTCAATGGACACTGACCCATGTTGGGTACAGTTCAATGGGCACTGACCTGTTTTGGGTACAGCTCAATGGGCATGGACCCATGTTGGGTACAGTTCAATGGGCACTGAGCTGTGTTGGCTACAGTTCAATGGGCACTGAGCTGTGTTGGCTACAGTTCAATGGGCACTGACCCATGTTGGGTACAGTTCAATGGGCACTGACCCATGTTGGGTACAGTTCAATGGGCACTGACCCATGTTGGATACATTTCAATGGGTACTGAACTGAGTTGGGTACAGTTCAATCGGAACAGGCCCATGTTGGGAACAGTACAATGGGCACTGACCTGTGTTGGCTACAGTTCAAAGGACACTGAACCATGTTGGGAACAGTTCAATGGACACTGACCCATGTTGGGAACAGTTCAATGGGCACTGACCCGTGTTGGGTACAGTTCAATGTGCACTCACCCATGTTGGGTGCAGTTCAATGAGCACTGACCTGTGTAGGCTACAGTTCAATGGGCACTGACCTGTGTTGGGGACAGTTCAATGGGCACTGACCCATGTTGGGTACAGTTCAATGGGCACTGACCTGTGTTGGGTACAGCTCAATGGGCACGGACCCATGTTGGGTACAGTTCAATGGGCACTGAGCTGTGTTGGCTACAGTTCAATGGGCACTGAGCTGTGTTGGCTACAGTTCAATGGGCACTGACCCATGTTGGGTACAGTTCAATGGGCACTGACCCATGTTGGGTACAGTTCAATGGGCACTGACCTGTGTTGGGTAAAGTTCAATGGGCACTGACCTGTGTTGGGTACACAACAATGGGCACTGACACATGTTGGGTACAGTTCAATGGGCACTGACTCATGTTGGAAACAGTTTAATGGGCACTGAACTGTGTTGGGTACAGTTCAATGGGCATTGACCCATGTTGGGTACAGTTCAATGTGCACTGACCTGTGTTGGCTGTAGTTCAATGGGCACGGAACCATGTTGGGTATAGTTCAATGCGCACTGAACGATGTTGGATACAGTTCAATGGGCACTGAGCTGTGTTGGGTACTGTTCAATGGGCACTGACCCATGTTGGGAACAGTTCAATGCGCACTGACCAGTGTTGGGGACAGTTCAATGGGCACTGCCTTATGTTGGGTACAGATCAATGGCACTGAGCTGTGTTGGGGACAGTTTAATGGGCACTGACCCATGTTAGGTACAGTTCAATGGACACTGATCCATGTAGGGTACAGTTCAATGGGCACTGACCCATGCTGGGTACAGTTCAATGGGCACTGACCCATGTTGGGAACAGTTCAATGGGCACTGGCCCATGTTGGGTAAAGTTCAATGGGCACTGACCCATGTTGGGTACAGTTCAATGGGCACTGACACGAGTTGGGTACAGTTCAATGGGCACTGAACTGTGTTGGGTACAGTTCAATGGGCACTGAACTGTGTTGGCTACAGTTCAATGGGCACTGATCTATGTTGGGGACAGTTCAATGGGCACTGACCTATGTTGGGTACAGTTCAATGGGCACTGAGCTGTATTGGGTAAGGTTTAATGGGCACTGAACCATGTTGGGTACAGTTCAATGGGCACTGAATGTGTTGGCTACAGTTCAATGGGCACTGATCTGTGTTGAGTGGAGTTCAATGGGCACTGACACATGTTGGGTACAGTTCATTGGGCATGCACCTGTGTTAGCTACAGTTCAATGGGCACTGAGCTGTGTTGGCTACAGTTCAATGGGCACTGATCCGTGTTGGGTACAGTTCAATGGGCACTGACACATGTTGGGTACAGTTCAATGGGTACTGAACTGTGTTGGGTATAGTTCAATGGGCACTGAACTGTGTTGGCTACAGTTCAATGGACACTGAAACATATTGGGTACAGTTCAGTGGGCACTGACCCATGTTGGGAACCGTTCAATGGGCACTGACCCATGTTGGGTACAGTTCAATGGGCACTGACTCATGTTGGGTACAGTTCAATGGGCACTGACACGAGTTGGGTACAGTTCAATGGGCACTGGCCCATGTTGGGTACAGTTCAATGGGCACTGACGTGTGTTGGCTACAGTTCAATGGGCACGGACTTGTGTTGGGGACATTTCAATGGGCACTGACCTATGTTGGGTACAGATCAATGGGCACTGAGCTGTGTTGGGTTAGGTGTAATGGGCACTGACCTGTGTTGGCTACAGTTCAATGGGCACTGACCCATGTTGGGTACAGTACAATGGGCACTGACCTGTGTTGGCTACAGTTCAATGGGCACTGAGCTATGTTGGGGACAGTTCAATGGGGACTGACCTATGTTGGGTACAGTTCAATGGGCACTGATCTGTGTTGGGTAAGGTTTAATGGGCACTGACCCATGTTGGGTACAGTTCAATGGGCACTGACCTGTGTTGGCTACAGTTCAATGGGCACTGATCTGTGTTGAGTAGCGTTCAATGGGCACTGACACATGTTGGGTAAAGTTCAATGGGCATGGACCTGTGTTGGCTACAGTTCAATGGGCACTGAGCTGTGTTGGCTACAGTTCAATGGGCACTGGTCCATGTTGGGTACAGTTCAATGGGCACTGACCCATGTTGGGTACAGTTCAATGGGCACTGACCCATGTTGGGTACAGTTCAATGGGCACTGACCCATGTTGGATACATTTCAATGGGTACTGAATTGAGTTGGGTACAGTTCAATCAGAACAGGCCCATGTTGGGAACAGTACAATGGGCACTGACCTGTGTTGGCTACAGTTCAAAGGACACTGAACCATGTTGGGAACAGTTCAATGGACACTGACCCATGTTGGGAACAGTTCAATGGACAATGACCCATGTTGGGTACAGTTCAATGTGCACTGACACAAGTTGGGTACAGTTCAATGAGCAATGACCAATGTTGGGTACAGTTCAATGGGCACTGACCCGTGTTGGGTACAGTTCAATGTGCACTCACCCATGTTGGGTGCAGTTCAATGGGCACTGACCTGTGTAGGCTACAGTTCAATGGGCACTGACCTGTGTTGGGGACAGTTCAATGGGCACTGACCCATGTTGGGTACAGTTCAATGGGCACTGACCTGTGTTGGGTACAGCTCAATGGGCACGGACCCATGTTGGGTACAGTTCAATGGGCACTGACCTGTGTTGGGTAAAGATCAATGGGCACTGACCTGTGTTGGCTACATTTCAATAGGCACTGACCCATGTTGGGTACAGTTCAATGGGCACTGACCCATGTTGGGTACAGTTCAAAGGGCACTGACCTGTGTTGGGTAAGGTTTAATGGGCACGGACCCATGTTGGGTACAGTTCAATGGGCACTGAATGTGTTGGCTTCAGTTCAATGGGCACTGATCTGTGTTGAGTAGAGTTCAATGGGCACTGACACATGTTGGGTACAGTTCATTGGGCATGGACCTGTGTTAGCTACAGTTCAATGGGTACTGTCCTGTGTTGCGTACACAACAATGGGCACTGACACATGTTGGGTACAGTTCAATGGGCACTGACCTATGTTGGGTACAGTTCAATGAGCACTGACCTGTGTTGGCTACAGTTAAGTGCGCACTGATCTGTGTTGAGTAGAGTTCAATGGGCACTGACCCATGTTGGGTAGAGTTCAATGGGCATGGACCTGTGTTGGCTACAGTTCAATTGGCAGTGAGCTGTGTTGGCTACAGTTCAATGGGCACTGATTATGTTGGATACAGTTCAATGGGCTCTGACCCATGTTGGGTACAGTTCAAAGGGCACTAACCCATGTTGGGTACAGTTCAATGGGCACTGACCTGTGTTGGGTACAGATCATTGGGCACTGAGCTCTGTTGGGTAAAGTTTAATGGGCACTGACCTATGTTGGATACAGTTCAATGAGCACTGACCTGTGTTGGCTACAGTTAAGTGCGCACTGATCTGTGTTGAGTAGAGTTCAATGGGCACTGACCCATGTTGGGTAGAGTTCAATGGGCATGGACCTGTGTTGGCTACAGTTCAATTGGCAGTGAGCTGTGTTGGCTACAGTTCAATGGGCACTGATTATGTTGGGTACAGTTCAATGGGCTCTGACCCATGTTGGGTACAGTTCAAAGGGCACTAACCCATGTTGGGTACAGTTCAATGGGCACTGACCTGTGTTGGGTACACTTCAGTGGGCATTGACACATGTTGGGTTCAGTTCAATGGGCTCCGAAACATGTTGGATGCAGTTCAATGGGCACTGACCCATTTTGGGTACAGTTCAATGGGCTTTGACCCATGTTGGAACAGTTCATTGGGCACTGAACCATGTTGGGTACAGGTCAATGGTCACTGAGCCATGTACAGTACAGTTCAATGGGCAGTGACCCATGTTGGGTACAGTTCAATGGGCACTGACATGAGTTAGGTACTGTTCAATGGGCACTGACCCATGTTGGGTACAGTTCAATGGGCACTGACCAGTTTTGGGTACAGTTCAATGGGCACTGACCTGTGTTGGCTACAGTTCAATGGGCACTGAGCTTTGTTGGCTACAGTTCAATGGGCACTGTCCCATGTTGGGTACAGTTCAATGGGCACTGACACATGTTGGGTACAGTTCAATGGGCACTGACCCATGTTGGGTACAGTTCAATGGGCACTGACCCGAGTTGGGTACACTTCAATGGGCACTGACACATGTTGGGTACAGTTCAATGGGCACTGACTCAGGTTGGATACAGTTCAATGGGCACTGACGTGTGTTGGGTACAGTTCAATGGGCACTGATCCTTGTTGGGTGCAGATAATGGGCACTGACCCATGTTGTGTACAGTTCAGTGTGCACTGACCTGTGTTGGCTGTAGTTCAATGGGCACGGACCCATGTTGGGTACAGTTCAATGCGCACTGAACGATGTTGGCTACAGTTCAATGGTCACTGACCTGTGTTGGGGACAGTTCAATGGGCACTGACCTTTGTTGGGGACAGTTCAATGGGCACTGCCTTATGTTGGGTACAGATCAATGGCACTGAGCTGTGTTGGGGACAGTTTAATGGGCACTGACCCATGCTGGGTACAGTTCAATGGGCACTGACCCATGTAGGGTACAGTTCAATGGGCACTGACCCATGCTGGGTACAGTTCAATGGGCACTGACCCATGTTGGGAACAGTTCAATGGGCACTGACGCATGTTGGGTAAAGTTCAATGGGCACTGACTCATGTTGGGTACAGTTCAATGGGCACTGACACGAGTTGGGTACAGTTCAATGGGCACTGAACTGTGTTGGGTACAGTTCAATGGGCACTGACCTGTGTTGGCTACAGTTCAATGGGCACTGACCCATGTTGGGTACAGTACAATGGGCACTGACCTGTGTTGGCTACAGTTCAATGGGCACTGATCTATGTTGGGGACAGTTCAATGGGCACTGCCTTATGTTGCGTACAGTTCAATGGCACTGAGCTGTGTTGGGGACAGTTTAATGGGCACTGACCCATGTTGGGTACAGTTCAATGGGCACTGACCCATGTAGGGTACAGTTCAATGGGCACTGACCCATGCTGGGTACAGTTCAATGGGCACTGACCCATGTTGGGAACAGTTCAATGGGCACTGACGCATGTTGGGTAAAGTTCAATGGGCACTGACTCATGTTGGGTACAGTTCAATGGGCACTGACACGAGTTGGGTACAGTTCAATGGGCACTGAACTGTGTTGGGTACAGTTCAATGGGCACTGACCTGTGTTGGCTACAGTTCAATGGGCACTGACCCATGTTGGGTACAGTACAATGGGCACTGACCTGTGTTGGCTACAGTTCAATGGGCACTGATCTATGTTGGGAACAGTTCAATGGGCACTGACGCATGTTGGGTAAAGTTCAATGTGCACTGACTCATGTTGGGTACAGTTCAATGGGCACTGACACGAGTTGGGTACAGTTCAATGGGCACTGAACTGTGTTAGGTAAAGTTCAATGGGCACTGACCTGTGTTGGCTACAGTTCAATGGGCACTGACCCATGTTGGGTACAGTACAATGTGCACTGACCTGTGTTGGCTACAGTTCAATGGGCACTGACCCATGTTGGGTACAGTACAATGCGCACTGACCTGTGTTGGCTACAGTTCAATGGGCACTGATCTATGTTGGGGACAGTTCAATGGGCACTGACCTGTGTTGGGTAAGGTTTAATGGGCACTGACCCATGTTGGGTACAGTTCAATGGGCACTGACCTGTGTTGGCTACAGTTCAATGGGCACTGATCTGTGTTGAGTGGAGTTCAATGGGCACTGACACATGTTCTGTACAGTTCATTGGGCATGGACCTGTGTTAGCTACAGTTCAATGGGCACTGAGCTGTGTTGGCTACAGTTCAATGGGCACTGATCTGTGTTGTGTACAGTTCAATGGGCACTGACACATTTTGGCTACAGTTGAATGGGTACTGAATTGTGTTCGCTACAGTTCAATGGACACTGAAACATATTGGGTACAGTTCAGTGGGCACTGACCCATGTTGTGTACAGTTCAATGGGCACTGACACGAGCTGGGTACAGTTCAATGAGCAATGACCAATGTTGGGTACAGTTCAATGGGCACTGACCTGTGTTGGCTACAGTTCAATGGGCACTGAGCTTTGTTGGCTACAGTTCAATGGGCACTGTCCCATGTTGGGTACAGTTCAATGGGCACTGACACATGTTGGGTACAGTTCAATGGGCACTGACTCATGTTGGGTACAGTTCAATGGGCACTGACCTGTGTTGGGTACACTTCAATGGGCACTGACACATGTTGGGTACAGTTCAATGGGCACTGACTCAGGTTGGATACAGTTCAATGGGCACTGACGTGTGTTGGGTACAGTTCAATGGGCACTGACCCTTGTTGGGTACAGATAATGAGCACTGACCCATGTTGTGTACAGTTCAATGGGCACTGACCCGTGTTGGGTACAGTTCAATGTGCACTCACCCATGTTGGGTGCAGTTCAATGGGCACTGACCTGTGTAGGCTACAGTTCAATGGGCACTGAACTGTGTTGGGGACAGTTCAATGGGCACTGACCCATGTTGGGTACAGTTCAATGGGCACTGACCTGTGTTGGGTACAGCTCAATGGGCACGGACCCATGTTGGGTACAGTTCAATGGGCACTGAGCTGTGTTGGCTACAGTTCAATGGGCACTGAGCTGTGTTGGCTACAGTTCAATGGGCACTGACCCATGTTGGGTACAGTTCAATGGGCACTGACCCATGTTGGGTACAGTTCAATGGGCACTGACCTGTGTTGGGTAAAGTTCAATGGGCACTGACCTGTGTTGGGTACACAACAATGGGCACTGACACATGTTGGGTACAGTTCAATGGGCACTGACTCATGTTGGAAACAGTTTAATGGGCACTGAACTGTGTTGGGTACAGTTCAATGGGCACTGACCCATGTTGGGTACAGTTCAATGTGCACTGACCTGTGTTGGCTGTAGTTCAATGGGCACGGAACCATGTTGGGTATAGTTCAATGCGCACTGAACGATGTTGGATACAGTTCAATGGGCACTGAGCTGTGTTGGGTACAGTTCAATGGGCACTGACCCATGTTGGGAACAGTTCAATGCGCACTGATCAGTGTTGGCTACAGTTGAATGGTCACTGACCTGTGTTGGGGACAGTTCAATGGGCACTGACCTTTGTTGGGGACAGTTCAATGGGCACTGCCTTATGTTGGGTACAGATCAATGGCACTGAGCTGTGTTGGGGACAGTTTAATGGACACTGACCCATGTTGGGTACAGTTCAATGGACACTGATCCATGTAGGGTACAGTTCAATGGGCACTGACCCATGCTGGGTACAGTTCAATGGGCACTGACCCATGTTGGGAACAGTTCAATGGGCACTGGCCCATGTTGGGTACAGTTCAATGGGCACTGACCCATGTTGGGTACAGTACAATGGGCACTGACCTGTGTTGGCTACAGGTCAATGGGCACTGATCTATGTTGGGGACAGTTCAATGGAGACTGATCTGTGTTGGGTAAGGTTTAATGGGCACTGACCCATGTTGGGTATAGTTCAATGGGCACTGACCTGTGTTGGCTACAGTTCAATGGGCACTGATCTGTGATGAGTAGAGTTCAATGGGCACTGACACATATTGGGTACAGTTCAATGGGCATGGACCTGTGTTGGCTACAGTTCAATGGGCACTGAGCTGTGTTGGCTACAGTTCAATGGACACTGATCCGTGTTGGGTACAGTTCAATGGACACTGACCCATGTTGGGTACAGTTCAATGGGCACTGACCTGTTTTGGGTACAGCTCAATGGGCATGGACCCATGTTGGGTACAGTTCAATGGGCACTGAGCTGTGTTGGCAACAGTTCAATGGGCACTGAGCTGTGTTGGCTACAGTTCAATGGGCACTGACCCATGTTGGGTACAGTTCAATGGGCACTGACCCATGTTGGGTACAGTTCAATGGGCACTGACCCATGTTGGGTACAGTTCAATGGGCACTGATCTGTGTTGGGTAAGGTTTAATGGGCACTGACCCATGTTGGGTATAGTTCAATGGGCACTGACCTGTGTTGGCTACAGTTCAATGGGCACTGATCTGTGTTGAGTAGAGTTCAATGGGCACTGACACATGTTGGGTACAGTTCAATGGGCATGGACCTGTGTTGGCTACAGTTCAATGGGCACTGAGCTGTGTTGGCTACAGTTCAATGGGCACTGATCCGTGTTGGGTACAGTTCAATGGGCACTGACCCATGTTGGGTACAGTTCAATGGGCACTGACCCATGTTGGGTACAGTTCAATGGGCACTGACCCATGTTGGATACATTTCAATGGGTACTGAACTGAGTTGGGTACAGTTCAATCGGAACAGGCCCATGTTGGGAACAGTACAATGGGCACTGACCTGTGTTGGCTACAGTTCAAAGGACACTGAACCATGTTGGGAACAGTTCAATGGACACTGACCCATGTTGGGAACAGTTCAATGGGCACTGACCCGTGTTGGGTACAGTTCAATGTGCACTCACCCATGTTGGGTGCAGTTCAATGAGCACTGACCTGTGTAGGCTACAGTTCAATGGGCACTGACCTGTGTTGGGGACAGTTCAATGGGCACTGACCCATGTTGGGTACAGTTCAATGGGCACTGACCTGTGTTGGGTACAGCTCAATGGGCACGGACCCATGTTGGGTACAGTTCAATGGGCACTGAGCTGTGTTGGCTACAGTTCAATGGGCACTGAGCTGTGTTGGCTACAGTTCAATGGGCACTGACCCATGTTGGGTACAGTTCAATGGGCACTGACCCATGTTGGGTACAGTTCAATGGGCACTGACCTGTGTTGGGTAAAGTTCAATGGGCACTGACCTGTGTTGGGTACACAACAATGGGCACTGACACATGTTGGGTACAGTTCAATGGGCACTGACTCATGTTGGAAACAGTTTAATGGGCACTGACCTGTGTTGGCTGTAGTTCAATGGGCACGGAACCATGTTGGGTATAGTTCAATGCGCACTGAACGATGTTGGATACAGTTCAATGGGCACTGAGCTGTGTTGGGTACTGTTCAATGGGCACTGACCCATGTTGGGAACAGTTCAATGCGCACTGACCAGTGTTGGGGACAGTTCAATGGGCACTGCCTTATGTTGGGTACAGATCAATGGCACTGAGCTGTGTTGGGGACAGTTTAATGGGCACTGACCCATGTTGGGTACAGTTCAATGGACACTGATCCATGTAGGGTACAGTTCAATGGGCACTGACCCATGCTGGGTACAGTTCAATGGGCACTGACCCATGTTGGGAACAGTTCAATGGGCACTGGCCCATGTTGGGTAAAGTTCAATGGGCACTGACCCATGTTGGGTACAGTTCAATGGGCAGTGACACGAGTTGGGTACAGTTCAATGGGCACTGAACTGTGTTGGGTACAGTTCAATGGGCACTGAACTGTGTTGGCTACAGTTCAATGGGCACTGATCTATGTTGGGGACAGTTCAATGGGCACTGACCTATGTTGGGTACAGTTCAATGGGCACTGAGCTGTATTGGGTAAGGTTTAATGGGCACTGAACCATGTTGGGTACAGTTCAATGGGCACTGAATGTGTTGGCTACAGTTCAATGGGCACTGATCTGTGTTGAGTGGAGTTCAATGGGCACTGACACATGTTGGGTACAGTTCATTGGGCATGCACCTGTGTTAGCTACAGTTCAATGGGCACTGAGCTGTGTTGGCTACAGTTCAATGGGCACTGATCCGTGTTGGGTACAGTTCAATGGGCACTGACACATGTTGGGTACAGTTGAATGGGTACTGAACTGTGTTGGGTATAGTTCAATGGGCACTGAACTGTGTTGGCTACAGTTCAATGGACACTGAAACATATTGGGTACAGTTCAGTGGCACTGACCCATGTTGGGAACCGTTCAATGGGCACTGACCCATGTTGGGTACAGTTCAATGGGCACTGACTCATGTTGGGTACAGTTCAATGGGCACTGACACGAGTTGGGTACAGTTCAATGGGCACTGGCCCATGTTGGGTACAGTTCAATGGGCACTGACGTGTGTTGGCTACAGTTCAATGGGCACGGACTTGTGTTGGGGACATTTCAATGGGCACTGACCTATGTTGGGTACAGATCAATGGGCACTGAGCTGTGTTGGGTTAGGTGTAATGGGCACTGACCTGTGTTGGCTACAGTTCAATGGGCACTGACCCATGTTGGGTACAGTACAATGGGCACTGACCTGTGTTGGCTACAGTTCAATGGGCACTGAGCTATGTTGTGGACAGTTCAATGGGGACTGACCTATGTTGGGTACAGTTCAATGGGCACTGATCTGTGTTGGGTAAGGTTTAATGGGCACTGACCCATGTTGGGTACAGTTCAATGGGCACTGACCTGTGTTGGCTACAGTTCAATGGGCACTGATCTGTGTTGAGTAGAGTTCAATGGGCACTGACACATGTTGGGTAAAGTTCAATGGGCATGGACCTGTGTTGGCTACAGTTCAATGGGCACTGAGCTGTGTTGGCTACAGTTCAATGGGCACTGGTCCATGTTGGGTACAGTTCAATGGGCACTGACCCATGTTGGGTACAGTTCAATGGGCACTGACCCATGTTGGGTACAGTTCAATGGGCACTGACCCATGTTGGATACATTTCAATGGGTACTGAATTGAGTTGGGTACAGTTCAATCAGAACAGGCCCATGTTGGGAACAGTACAATGGGCACTGACCTGTGTTGGCTACAGTTCAAAGGACACTGAACCATGTTGGGAACAGTTCAATGGACACTGACCCATGTTGGGAACAGTTCAATGGACAATGACCCATGTTGGGTACAGTTCAATGTGCACTGACACAAGTTGGGTACAGTTCAATGAGCATTGACCAATGTTGGGTACAGTTCAATGGGCACTGACCCGTGTTGGGTACAGTTCAATGTGCACTCACCCATGTTGGGTGCAGTTCAATGGGCACTGACCTGTGTAGGCTACAGTTCAATGGGCACTGACCTGTGTTGGGGACAGTTCAATGGGCACTGACCCATGTTGGGTACAGTTCAATGGGCACTGACCTGTGTTGGGTACAGCTCAATGGGCACGGACCCATGTTGGGTACAGTTCACTGGGCACTGACCTGTGTTGGGTACAGTTCAATGGGCACTGACCTGTGTTGGCTACATTTCAATAGGCACTGACCCATGTTGGGTACAGTTCAATGGGCACTGACCCATGTTGGGTACAGTTCAAAGGGCACTGACCTGTGTTGGGTAAGGTTTAATGGGCACGGACCCATGTTGGGTTCAGTTCAATGGGCACTGAATGTGTTGGCTTCAGTTCAATGGGCACTGATCTGTGTTGAGTAGAGTTCAATGGGCACTGACACATGTTGGGTACAGTTCATTGGGCATGGACCTGTGTTAGCTACAGTTCAATGGGTACTGTCCTGTGTTGCGTACACAACAATGGGCACTGACACATGTTGGGTACAGTTCAATGGGCACTGACCTATGTTGGGTACAGTTCAATGAGCACTGACCTGTGTTGGCTACAGTTAAGTGCGCACTGATCTGTGTTGAGTAGAGTTCAATGGGCACTGACCCATGTTGGGTAGAGTTCAATGGGCATGGACCTGTGTTGGCTACAGTTCAATTGGCAGTGAGCTGTGTTGGCTACAGTTCAATGGGCACTGATTATGTTGGATACAGTTCAATGGGCTCTGACCCATGTTGGGTACAGTTCAAAGGGCACTAACCCATGTTGGGTACAGTTCAATGGGCACTGACCTGTGTTGGGTACAGATCATTGGGCACTGAGCTCTGTTGGGTAAAGTTTAATGGGCACTGACCTATGTTGGATACAGTTCAATGAGCACTGACCTGTGTTGGCTACAGTTAAGTGCGCACTGATCTGTGTTGAGTAGAGTTCAATGGGCACTGACCCATGTTGGGTAGAGTTCAATGGGCATGGACCTGTGTTGGCTACAGTTCAATTGGCAGTGAGCTGTGTTGGCTACAGTTCAATGGGCACTGATTATGTTGGGTACAGTTCAATGGGCTCTGACCCATGTTGGGTACAGTTCAAAGGGCACTAACCCATGTTGGGTACAGTTCAATGGGCACTGACCTGTGTTGGGTACACTTCAGTGGGCATTGACACATGTTGGGTTCAGTTCAATGGGCTCCGAAACATGTTGGATGCAGTTCAATGGGCACTGACCCATTTTGGGTACAGTTCAATGGGCTTTGACCCATGTTGGAACAGTTCATTGGGCACTGAACCATGTTGGGTACAGGTCAATGGTCACTGAGCCATGTACAGTACAGTTCAATGGGCAGTGACCCATGTTGGGTACAGTTCAATGGGCACTGACATGAGTTAGGTACTGTTCAATGGGCACTGACCCATGTTGGGTACAGTTCAATGGGCACTGACCAGTTTTGGGTACAGTTCAATGGGCACTGACCTGTGTTGGCTACAGTTCAATGGGCACTGAGCTTTGTTGGCTACAGTTCAATGGGCACTGTCCCATGTTGGGTACAGTTCAATGGGCACTGACACATGTTGGGTACAGTTCAATGGGCACTGACCCATGTTGGGTACAGTTCAATGGGCACTGACCCGAGTTGGGTACACTTCAATGGGCACTGACACATGTTGGGTACAGTTCAATGGGCACTGACTCAGGTTGGATACAGTTCAATGGGCACTGACGTGTGTTGGGTACAGTTCAATGGGCACTGATCCTTGTTGGGTACAGATAATGGGCACTGACCCATGTTGTGTACAGTTCAGTGTGCACTGACCTGTGTTGGCTGTAGTTCAATGGGCACGGACCCATGTTGGGTACAGTTCAATGCGCACTGAACGATGTTGGCTACAGTTCAATGGTCACTGACCTGTGTTGGGGACAGTTCAATGGGCACTGACCTTTGTTGGGGACAGTTCAATGGGCACTGCCTTATGTTGGGTACAGATCAATGGCACTGAGCTGTGTTGGGGACAGTTTAATGGGCACTGACCCATGTTGGGTACAGTTCAATGGGCACTGACCTGTGTTGGGTACAGCTCAATGGGCACGGACCTGTGTTGGGTAAGGTTTAATGGGCACTGACCCATGTTGGGTACAGTTCAATGGGCACTGAATGTGTTGGCTACAGTTCAATGGGCACTGATCTGTGTTGAGTGGAGTTCAATGGGCACTGACACATGTTCTGTACAGTTCATTGGGCATGGACCTGTGTTAGCTACAGTTCAATGGGCACTGAGCTGTGTTGGCTACAGTTCAATGGGCACTGATCTGTGTTGTGTACAGTTCAATGGGCACTGACACATTTTGGCTACAGTTGAATGGGTACTGAATTGTGTTCGCTACAGTTCAATGGACACTGAAACATATTGGGTACAGTTCAGTGGGCACTGACCCATGTTGTGTACAGTTCAATGGGCACTGACACGAGCTGGGTACAGTTCAATGAGCAATGACCAATGTTGGGTACAGTTCAATGGGCACTGACCTGTGTTGGCTACAGTTCAATGGGCACTGAGCTTTGTTGGCTACAGTTCAATGGGCACTGTCCCATGTTGGGTACAGTTCAATGGGCACTGACACATGTTGGGTACAGTTCAATGGGCACTGACTCATGTTGGGTACAGTTCAATGGGCACTGACCTGTGTTGGGTACACTTCAATGGGCACTGACACATGTTGGGTACAGTTCAATGGGCACTGACGTGTGTTGGGTACAGTTCAATGGGCACTGACCCTTGTTGGGTACAGATAATGAGCACTGACCCATGTTGTGTACAGTTCAATGGGCACTGACCCGTGTTGGGTACAGTTCAATGTGCACTCACCCATGTTGGGTGCAGTTCAATGGGCACTGACCTGTGTAGGCTACAGTTCAATGGGCACTGAACTGTGTTGGGGACAGTTCAATGGGCACTGACCCATGTTGGGTACAGTTCAATGGGCACTGACCTGTGTTGGGTACAGCTCAATGGGCACGGACCCATGTTGGGTACAGTTCAATGGGCACTGAGCTGTGTTGGCTACAGTTCAATGGGCACTGAGCTGTGTTGGCTACAGTTCAATGGGCACTGACCCATGTTGGGTACAGTTCAATGGGCACTGACCCATGTTGGGTACAGTTCAATGGGCACTGACCTGTGTTGGGTAAAGTTCAATGGGCACTGACCTGTGTTGGGTACACAACAATGGGCACTGACACATGTTGGGTACAGTTCAATGGGCACTGACTCATGTTGGAAACAGTTTAATGGGCACTGAACTGTGTTGGGTACAGTTCAATGGGCACTGACCCATGTTGGGTACAGTTCAATGTGCACTGACCTGTGTTGGCTGTAGTTCAATGGGCACGGAACCATGTTGGGTATAGTTCAATGCGCACTGAACGATGTTGGATACAGTTCAATGGGCACTGAGCTGTGTTGGGTACAGTTCAATGGGCACTGACCCATGTTGGGAACAGTTCAATGCGCACTGACCAGTGTTGGCTACAGTTGAATGGTCACTGACCTGTGTTGGGGACAGTTCAATGGGCACTGACCTTTGTTGGGGACAGTTCAATGGGCACTGCCTTATGTTGGGTACAGATCAATGGCACTGAGCTGTGTTGGGGACAGTTTAATGGACACTGACCCATGTTGGGTACAGTTCAATGGACACTGATCCATGTAGGGTACAGTTCAATGGGCACTGACCCATGCTGGGTACAGTTCAATGGGCACTGACCCATGTTGGGAACAGTTCAATGGGCACTGGCCCATGTTGGGTAAAGTTCAATGGGCACTGACCCATGTTGGGTACAGTTCAATGGGCAGTGACACGAGTTGGGTACAGTTCAATGGGCACTGAACTGTGTTGGGTACAGTTCAATGGGCACTGAACTGTGTTGGCTACAGTTCAATGGGCACTGATCTATGTTGGGGACAGTTCAATGGGCACTGACCTATGTTGGGTACAGTTCAATGGGCACTGAGCTGTATTGGGTAAGGTTTAATGGGCACTGAACCATGTTGGGTACAGTTCAATGGGCACTGAATGTGTTGGCTACAGTTCAATGGGCACTGATCTGTGTTGAGTGGAGTTCAATGGGCACTGACACATGTTGGGTACAGTTCATTGGGCATGCACCTGTGTTAGCTACAGTTCAATGGGCACTGAGCTGTGTTGGCTACAGTTCAATGGGCACTGATCCGTGTTGGGTACAGTTCAATGGGCACTGACACATGTTGGGTACAGTTCAATGGGTACTGAACTGTGTTGGGTATAGTTCAATGGGCACTGAACTGTGTTGGCTACAGTTCAATGGACACTGAAACATATTGGGTACAGTTCAGTGGGCACTGACCCATGTTGGGAACAGTTCAATGGGCACTGACCCATGTTGGGTACAGTTCAATGGGCACTGACTCATGTTGGGTACAGTTCAATGGGCACTGACACGAGTTGGGTACAGTTCAATGGGCACTGGCCCATGTTGGGTACAGTTCAATGGGCACTTACGTGTGTTGGCTACAGTTCAATGGGCACGGACTTGTGTTGGGGACAGTTCAAAGGGCACTGACCTATGTTGGGTACAGATCAATGGGCACTGAGCTGTGTTGGGTTAGGTGTAATGGGCACTGACCTGTGTTGGCTACAGTTCAATGGGCACTGACCCATGTTGGGTACAGTACAATGAGCACTGACCTGTGTTGGCTACAGTTCAATGGGCACTGAGCTATGTTGGGGACAGTTCAATGGGGACTGACCTATGTTGGGTACAGTTCAATGGGCACTGATCTGTGTTGGGTAAGGTTTAATGGGCACTGACCCATGTTGGGTACAGTTCAATGGGCACTGACCTGTGTTGGCTACAGTTCAATGGGCACTGATCTGTGTTGAGTAGAGTTCAATGGGCACTGACACATGTTGGGTAAAGTTCAATGGGCATGGACCTGTGTTGGCTACAGTTCAATGGGCACTGAGCTGTGTTGGCTACAGTTCAATGGGCACTGGTCCATGTTGGGTACAGTTCAATGGGCACTGACCCATGTTGGGTACAGTTCCATGGGCACTGACCCATGTTGGGTACAGTTCAATGGGCACTGACCCATGTTGGATACATTTCAATGGGTACTGAATTGAGTTGGGTACAGTTCAATCAGAACAGGCCCATGTTGGGAACAGTACAATGGGCACTGACCTGTGTTGGCTACAGTTCAAAGGACACTGAACCATGTTGGGAACAGTTCAATGGACACTGACCCATGTTGGGAACAGTTCAATGGACAATGACCCATGTTGGGTACAGTTCAATGTGCACTGACACAAGTTGGGTACAGTTCAATGAGCAATGACCAATGTTGGGTACAGTTCAATGGGCACTGACCCGTGTTGGGTACAGTTCAATGTGCACTCACCCATGTTGGGTGCAGTTCAATGGGCACTGACCTGTGTAGGCTACAGTTCAATGGGCACTGACCTGTGTTGGGGACAGTTCAATGGGCACGGACCCATGTTGGGTACAGTTCAATGGGCACTGACCTGTGTTGGGTACAGTTCAATGGGCACTGAACTGTGTTGGCTACAGTTCAATGGGCACTGATCTATGTTGGGGACAGTTCAATGGGCACTGACCTATGTTGGGTACAGTTCAATGGGCACTGAGCTGTATTGGGTAAGGTTTAATGGGCACTGAACCATGTTGGGTACAGTTCAATGGGCACTGAATGTGTTGGCTACAGTTCAATGGGCACTGATCTGTGTTGAGTGGAGTTCAATGGGCACTGACACATGTTGGGTACAGTTCATTGGGCATGCACCTGTGTTAGCTACAGTTCAATGGGCACTGAGCTGTGTTGGCTACAGTTCAATGGGCACTGATCCGTGTTGGGTACAGTTCAATGGGCACTGACACATGTTGGGTACAGTTCAATGGGTACTGAACTGTGTTGGGTATAGTTCAATGGGCACTGAACTGTGTTGGCTACAGTTCAATGGACACTGAAACATATTGGGTACAGTTCAGTGGGCACTGACCCATGTTGGGAACAGTTCAATGGGCACTGACCCATGTTGGGTACAGTTCAATGGGCACTGACTCATGTTGGGTACAGTTCAATGGGCACTGACACGAGTTGGGTACAGTTCAATGGGCACTGGCCCATGTTGGGTACAGTTCAATGGGCACTTACGTGTGTTGGCTACAGTTCAATGGGCACGGACTTGTGTTGGGGACAGTTCAAAGGGCACTGACCTATGTTGGGTACAGATCAATGGGCACTGAGCTGTGTTGGGTTAGGTGTAATGGGCACTGACCTGTGTTGGCTACAGTTCAATGGGCACTGACCCATGTTGGGTACAGTACAATGAGCACTGACCTGTGTTGGCTACAGTTCAATGGGCACTGAGCTATGTTGGGGACAGTTCAATGGGGACTGACCTATGTTGGGTACAGTTCAATGGGCACTGATCTGTGTTGGGTAAGGTTTAATGGGCACTGACCCATGTTGGGTACAGTTCAATGGGCACTGACCTGTGTTGGCTACAGTTCAATGGGCACTGATCTGTGTTGAGTAGAGTTCAATGGGCACTGACACATGTTGGGTAAAGTTCAATGGGCATGGACCTGTGTTGGCTACAGTTCAATGGGCACTGAGCTGTGTTGGCTACAGTTCAATGGGCACTGGTCCATGTTGGGTACAGTTCAATGGGCACTGACCCATGTTGGGTACAGTTCCATGGGCACTGACCCATGTTGGGTACAGTTCAATGGGCACTGACCCATGTTGGATACATTTCAATGGGTACTGAATTGAGTTGGGTACAGTTCAATCAGAACAGGCCCATGTTGGGAACAGTACAATGGGCACTGACCTGTGTTGGCTACAGTTCAAAGGACACTGAACCATGTTGGGAACAGTTCAATGGACACTGACCCATGTTGGGAACAGTTCAATGGACAATGACCCATGTTGGGTACAGTTCAATGTGCACTGACACAAGTTGGGTACAGTTCAATGAGCAATGACCAATGTTGGGTACAGTTCAATGGGCACTGACCCGTGTTGGGTACAGTTCAATGTGCACTCACCCATGTTGGGTGCAGTTCAATGGGCACTGACCTGTGTAGGCTACAGTTCAATGGGCACTGACCTGTGTTGGGGACAGTTCAATGGGCACGGACCCATGTTGGGTACAGTTCAATGGGCACTGACCTGTGTTGGGTAAAGATCAATGGGCACTGACCTGTGTTGGCTACATTTCAATAGGCACTGACCCATGTTGGGTACAGTTCAATGGGCACTGACCCATGTTGGGTACAGTTCAAAGGGCACTGACCTGTGTTGGGTAAGGTTTAATGGGCACGGACCCATGTTGGGTACAGTTCAATGGGCACTGAATGTGTTGGCTTCAGTTCAATGGGCACTGATCTGTGTTGAGTAGAGTTCAATGGGCACTGACACATGTTGGGTACAGTTCATTGGGCATGGACCTGTGTTAGCTACAGTTCAATGGGTACTGTCCTGTGTTGCGTACACAACAATGGGCACTGACACATGTTGGGTACAGTTCAATGGGCACTGACCTATGTTGGGTACAGTTCAATGAGCACTGACCTGTGTTGGCTACAGTTAAGTGCGCACTGATCTGTGTTGAGTAGAGTTCAATGGGCACTGACCCATGTTGGGTAGAGTTCAATGGGCATGGACCTGTGTTGGCTACAGTTCAATTGGCAGTGAGCTGTGTTGGCTACAGTTCAATGGGCACTGATTATGTTGGATACAGTTCAATGGGCTCTGACCCATGTTGGGTACAGTTCAAAGGGCACTAACCCATGTTGGGTACAGTTCAATGGGCACTGACCTGTGTTGGGTACAGATCATTGGGCACTGAGCTCTGTTGGGTAAAGTTTAATGGGCACTGACCTATGTTGGATACAGTTCAATGAGCACTGACCTGTGTTGGCTACAGTTAAGTGCGCACTGATCTGTGTTGAGTAGAGTTCAATGGGCACTGACCCATGTTGGGTAGAGTTCAATGGGCATGGACCTGTGTTGGCTACAGTTCAATTGGCAGTGAGCTGTGTTGGCTACAGTTCAATGGGCACTGATTATGTTGGGTACAGTTCAATGGGCTCTGACCCATGTTGGGTACAGTTCAAAGGGCACTAACCCATGTTGGGTACAGTTCAATGGGCACTGACCTGTGTTGGGTACACTTCAGTGGGCATTGACACATGTTGGGTTCAGTTCAATGGGCTCTGAAACATGTTGGATGCAGTTCAATGGGCACTGACCCATTTTGGGTACAGTTCAATGGGCTTTGACCCATGTTGGAACAGTTCATTGGGCACTGAACCATGTTGGGTACAGGTCAATGGTCACTGAGCCATGTACAGTACAGTTCAATGGGCAGTGACCCATGTTGGGTACAGTTCAATGGGCACTGACATGAGTTAGGTACTGTTCAATGGGCACTGACCCATGTTGGGTACAGTTCAATGGGCACTGACCAGTTTTGGGTACAGTTCAATGGGCACTGACCTGTGTTGGCTACAGTTCAATGGGCACTGAGCTTTGTTGGCTACAGTTCAATGGGCACTGTCCCATGTTGGGTACAGTTCAATGGGCACTGACCCATGTTGGGTACAGTTCAATGGGCACTGACCCGAGTTGGGTACACTTCAATGGGCACTGACACATGTTGGGTACAGTTCAATGGGCACTGACTCAGGTTGGATACAGTTCAATGGGCACTGACGTGTGTTGGGTACAGTTCAATGGGCACTGATCCTTGTTGGGTACAGATAATGGGCACTGACCCATGTTGTGTACAGTTCAGTGTGCACTGACCTGTGTTGGCTGTAGTTCAATGGGCACGGACCCATGTTGGGTACAGTTCAATGCGCACTGAACGATGTTGGCTACAGTTCAATGGTCACTGACCTGTGTTGGGGACAGTTCAATGGGCACTGACCTTTGTTGGGGACAGTTCAATGGGCACTGCCTTATGTTGGGTACAGATCAATGGCACTGAGCTGTGTTGGGGACAGTTTAATGGGCACTGACCCATGTTGGGTACAGTTCAATGGGCACTGACCCATGTAGGGTACAGTTCAATGGGCACTGACCCATGCTGGGTACAGTTCAATGGGCACTGACCCATGTTGGGAACAGTTCAATGGGCATTGACGCATGTTGGGTACAGTTCAATGGGCACTGACTCATGTTGGGTACAGTTCAATGGGCACTGACACGAGTTGGGTACAGTTCAATGGGCACTGAACTGTGTTGGGTACAGTTCAATGGGCACTGACCTGTGTTGGCTACAGTTCAATGGGCACTGACCCATGTTGGGTACAGTACAATGGGCACTGACCTGTGTTGGCTACAGTTCAATGGGCACTGATCTATGTTGGGGACAGTTCAATGGGCACTGCCTTATGTTGCGTACAGATCAATGGCACTGAGCTGTGTTGGGGACAGTTTAATGGGCACTGACCCATGTTGGGTACAGTTCAATGGGCACTGACCCATGTAGGGTACAGTTCAATGGGCACTGACCCATGCTGGGTACAGTTCAATGGGCACTGACCCATGTTGGGAACAGTTCAATGGGCACTGACGCATGTTGGGTAAAGTTCAATGGGCACTGACTCATGTTGGGTACAGTTCAATGGGCACTGACACGAGTTGGGTACAGTTCAATGGGCACTGACCCATGTTGGGTACAGTACAATGGGCACTGACCTGTGTTGGCTACAGTTCAATGGGCACTGATCTATGTTGGGAACAGTTCAATGGGCACTGACGCATGTTGGGTAAAGTTCAATGTGCACTGACTCATGTTGGGTACAGTTCAATGGGCACTGACACGAGTTGGGTACAGTTCAATGGGCACTGAACTGTGTTAGGTAAAGTTCAATGGGCACTGACCTGTGTTGGCTACAGTTCAATGGGCACTGACCCATGTTGGGTACAGTACAATGTGCACTGACCTGTGTTGGCTACAGTTCAATGGGCACTGACCCATGTTGGGTACAGTACAATGGGCACTGACCTGTGTTGGCTACAGTTCAATGGGCACTGATCTATGTTGGGGACAGTTCAATGGGCACTGACCTGTGTTGGGTAAGGTTTAATGGGCACTGACCCATGTTGTGTACAGTTCAATGGGCACTGACCTGTGTTGGCTACAGTTCAATGGGCACTGATCTGTGTTGAGTGGAGTTCAATGGGCACTGACACATGTTCTGTACAGTTCATTGGGCATGGACCTGTGTTAGCTACAGTTCAATGGGCACTGAGCTGTGTTGGCTACAGTTCAATGGGCACTGATCTGTGTTGTGTACAGTTCAATGGGCACTGACACATTTTGGGTACAGTTGAATGGGTACTGAATTGTGTTCGCTACAGTTCAATGGACACTGAAACATATTGGGTACAGTTCAGTGGGCACTGACCCATGTTGTGTACAGTTCAATGGGCACTGACACGAGCTGGGTACAGTTCAATGAGCAATGACCAATGTTGGGTACAGTTCAATGGGCACTGACCTGTGTTGGCTACAGTTCAATGGGCACTGAGCTTTGTTGGCTACAGTTCAATGGGCACTGTCCCATGTTGGGTACAGTTCAATGGGCACTGACACATGTTGGGTACAGTTCAATGGGCACTGACTCATGTTGGGTACAGTTCAATGGGCACTGACCTGTGTTGGGTACACTTCAATGGGCACTGACACATGTTGGGTACAGTTCAATGGGCACTGACTTAGGTTGGATACAGTTCAATGGGCACTGACGTGTGTTGGGTACAGTTCAATGGGCACTGACCCTTGTTGGGTACAGATAATGAGCACTGACCCATGTTGTGTACAGTTCAATGGGCACTGACCCGTGTTGGGTACAGTTCAATGTGCACTCACCCATGTTGGGTGCAGTTCAATGGGCACTGACCTGTGTAGGCTACAGTTCAATGGGCACTGAACTGTGTTGGGGACAGTTCAATGGGCACTGACCCATGTTGGGTACAGTTCAATGGGCACTGACCTGTGTTGGGTACAGCTCAATGGGCACGGACCCATGTTGGGTACAGTTCAATGGGCACTGAGCTGTGTTGGCTACAGTTCAATGGGCACTGAGCTGTGTTGGCTACAGTTCAATGGGCACTGACCCATGTTGGGTACAGTTCAATGGGCACTGACCCATGTTGGGTACAGTTCAATGGGCACTGACCTGTGTTGGGTAAAGTTCAATGGGCACTGACCTGTGTTGGGTACACAACAATGGGCACTGACACATGTTGGGTACAGTTCAATGGGCACTGACTCATGTTGGAAACAGTTTAATGGGCACTGAACTGTGTTGGGTACAGTTCAATGGGCACTGACCCATGTTGGGTACAGTTCAATGTGCACTGACCTGTGTTGGCTGTAGTTCAATGGGCACGGAACCATGTTGGGTATAGTTCAATGCGCACTGAACGATGTTGGATACAGTTCAATGGGCACTGAGCTGTGTTGGGTACAGTTCAATGGGCACTGACCCATGTTGGGAACAGTTCAATGCGCACTGACCAGTGTTGGCTACAGTTGAATGGTCACTGACCTGTGTTGGGGACAGTTCAATGGGCACTGACCTTTGTTGGGGACAGTTCAATGGGCACTGCCTTATGTTGGGTACAGATCAATGGCACTGAGCTGTGTTGGGGACAGTTTAATGGACACTGACCCATGTTGGGTACAGTTCAATGGACACTGATCCATGTAGGGTACAGTTCAATGGGCACTGACCCATGCTGGGTACAGTTCAATGGGCACTGACCCATGTTGGGAACAGTTCAATGGGCACTGGCCCATGTTGGGTAAAGTTCAATGGGCACTGACCCATGTTGGGTACAGTTCAATGGGCAGTGACACGAGTTGGGTACAGTTCAATGGGCACTGAACTGTGTTGGGTACAGTTCAATGGGCACTGAACTGTGTTGGCTACAGTTCAATGGGCACTGATCTATGTTGGGGACAGTTCAATGGGCACTGACCTATGTTGGGTACAGTTCAATGGGCACTGAGCTGTATTGGGTAAGGTTTAATGGGCACTGAACCATGTTGGGTACAGTTCAATGGGCACTGAATGTGTTGGCTACAGTTCAATGGGCACTGATCTGTGTTGAGTGGAGTTCAATGGGCACTGACACATGTTGGGTACAGTTCATTGGGCATGCACCTGTGTTAGCTACAGTTCAATGGGCACTGAGCTGTGTTGGCTACAGTTCAATGGGCACTGATCCGTGTTGGGTACAGTTCAATGGGCACTGACACATGTTGGGTACAGTTCAATGGGTACTGAACTGTGTTGGGTATAGTTCAATGGGCACTGAACTGTGTTGGCTACAGTTCAATGGACACTGAAACATATTGGGTACAGTTCAGTGGGCACTGACCCATGTTGGGAACAGTTCAATGGGCACTGACCCATGTTGGGTACAGTTCAATGGGCACTGACTCATGTTGGGTACAGTTCAATGGGCACTGACACGAGTTGGGTACAGTTCAATGGGCACTGGCCCATGTTGGGTACAGTTCAATGGGCACTTACGTGTGTTGGCTACAGTTCAATGGGCACGGACTTGTGTTGGGGACAGTTCAATGGGCACTGACCTATGTTGGGTACAGATCAATGGGCACTGAGCTGTGTTGGGTTAGGTGTAATGGGCACTGACCTGTGTTGGCTACAGTTCAATGGGCACTGACCCATGCTGGGTACAGTACAATGAGCACTGACCTGTATTGGCTACAGTTCAATGGGCACTGAGCTATGTTGGGGACAGTTCAATGGGGACTGACCTATGTTGGGTACAGTTCAATGGGCACTGATCTGTGTTGGGTAAGGTTTAATGGGCACTGACCCATGTTGGGTACAGTTCAATGGGCACTGACCTGTGTTGGCTACAGTTCAATGGGCACTGATCTGTGTTGAGTAGAGTTCAATGGGCACTGACACATGTTGGGTAAAGTTCAATGGGCATGGACCTGTGTTGGCTACAGTTCAATGGGCACTGAGCTGTGTTGGCTACAGTTCAATGGGCACTGGTCCATGTTGGGTACAGTTCAATGGGCACTGACCCATGTTGGGTACAGTTCCATGGGCACTGACCCATGTTGGGTACAGTTCAATGGGCACTGACCCATGTTGGATACATTTCAATGGGTACTGAATTGAGTTGGGTACAGTTCAATCAGAACAGGCCCATGTTGGGAACAGTACAATGGGCACTGACCTGTGTTGGCTACAGTTCAAAGGACACTGAACCATGTTGGGAACAGTTCAATGGACACTGACCCATGTTGGGAACAGTTCAATGGACAATGACCCATGTTGGGTACAGTTCAATGTGCACTGACACAAGTTGGGTACAGTTCGATGAGCAATGACCAATGTTGGGAACAGTTCAATGGGCACTGACCCGTGTTGGGTACAGTTCAATGTGCACTCACCCATGTTGGGTGCAGTTCAATGGGCACTGACCTGTGTAGGCTACAGTTCAATGGGCACTGACCTGTGTTGGGGACAGTTCAATGGGCACTGACCCACGTTGGGTACAGTTCAATGGGCACTGACCTGTGTTGGGTACAGCTCAATGGGCACGGACCCATGTTGGGTACAGTTCAATGGGCACTGAGCTGTGTTGGCTACAGTTCAATGGGCACTTAGCTGTGTTGGCTACAGTTCAATGGGCACTGACCCATGTTGGGTACAGTTCAATGGGCACTGACCCATGTTGGGTACAGTTCAATGGGCACTGACCTGTGTTGGGTAAAGTTCAATGGGCACTGACCTGTGTTGGGTACACAACAATGGGCACTGACACATGTTGGGTACAGTTCAATGGGCACTGACTCATGTTGGAAACAGTTTAATGGGCACTGAACTGTGTTGGGTACTGTTCAGTGGGCACTGACCCATGTTGGGTACAGTTCAATGTGCACTGACCTGTGTTGGCTGTAGTTCAATGGGCACGGAACCATGTTGGGTATAGTTCAATGCGCACTGAACGATGTTGGATACAGTTCAATGGGCACTGAGCTGTGTTGGGTACTGTTCAATGGGCACTGACACATGTTGGGAACAGTTCAATGCACACTGACCAGTGTTGGCTACAGTTGAATGGTCACTGACCTGTGTTGGGGACAGTTCAATGGGCACTGATCTATGTTGGGGACAGTTCAATGGGCACTGCCTTATGTTGGGTACAGATCAATGGCACTGAGCTGTGCTGGGGACAGTTTAATGGGCACTGACCCATGTTGGGTACAGTTCAATGGACACTGACCCATGTAGGGTACAGTTCAATGGGCACTGACCCATGCTGGGTACAGTTCAATGGGCACTGACCCATGTTGGGAACAGTTCAATGGGCACTGGCCCATGTTGGGTAAAGTTCAATGGGCACTGACCCATGTTGTGTACAGTTCAATGGGCAGTGACACGAGTTGGGTACAGTTCAATGGGCACTGAACTGTGTTGGGTACAGTTCAATGGGCACTGAACTGTGTTGGCTACAGTTCAATGGGCACTGATCTATGTTGGGGACAGTTCAATGGGCACTGACCTATGTTGGGTACAGTTCAATGGGCACTGAGCTGTATTGGGTAAGGTTTAATGGGCACTGAACCATGTTGGGTACAGTTCAATGGGCACTGAATGTGTTGGCTACAGTTCAATGGGCACTGATCTGTGTTGAGTGGAGTTCAATGGGCACTGACACATGTTGGGTAAAGTTCAATGGGCATGGACCTGTGTTGGCTACAGTTCAATGGGCACTGAGCTGTGTTGGCTACAGTTCAATGGGCACTGGTCCATGTTGGGTACAGTTCAATGGGCACTGACCCATGTTGGGTACAGTTCAATGGGCACTGACCCATGCTGGGTACAGTTCAATGGGCACTGACCCATGTTGGATACATTTCAATGGGTACTGAATTGAGTTGGGTACAGTTCAATCAGAACAGGCCCATGTTGGGAACAGTACAATGGGCACTGACCTGTGTTGGCTACAGTTAAAAGGACACTGAACCATGTTGGGAACAGTTCAATGGACACTGACCCATGTTGGGAACAGTTCAATGGACAATGACCCATGTTGGGTACAGTTCAATGTGCACTGACACAAGTTGGGTACAGTTCAATGAGCAATGACCAATGTTGGGAACAGTTCAATGGGCACTGACCCGTGTTGGGTACAGTTCAATGTGCACTCACCCATGTTGGGTGCAGTTCAATGGGCACTGACCTGTGTAGGCTACAGTTCAATGGGCACTGACCTGTGTTGGGGACAGTTCAATGGGCACTGACCCATGTTGGGTACAGTTCAATGGGCACTGACCTGTGTTGGGTACAGCTCAATGGGCACGGACCCATGTTGGGTACAGTTCAATGGGCACTGAGCTGTGTTGGCTACAGTTCAATGGGCACTTAGCTGTGTTGGCTACAGTTCAATGGGCACTGACCCATGTTGGGTACAGTTCAATGGGCACTGACCCATGTTGGGTACAGTTCAATGGGCACTGACCTGTGTTGGGTAAAGTTCAATGGGCACTGACCTGTGTTGGGTACACAACAATGGGCACTGACACATGTTGGGTACAGTTCAATGGGCACTGACTCATGTTGGAAACAGTTTAATGGGCACTGAACTGTGTTGGGTACAGTTCAATGGGCACTGACCCATGTTGGGTACAGTTCAATGTGCACTGACCTGTGTTGGCTGTAGTTCAATGGGCACGGAACCATGTTGGGTATAGTTCAATGCGCACTGAACGATGTTGGATACAGTTCAATGGGCACTGAGCTGTGTTGGGTACTGTTCAATGGGCACTGACCCATGTTGGGAACAGTTCAATGCGCACTGACCAGTGTTGGCTACAGTTGAATGGTCACTGACCTGTGTTGGGGACAGTTCAATGGGCACTGACCTTTGTTGGGGACAGTTCAATGGGCACTGCCTTATGTTGGGTACAGATCAATGGCACTGAGCTCTGTTGGGGACAGTTTAATGGGCACTGACCCATGTTGGGTACAGTTCAATGGACACTGATCCATGTAGGGTACAGTTCAATGGGCACTGACCCATGCTGGGTACAGTTCAATGGGCACTGACCCATGTTGGGAACAGTTCAATGGGCACTGGCCCATGTTGGGTAAAGTTCAATGGGCACTGACCCATGTTGGGTACAGTTCAATGGGCAGTGACACGAGTTGGGTACAGTTCAATGGGCACTGAACTGTGTTGGGTACAGTTCAATGGGCACTGAACTGTGTTGGCTACAGTTCAATGGGCACTGATCTATGTTGGGGACAGTTCAATGGGCACTGACCTATGTTGGGTACAGTTCAATGGGCACTGAGCTGTATTGGGTAAGGTTTAATGGGCACTGAACCATGTTGGGTACAGTTCAATGGGCACTGAATGTGTTGGCTACAGTTCAATGGGCACTGATCTGTGTTGAGTGGAGTTCAATGGGCACTGACACATGTTGGGTAAAGTTCAATGGGCATGGACCTGTGTTGGCTACAGTTCAATGGGCACTGAGCTGTGTTGGCTACAGTTCAATGGGCACTGGGCAATGTTGGGTACAGTTCAATGGGCACTGACCCATGTTGGGTACAGTTCAATGGGCACTGACCCATGTTGGGTACAGTTCAATGGGCACTGACCCATGTTGGATACATTTCAATGGGTACTGAATTGAGTTGGGTACAGTTCAATCAGAAAAGGCCCTTGTTGGGAACAGTACAATGGGCACTGACCTGTGTTGGCTACAGTTCAAAGGACACTGAACCATGTTGGGAACAGTTCAATGGACACTGACCCATGTTGGGAACAGTTCAATGGACAATGACCCATGTTGGGTACAGTTCAATGTGCACTGACACAAGTTGGGTACAGTTCAATGAGCAATGACCAATGTTGGGAACAGTTCAATGGGCACTGACCCGTGTTGGGTACAGTTCAATGTGCACTCACCCATGTTGGGTGCAGTTCAATGGGCACTGACCTGTGTTGGGGACAGTTCAATGGGCACTGACCCATGTTGGGTACAGTTCAATGGGCACTGACTAGTGTTGGGTACAGCTCAATCGGCACGGACCCATGTTGGGTACAGTTCAATGGGCACTGAGCTGTGTTGGCTACAGTTCAATGGGCACTTAGCTGTGTTGGCTACAGTTCAATGGGCACTGACCCATGTTGGGTACAGTTCAATGGGCACTGACCCATGTTGGGTACAGTTCAATGGGCACTGACCTGTGTTGGGTAAAGTTCAATGGGCACTGACCTGTGTTGGGTACACAACAATGGGCACTGACACATGTTGGGTACAGTTCAATGGGCACTGACTCATGTTGGAAACAGTTTAATGGGCACTGAACTGTGTTGGGTACAGTTCAATGGGCACTGACCCATGTTGGGTACAGTTCAATGTGCACTGACCTGTGTTGGCTGTAGTTCAATGGGCACGGAACCATGTTGGGTATAGTTCAATGCACACTGAACGATGTTGGATACAGTTCAATGGGCACTGAGCTGTGTTGGGTACTGTTCAATGGGCACTGACCCATGTTGGGAACAGTTCAATGCGCACTGACCAGTGTTGGCTACAGTTGAATGGTCACTGACCTGTGTTGGGGACAGTTCAATGGGCACTGACCTTTGTTGGGGACAGTTCAATGGGCACTGCCTTATGTTGGGTACAGATCAATGGCACTGAGCTGTGTTGGGGACAGTTTAATGGGCACTGACCCATGTTGGGTACAGTTCAATGGACACTGATCCATGTAGGGTACAGTTCAATGGGCACTGACCCATGCTGGGTACAGTTCAATGGGCACTGACCCATGTTGGGAACAGTTCAATGGGCACTGGCCCATGTTGGGTAAAGTTCAATGGGCACTGACCCATGTTGGGTACAGTTCAATGGGCAGTGACACGAGTTGGGTACAGTTCAATGGGCACTGAACTGTGTTGGGTACAGTTCAATGGGCACTGAACTGTGTTGGCTACAGTTCAATGGGCACTGATCTATGTTGGGGACAGTTCAATGGGCACTGACTCATGTTGGGTACAGTTCAATGGGCACTGACACGAGTTGGGTACAGTTCAATGGGCACTGGCCCATGTTGGGTACAGTTCAATGGGCACTTACGTGTGTTGGCTACAGTTCAATGGGCACGGACTTGTGTTGGGGACAGTTCAAAGGGCACTGACCTATGTTGGGTACAGATCAATGGGCACTGAGCTGTGTTGGGTTAGGTGTAATGGGCACTGACCTGTGTTGGCTACAGTTCAATGGGCACTGATCCGTGTTGGGTACAGTTCAATGGGCACTGACACATGTTGGGTACAGTTCAATGGGTACTGAACTGTGTTGGGTATAGTTCAATGGGCACTGAACTGTGTTGGCTACAGTTCAATGGACACTGAAACATATTGGGTACAGTTCAGTGGGCACTGACCCATGTTGGGAACAGTTCAATGGGCACTGACCCATGTTGGGTACAGTTCAATGGGCACTGACTCATGTTGGGTACAGTTCAATGGGCACTGACACGAGTTGGGTACAGTTCAATGGGCACTGGCCCATGTTGGGTACAGTTCAATGGGCACTTACGTGTGTTGGCTACAGTTCAATGGGCACGGACTTGTGTTGGGGACAGTTCAAAGGGCACTGACCTATGTTGGGTACAGATCAATGGGCACTGAGCTGTGTTGGGTTAGGTGTAATGGGCACTGACCTGTGTTGGCTACAGTTCAATGGGCACTGACCCATGTTGGGTACAGTACAATGAGCACTGACCTGTGTTGGCTACAGTTCAATGGGCACTGAGCTATGTTGGGGACAGTTCAATGGGGACTGACCTATGTTGGGTACAGTTCAATGGGCACTGATCTGTGTTGGGTAAGGTTTAATGGGCACTGACCCATGTTGGGTACAGTTCAATGGGCACTGACCTGTGTTGGCTACAGTTCAATGGGCACTGATCTGTGTTGAGTAGAGTTCAATGGGCACTGACACATGTTGGGTAAAGTTCAATGGGCATGGACCTGTGTTGGCTACAGTTCAATGGGCACTGAGCTGTGTTGGCTACAGTTCAATGGGCACTGGTCCATGTTGGGTACAGTTCAATGGGCACTGACCCATGTTGGGTACAGTTCCATGGGCACTGACCCATGTTGGGTACAGTTCAATGGGCACTGACCCATGTTGGATACATTTCAATGGGTACTGAATTGAGTTGGGTACAGTTCAATCAGAACAGGCCCATGTTGGGAACAGTACAATGGGCACTGACCTGTGTTGGCTACAGTTCAAAGGACACTGAACCATGTTGGGAACAGTTCAATGGACACTGACCCATGTTGGGAACAGTTCAATGGACAATGACCCATGTTGGGTACAGTTCAATGTGCACTGACACAAGTTGGGTACAGTTCAATGAGCAATGACCAATGTTGGGTACAGTTCAATGGGCACTGACCCGTGTTGGGTACAGTTCAATGTGCGCTCACCCATGTTGGGTGCAGTTCAATGGGCACTGACCTGTGTAGGCTACAGTTCAATGGGCACTGACCTGTGTTGGGGACAGTTCAATGGGCACGGACCCATGTTGGGTACAGTTCAATGGGCACTGACCTGTGTTGGGTAAAGATCAATGGGCACTGACCTGTGTTGGCTACATTTCAATAGGCACTGACCCATGTTGGGTACAGTTCAATGGGCACTGACCCATGTTGGGTACAGTTCAAAGGGCACTGACCTGTGTTGGGTAAGGTTTAATGGGCACGGACCCATGTTGGGTACAGTTCAATGGGCACTGAATGTGTTGGCTTCAGTTCAATGGGCACTGATCTGTGTTGAGTAGAGTTCAATGGGCACTGACACATGTTGGGTACAGTTCATTGGGCATGGACCTGTGTTAGCTACAGTTCAATGGGTACTGTCCTGTGTTGCGTACACAACAATGGGCACTGACACATGTTGGGTACAGTTCAATGGGCACTGACCTATGTTGGGTACAGTTCAATGAGCACTGACCTGTGTTGGCTACAGTTAAGTGCGCACTGATCTGTGTTGAGTAGAGTTCAATGGGCACTGACCCATGTTGGGTAGAGTTCAATGGGCATGGACCTGTGTTGGCTACAGTTCAATTGGCAGTGAGCTGTGTTGGCTACAGTTCAATGGGCACTGATTATGTTGGATACAGTTCAATGGGCTCTGACCCATGTTGGGTACAGTTCAAAGGGCACTAACCCATGTTGGGTACAGTTCAATGGGCACTGACCTGTGTTGGGTACAGATCATTGGGCACTGAGCTCTGTTGGGTAAAGTTTAATGGGCACTGACCTATGTTGGATACAGTTCAATGAGCACTGACCTGTGTTGGCTACAGTTAAGTGCGCACTGATCTGTGTTGAGTAGAGTTCAATGGGCACTGACCCATGTTGGGTAGAGTTCAATGGGCATGGACCTGTGTTGGCTACAGTTCAATTGGCAGTGAGCTGTGTTGGCTACAGTTCAATGGGCACTGATTATGTTGGGTACAGTTCAATGGGCTCTGACCCATGTTGGGTACAGTTCAAAGGGCACTAACCCATGTTGGGTACAGTTCAATGGGCACTGACCTGTGTTGGGTACACTTCAGTGGGCATTGACACATGTTGGGTTCAGTTCAATGGGCTCCGAAACATGTTGGATGCAGTTCAATGGGCACTGACCCATTTTGGGTACAGTTCAATGGGCTTTGACCCATGTTGGAACAGTTCATTGGGCACTGAACCATGTTGGGTACAGGTCAATGGTCACTGAGCCATGTACAGTACAGTTCAATGGGCAGTGACCCATGTTGGGTACAGTTCAATGGGCACTGACATGAGTTAGGTACTGTTCAATGGGCACTGACCCATGTTGGGTACAGTTCAATGGGCACTGACCAGTTTTGGGTACAGTTCAATGGGCACTGACCTGTGTTGGCTACAGTTCAATGGGCACTGAGCTTTGTTGGCTACAGTTCAATGGGCACTGTCCCATGTTGGGTACAGTTCAATGGGCACTGACCCATGTTGGGTACAGTTCAATGGGCACTGACCCGAGTTGGGTACACTTCAATGGGCACTGACACATGTTGGGTACAGTTCAATGGGCACTGACTCAGGTTGGATACAGTTCAATGGGCACTGACGTGTGTTGGGTACAGTTCAATGGGCACTGATCCTTGTTGGGTACAGATAATGGGCACTGACCCATGTTGTGTACAGTTCAGTGTGCACTGACCTGTGTTGGCTGTAGTTCAATGGGCACGGACCCATGTTGGGTACAGTTCAATGCGCACTGAACGATGTTGGCTACAGTTCAATGGTCACTGACCTGTGTTGGGGACAGTTCAATGGGCACTGACCTTTGTTGGGGACAGTTCAATGGGCACTGCCTTATGTTGGGTACAGATCAATGGCACTGAGCTGTGTTGGGGACAGTTTAATGGGCACTGACCCATGTTGGGTACAGTTCAATGGGCACTGACCCATGTAGGGTACAGTTCAATGGGCACTGACCCATGCTGGGTACAGTTCAATGGGCACTGACCCATGTTGGGAACAGTTCAATGGGCACTGACGCATGTTGGGTACAGTTCAATGGGCACTGACTCATGTTGGGTACAGTTCAATGGGCACTGACACGAGTTGGGTACAGTTCAATGGGCACTGAACTGTGTTGGGTACAGTTCAATGGGCACTGACCTGTGTTGGCTACAGTTCAATGGGCACTGACCCATGTTGGGTACAGTACAATGGGCACTGACCTGTGTTGGCTACAGTTCAATGGGCACTGATCTATGTTGGGGACAGTTCAATGGGCACTGCCTTATGTTGCGTACAGATCAATGGCACTGAGCTGTGTTGGGGACAGTTTAATGGGCACTGACCCATGTTGGGTACAGTTCAATGGGCACTGACCCATGTAGGGTACAGTTCAATGGGCACTGACCCATGCTGGGTACAGTTCAATGGGCACTGACCCATGTTGGGAACAGTTCAATGGGCACTGACGCATGTTGGGTAAAGTTCAATGGGCACTGACTCATGTTGGGTACAGTTCAATGGGCACTGACACGAGTTGGGTACAGTTCAATGGGCACTGACCCATGTTGGGTACAGTACAATGGGCACTGACCTGTGTTGGCTACAGTTCAATGGGCACTGATCTATGTTGGGAACAGTTCAATGGGCACTGATGCATGTTGGGTAAAGTTCAATGTGCACTGACTCATGTTGGGTACAGTTCAATGGGCACTGACACGAGTTGGGTACAGTTCAATGGGCACTGAACTGTGTTAGGTAAAGTTCAATGGGCACTGACCTGTGTTGGCTACAGTTCAATGGGCACTGACCCATGTTGGGTACAGTACAATGTGCACTGACCTGTGTTGGCTACAGTTCAATGGGCACTGACCCATGTTGGGTACAGTACAATGGGCACTGACCTGTGTTGGCTACAGTTCAATGGGCACTGATCTATGTTGGGGACAGTTCAATGGGCACTGACCTGTGTTGGGTAAGGTTTAATGGGCACTGACCCATGTTGTGTACAGTTCAATGGGCACTGACCTGTGTTGGCTACAGTTCAATGGGCACTGATCTGTGTTGAGTGGAGTTCAATGGGCACTGACACATGTTCTGTACAGTTCATTGGGCATGGACCTGTGTTAGCTACAGTTCAATGGGCACTGAGCTGTGTTGGCTACAGTTCAATGGGCACTGATCTGTGTTGTGTACAGTTCAATGGGCACTGACACATTTTGGGTACAGTTGAATGGGTACTGAATTGTGTTCGCTACAGTTCAATGGACACTGAAACATATTGGGTACAGTTCAGTGGGCACTGACCCATGTTGTGTACAGTTCAATGGGCACTGACACGAGCTGGGTACAGTTCAATGAGCAATGACCAATGTTGGGTACAGTTCAATGGGCACTGACCTGTGTTGGCTACAGTTCAATGGGCACTGAGCTTTGTTGGCTACAGTTCAATGGGCACTGTCCCATGTTGGGTACAGTTCAATGGGCACTGACACATGTTGGGTACAGTTCAATGGGCACTGACTCATGTTGGGTACAGTTCAATGGGCACTGACCTGTGTTGGGTACACTTCAATGGGCACTGACACATGTTGGGTACAGTTCAATGGGCACTGACTCAGGTTGGATACAGTTCAATGGGCACTGACGTGTGTTGGGTACAGTTCAATGGGCACTGACCCTTGTTGGGTACAGATAATGAGCACTGACCCATGTTGTGTACAGTTCAATGGGCACTGACCCGTGTTGGGTACAGTTCAATGTGCACTCACCCATGTTGGGTGCAGTTCAATGGGCACTGACCTGTGTAGGCTACAGTTCAATGGGCACTGAACTGTGTTGGGGACAGTTCAATGGGCACTGACCCATGTTGGGTACAGTTCAATGGGCACTGACCTGTGTTGGGTACAGCTCAATGGGCACGGACCCATGTTGGGTACAGTTCAATGGGCACTGAGCTGTGTTGGCTACAGTTCAATGGGCACTGAGCTGTGTTGGCTACAGTTCAATGGGCACTGACCCATGTTGGGTACAGTTCAATGGGCACTGACCCATGTTGGGTACAGTTCAATGGGCACTGACCTGTGTTGGGTAAAGTTCAATGGGCACTGACCTGTGTTGGGTACACAACAATGGGCACTGACACATGTTGGGTACAGTTCAATGGGCACTGACTCATGTTGGAAACAGTTTAATGGGCACTGAACTGTGTTGGGTACAGTTCAATGGGCACTGACCCATGTTGGGTACAGTTCAATGTGCACTGACCTGTGTTGGCTGTAGTTCAATGGGCACGGAACCATGTTGGGTATAGTTCAATGCGCACTGAACGATGTTGGATACAGTTCAATGGGCACTGAGCTGTGTTGGGTACAGTTCAATGGGCACTGACCCATGTTGGGAACAGTTCAATGCGCACTGACCAGTGTTGGCTACAGTTGAATGGTCACTGACCTGTGTTGGGGACAGTTCAATGGGCACTGACCTTTGTTGGGGACAGTTCAATGGGCACTGCCTTATGTTGGGTACAGATCAATGGCACTGAGCTGTGTTGGGGACAGTTTAATGGACACTGACCCATGTTGGGTACAGTTCAATGGACACTGATCCATGTAGGGTACAGTTCAATGGGCACTGACCCATGCTGGGTACAGTTCAATGGGCACTGACCCATGTTGGGAACAGTTCAATGGGCACTGGCCCATGTTGGGTAAAGTTCAATGGGCACTGACCCATGTTGGGTACAGTTCAATGGGCAGTGACACGAGTTGGGTACAGTTCAATGGGCACTGAACTGTGTTGGGTACAGTTCAATGGGCACTGAACTGTGTTGGCTACAGTTCAATGGGCACTGATCTATGTTGGGGACAGTTCAATGGGCACTGACCTATGTTGGGTACAGTTCAATGGGCACTGAGCTGTATTGGGTAAGGTTTAATGGGCACTGAACCATGTTGGGTACAGTTCAATGGGCACTGAATGTGTTGGCTACAGTTCAATGGGCACTGATCTGTGTTGAGTGGAGTTCAATGGGCACTGACACATGTTGGGTACAGTTCATTGGGCATGCACCTGTGTTAGCTACAGTTCAATGGGCACTGAGCTGTGTTGGCTACAGTTCAATGGGCACTGATCCGTGTTGGGTACAGTTCAATGGGCACTGACACATGTTGGGTACAGTTCAATGGGTACTGAACTGTGTTGGGTATAGTTCAATGGGCACTGAACTGTGTTGGCTACAGTTCAATGGACACTGAAACATATTGGGTACAGTTCAGTGGGCACTGACCCATGTTGGGAACAGTTCAATGGGCACTGACCCATGTTGGGTACAGTTCAATGGGCACTGACTCATGTTGGGTACAGTTCAATGGGCACTGACACGAGTTGGGTACAGTTCAATGGGCACTGGCCCATGTTGGGTACAGTTCAATGGGCACTTACGTGTGTTGGCTACAGTTCAATGGGCACGGACTTGTGTTGGGGACAGTTCAATGGGCACTGACCTATGTTGGGTACAGATCAATGGGCACTGAGCTGTGTTGGGTTAGGTGTAATGGGCACTGACCTGTGTTGGCTACAGTTCAATGGGCACTGACCCATGCTGGGTACAGTACAATGAGCACTGACCTGTATTGGCTACAGTTCAATGGGCACTGAGCTATGTTGGGGACAGTTCAATGGGGACTGACCTATGTTGGGTACAGTTCAATGGGCACTGATCTGTGTTGGGTAAGGTTTAATGGGCACTGACCCATGTTGGGTACAGTTCAATGGGCACTGACCTGTGTTGGCTACAGTTCAATGGGCACTGATCTGTGTTGAGTAGAGTTCAATGGGCACTGACACATGTTGGGTAAAGTTCAATGGGCATGGACCTGTGTTGGCTACAGTTCAATGGGCACTGAGCTGTGTTGGCTACAGTTCAATGGGCACTGGTCCATGTTGGGTACAGTTCAATGGGCACTGACCCATGTTGGGTACAGTTCCATGGGCACTGACCCATGTTGGGTACAGTTCAATGGGCACTGACCCATGTTGGATACATTTCAATGGGTACTGAATTGAGTTGGGTACAGTTCAATCAGAACAGGCCCATGTTGGGAACAGTACAATGGGCACTGACCTGTGTTGGCTACAGTTCAAAGGACACTGAACCATGTTGGGAACAGTTCAATGGACACTGACCCATGTTGGGAACAGTTCAATGGACAATGACCCATGTTGGGTACAGTTCAATGTGCACTGACACAAGTTGGGTACAGTTCGATGAGCAATGACCAATGTTGGGAACAGTTCAATGGGCACTGACCCGTGTTGGGTACAGTTCAATGTGCACTCACCCATGTTGGGTGCAGTTCAATGGGCACTGACCTGTGTAGGCTACAGTTCAATGGGCACTGACCTGTGTTGGGGACAGTTCAATGGGCACTGACCCACGTTGGGTACAGTTCAATGGGCACTGACCTGTGTTGGGTACAGCTCAATGGGCACGGACCCATGTTGGGTACAGTTCAATGGGCACTGAGCTGTGTTGGCTACAGTTCAATGGGCACTTAGCTGTGTTGGCTACAGTTCAATGGGCACTGACCCATGTTGGGTACAGTTCAATGGGCACTGACCCATGTTGGGTACAGTTCAATGGGCACTGACCTGTGTTGGGTAAAGTTCAATGGGCACTGACCTGTGTTGGGTACACAACAATGGGCACTGACACATGTTGGGTACAGTTCAATGGGCACTGACTCATGTTGGAAACAGTTTAATGGGCACTGAACTGTGTTGGGTACTGTTCAGTGGGCACTGACCCATGTTGGGTACAGTTCAATGTGCACTGACCTGTGTTGGCTGTAGTTCAATGGGCACGGAACCATGTTGGGTATAGTTCAATGCGCACTGAACGATGTTGGATACAGTTCAATGGGCACTGAGCTGTGTTGGGTACTGTTCAATGGGCACTGACACATGTTGGGAACAGTTCAATGCACACTGACCAGTGTTGGCTACAGTTGAATGGTCACTGACCTGTGTTGGGGACAGTTCAATGGGCACTGATCTATGTTGGGGACAGTTCAATGGGCACTGCCTTATGTTGGGTACAGATCAATGGCACTGAGCTGTGCTGGGGACAGTTTAATGGGCACTGACCCATGTTGGGTACAGTTCAATGGACACTGACCCATGTAGGGTACAGTTCAATGGGCACTGACCCATGCTGGGTACAGTTCAATGGGCACTGACCCATGTTGGGAACAGTTCAATGGGCACTGGCCCATGTTGGGTAAAGTTCAATGGGCACTGACCCATGTTGTGTACAGTTCAATGGGCAGTGACACGAGTTGGGTACAGTTCAATGGGCACTGAACTGTGTTGGGTACAGTTCAATGGGCACTGAACTGTGTTGGCTACAGTTCAATGGGCACTGATCTATGTTGGGGACAGTTCAATGGGCACTGACCTATGTTGGGTACAGTTCAATGGGCACTGAGCTGTATTGGGTAAGGTTTAATGGGCACTGAACCATGTTGGGTACAGTTCAATGGGCACTGAATGTGTTGGCTACAGTTCAATGGGCACTGATCTGTGTTGAGTGGAGTTCAATGGGCACTGACACATGTTGGGTAAAGTTCAATGGGCATGGACCTGTGTTGGCTACAGTTCAATGGGCACTGAGCTGTGTTGGCTACAGTTCAATGGGCACTGGTCCATGTTGGGTACAGTTCAATGGGCACTGACCCATGTTGGGTACAGTTCAATGGGCACTGACCCATGCTGGGTACAGTTCAATGGGCACTGACCCATGTTGGATACATTTCAATGGGTACTGAATTGAGTTGGGTACAGTTCAATCAGAACAGGCCCATGTTGGGAACAGTACAATGGGCACTGACCTGTGTTGGCTACAGTTAAAAGGACACTGAACCATGTTGGGAACAGTTCAATGGACACTGACCCATGTTGGGAACAGTTCAATGGACAATGACCCATGTTGGGTACAGTTCAATGTGCACTGACACAAGTTGGGTACAGTTCAATGAGCAATGACCAATGTTGGGAACAGTTCAATGGGCACTGACCCGTGTTGGGTACAGTTCAATGTGCACTCACCCATGTTGGGTGCAGTTCAATGGGCACTGACCTGTGTAGGCTACAGTTCAATGGGCACTGACCTGTGTTGGGGACAGTTCAATGGGCACTGACCCATGTTGGGTACAGTTCAATGGGCACTGACCTGTGTTGGGTACAGCTCAATGGGCACGGACCCATGTTGGGTACAGTTCAATGGGCACTGAGCTGTGTTGGCTACAGTTCAATGGGCACTTAGCTGTGTTGGCTACAGTTCAATGGGCACTGACCCATGTTGGGTACAGTTCAATGGGCACTGACCCATGTTGGGTACAGTTCAATGGGCACTGACCTGTGTTGGGTAAAGTTCAATGGGCACTGACCTGTGTTGGGTACACAACAATGGGCACTGACACATGTTGGGTACAGTTCAATGGGCACTGACTCATGTTGGAAACAGTTTAATGGGCACTGAACTGTGTTGGGTACAGTTCAATGGGCACTGACCCATGTTGGGTACAGTTCAATGTGCACTGACCTGTGTTGGCTGTAGTTCAATGGGCACGGAACCATGTTGGGTATAGTTCAATGCGCACTGAACGATGTTGGATACAGTTCAATGGGCACTGAGCTGTGTTGGGTACTGTTCAATGGGCACTGACCCATGTTGGGAACAGTTCAATGCGCACTGACCAGTGTTGGCTACAGTTGAATGGTCACTGACCTGTGTTGGGGACAGTTCAATGGGCACTGACCTTTGTTGGGGACAGTTCAATGGGCACTGCCTTATGTTGGGTACAGATCAATGGCACTGAGCTCTGTTGGGGACAGTTTAATGGGCACTGACCCATGTTGGGTACAGTTCAATGGACACTGACCCATGTAGGGTACAGTTCAATGGGCACTGACCCATGCTGGGTACAGTTCAATGGGCACTGACCCATGTTGGGAACAGTTCAATGGGCACTGGCCCATGTTGGGTAAAGTTCAATGGGCACTGACCCATGTTGGGTACAGTTCAATGGGCAGTGACACGAGTTGGGTACAGTTCAATGGGCACTGAACTGTGTTGGGTACAGTTCAATGGGCACTGAACTGTGTTGGCTACAGTTCAATGGGCACTGATCTATGTTGGGGACAGTTCAATGGGCACTGACCTATGTTGGGTACAGTTCAATGGGCACTGAGCTGTATTGGGTAAGGTTTAATGGGCACTGAACCATGTTGGGTACAGTTCAATGGGCACTGAATGTGTTGGCTACAGTTCAATGGGCACTGATCTGTGTTGAGTGGAGTTCAATGGGCACTGACACATGTTGGGTAAAGTTCAATGGGCATGGACCTGTGTTGGCTACAGTTCAATGGGCACTGAGCTGTGTTGGCTACAGTTCAATGGGCACTGGGCAATGTTGGGTACAGTTCAATGGGCACTGACCCATGTTGGGTACAGTTCAATGGGCACTGACCCATGTTGGGTACAGTTCAATGGGCACTGACCCATGTTGGATACATTTCAATGGGTACTGAATTGAGTTGGGTACAGTTCAATCAGAAAAGGCCCTTGTTGGGAACAGTACAATGGGCACTGACCTGTGTTGGCTACAGTTCAAAGGACACTGAACCATGTTGGGAACAGTTCAATGGACACTGACCCATGTTGGGAACAGTTCAATGGACAATGACCCATGTTGGATACAGTTCAATGTGCACTGACACAAGTTGGGTACAGTTCAATGAGCAATGACCAATGTTGGGAACAGTTCAATGGTCACTGACCCGTGTTGGGTACAGTTCAATGTGCACTCACCCATGTTGGGTGCAGTTCAATGGGCACTGACCTGTGTTGGGGACAGTTCAATGGGCACTGACCCATGTTGGGTACAGTTCAATGGGCACTGACTAGTGTTGGGTACAGCTCAATCGGCACGGACCCATGTTGGGTACAGTTCAATGGGCACTGAGCTGTGTTGGCTACAGTTCAATGGGCACTTAGCTGTGTTGGCTACAGTTCAATGGGCACTGACCCATGTTGGGTACAGTTCAATGGGCACTGACCCATGTTGGGTACAGTTCAATGGGCACTGACCTGTGTTGGGTAAAGTTCAATGGGCACTGACCTGTGTTGGGTACACAACAATGGGCACTGACACATGTTGGGTACAGTTCAATGGGCACTGACTCATGTTGGAAACAGTTTAATGGGCACTGAACTGTGTTGGGTACAGTTCAATGGGCACTGACCCATGTTGGGTACAGTTCAATGTGCACTGACCTGTGTTGGCTGTAGTTCAATGGGCACGGAACCATGTTGGGTATAGTTCAATGCGCACTGAACGATGTTGGATACAGTTCAATGGGCACTGAGCTGTGTTGGGTACTGTTCAATGGGCACTGACCCATGTTGGGAACAGTTCAATGCGCACTGACCAGTGTTGGCTACAGTTGAATGGTCACTGACCTGTGTTGGGGACAGTTCAATGGGCACTGACCTTTGTTGGGGACAGTTCAATGGGCACTGCCTTATGTTGGGTACAGATCAATGGCACTGAGCTGTGTTGGGGACAGTTTAATGGGCACTGACCCATGTTGGGTACAGTTCAATGGACACTGATCCATGTAGGGTACAGTTCAATGGGCACTGACCCATGCTGGGTACAGTTCAATGGGCACTGACCCATGTTGGGAACAGTTCAATGGGCACTGGCCCATGTTGGGTAAAGTTCAATGGGCACTGACCCATGTTGGGTACAGTTCAATGGGCAGTGACACGAGTTGGGTACAGTTCAATGGGCACTGAACTGTGTTGGGTACAGTTCAATGGGCACTGAACTGTGTTGGCTACAGTTCAATGGGCACTGATCTATGTTGGGGACAGTTCAATGGGCACTGACCTATGTTGGGTACAGTTCAATGGGCACTGAGCTGTATTGGGTAAGGTTTAATGGGCACTGAACCATGTTGGGTACAGTTCAATGGGCACTGAATGTGTTGGCTACAGTTCAATGGGCACTGATCTGTGTTGAGTGGAGTTCAATGGGCACTGACACATGTTGGGTACAGTTCATTGGGCATGCACCTGTGTTAGCTACAGTTCAATGGGCACTGAGCTGTGTTGGCTACAGTTCAATGGGCACTGATCCGTGTTGGGTACAGTTCAATGGGCACTGACACATGTTGGGTACAGTTCAATGGGTACTGAACTGTGTTGGGTATAGTTCAATGGGCACTGAACTGTGTTGGCTACAGTTCAATGGACACTGAAACATATTGGGTACAGTTCAGTGGGCACTGACCCATGTTGGGAACAGTTCAATGGGCACTGACCCATGTTGGGTACAGTTCAATGGGCACTGACTCATGTTGGGTACAGTTCAATGGGCACTGACACGAGTTGGGTACAGTTCAATGGGCACTGGCCCATGTTGGGTACAGTTCAATGGGCACTGACGTGTGTTGGCTACAGTTCAATGGGCACGGACTTGTGTTGGGGACAGTTCAATGGGCACTGACCTATGTTGGGTACAGATCAATGGGCACTGAGCTGTGTTGTGTTAGGTGTAATGGGCACTGACCTGTGTTGGCTACAGTTCAATGGGCACTGACCCATGTTGGGTACAGTACAATGGGCACTGACCTGTGTTGGCTACAGTTCAATGGGCACTGAGCTATGTTGGGGACAGTTCAATGGGGACTGACCCATGTTGGGTACAGTTCAATGGGCACTGATCTGTGTTGGGTAAGGTTTAATGGGCACTGACCCATGTTGGGTACAGTTCAATGGGCACTGACCTGTGTTGGCTACAGTTCAATGGGCACTGATCTGTGTTGAGTAGAGTTCAATGGGCACTGACACATGTTGGGTAAAGTTCAATGGGCATGGACCTGTGTTGGCTACAGTTCAATGGGCACTGAGCTGTGTTGGCTACAGTTCAATGGGCACTGGTCCATGTTGGGTACAGTTCAATGGGCACTGACCCATGTTGGGTACAGTTCAATGGGCACTGACCCATGTTGGGTACAGTTCAATGGGCACTGACCCATGTTGGATACATTTCAATGGGTACTGAATTGAGTTGGGTACAGTTCAATCAGAACAGGCCCATGTTGGGAACAGTACAATGGGCACAGACCTGTGTTGGCTACAGTTCAAAGGACACTGAACCATGTTGGGAACAGTTCAATGGACACTGACCCATGTTGGGAACAGTTCAATGGACAATGACCCATGTTGGGTACAGTTCAATGTGCACTGACACAAGTTGGGTACAGTTCAATGAGCAATGACCAATGTTGGGTACAGTTCAATGGGCACTGACCCGTGTTGGGTACAGTTCAATGGGCACTGACCTGTGTTGGGTAAAGATCAATGGGCACTGACCTGTGTTGGCTGCATTTCAATAGGCACTGACCCATGTTGGGTACAGTTCAATGGGCACTGACCCATGTTGGGTACAGTTCAAAGGGCACTGACCTGTGTTGGGTAAGGTTTAATGGGCACGGACCCATGTTGGGTACAGTTCAATGGGCATTGAATGTGTTGGCTTCAGTTCAATGGGCACTGATCTGTGTTGAGTAGAGTTCAATGGGCACTGACACATGTTGGGTACAGTTCATTGGGCATGGACCTGTGTTAGCTACAGTTCAATGGGTACTGTCCTGTGTTGCGTACACAACAATGGGCACTGACACATGTTGGGTACAGTTCAATGGGCACTGACCTATGTTGGGTACAGTTCAATGAGCACTGACCTTTGTTGGCTACAGTTAAGTGCGCACTGATCTGTGTTGAGTAGAGTTCAATGGGCACTGACCCATGTTGGGTAGAGTTCAATGGGCATGGACCTGTGTTGGCTACAGTTCAATTGGCAGTGAGCTGTGTGGCTACAGTTCAATGGGCACTGAATATGTTGGGTACAGTTCAATGGGCTCTGACCCATGTTGGGGTACAGTTCAAAGGGCACTAACCCATGTTGGGTACAGTTCAATGGGCACTGACCTGTGTTAGTTACAGATCATTGGGCACTGAGCTCTGTTGGGTAAAGTTTAATGGGCACTGTCCTATGTTGGATACAGTTCAATGAGCACTGACCTGTGTTGGCTACAGTTAAGTGCGCACTGATCTGTGTTGAGTAGAGTTCAATGGGCACTGACCCATGTTTGGGTAGAGTTCAATGGGCATGGACCTGTGTTGGCTACAGTTCAATTGGCAGTGAGCTGTGTTGGCTACAGTTCAATGGGCACTGATTATGTTGGGTACAGTTCAATGGGCTCTGACCATGTTGGGTACAGTTCAAAGGGCACTAACCCATGTTGGGTACAGTTCAATGGGCACTGACCTGTGTTGGGTACACTTCAGTGGGCATTGACACATGTTGGGTTCAGTTCAATGGGCTCCGAAACATGTTGGATGCAGTTCAATGGGCACTGACCCATTTTGGGTACAGTTCAATGGGCTTTGACCCATGTTGGAACAGTTCATTGGGCACTGAACCATGTTGGGTACAGGTCAATGGTCACTGAGCCATGTACAGTACAGTTCAATGGGCAGTGACCCATGTTGGGTACAGTTCAATGGGCACTGACCATGAGTTAGGTACTGTTCAATGGGCACTGACCCATGTTGGGTACAGTTCAATGGGCACTGACCAGTTTTGGGTACAGTTCAATGGCACTGACCTGTGTTGGCTACAGTTCAATGGGCACTGAGCTTTGTTGGCTACAGTTCAATGGGCACTGTCCCATGTTGGGTACAGTTCAATGGGCACTGACACATGTTGGGTACAGTTCCAATGGGCACTGACCCATGTTGGGTACAGTCCAATGGGCACTGACCCGTGTTGGGTACACTTCAATGGGCACTGACACATGTTGGTACAGTTCAATGGGCACTGACTCAGGTTGGATACAGTTCAATGGGCACTGACGTGTGTTGGGTACAGTTCAATGGGCACTGATCCTTGTTGGGTACAGATAATGGGCACTGACCCATGTTGGGTACAGTTCAATGCGCACTGAACGATGTTGGCTAAAGTTCAATGGTCACTGACCTGTGTTGGGGACAGTTCAATGGGCACTGACCTTTGTTGGGGACAGTTCAATGGGCACTGCCTTATGTTGGGTACAGATCAATGGCACTGAGCTGTGTTGGGGACAGTTTAATGGGCACTGACCCATGTTGGGTACAGTTCAATGGGCACTGACCCATGTAGGGTACAGTTCAATGGGCACTGACACATGCTGGGTACAGTTCAATGGGCACTGACCCATGTTGGGAACAGTTCAATGGGCACTGACGCAATGTTGGGTAAAGTTCAATGGGCACTGACTCATGTTGGGTACAGTTCAATGGGCACTGACACGAGTTGGGTACAGTTCAATGGGCACTGAACTGTGTTGGGTACAGTTCAATGGGCACTGACCTGTGTTGGCTACAGTTCAATGGGCACTGACCCATGTTGGGTACAGTACAATGGGCACTGACCTGTGTTGGCTACAGTTCAATGGGCACTGATCTATGTTGGGGACAGTTCAATGGGCACTGCCTTATGTTGGGTACAGATCAAGGCACTGAGCTGTGTTGGGGACAGTTTAATGGGCACTGACCCATGTTGGGTTCAGTTCAATGGGCACTGACCCATGTAGGGTACAGTTCAATGGGCACTGACCCATGCTGGTACAGTTCAATGGGCACTGACTCATGTTGGGTACAGTTCAATGGGCACTGACACGAGGTTGGGTACAGTTCAATGGGCACTGAACTGTGTTGGGTACAGTTCAATGGGCACTGACCTGTGTTGGCTACAGTTCAATGGGCACTGACCCATGTTGGGTACAGTACAATGGGCACTGACCTGTGTTTGGGAACAGTTCAATGGGCACTGACGCATGTTGGGTAAAGTTCAATGTGCACTGACTCATGTTGGGTACAGTTCAATGGGCACTGACACGAGTTGGGTACAGTTCAATGGGCACTGAACTGTGTTGGGTACAGTTCAATGGGCACTGACCGATGTTGGGTACAGTTCAATGGGCACTGACCCATGTTGGTACTGTTCAATGGGCATTGGACCATGTTGGGTACAGTTCAATGAACACTGACCTGTGCTGGCCACAGTTCAATGGGCACTGACCTGTGTTGGCTACAGTTCAATGGGCACTGATCTATGTTGGGGACAGTTCAATGGGCACTGCCTTATGTTGGGTACAGATCAATGGCACTGAGCTGTGTTGGGGACAGTTTAATGGGCACTGACCCATGTTGGGTTCAGTTCAATGGGCACTGACCCATGTAGGGTACAGTTCAATGGGCACTGACCCATGCTGGGTACAGTTCAATGGGCACTGACCCATGTTGGGAACTGTTCAATGGGCACTGACCCATGTTGGGTAAAGTTCAATGGGCACTGACCCATGTCGGGTACAGTTCAATGGGCACTGAACAGTGTTGGTACAGTTGAATGGGCACTGACCTTTGTTGGCTACAGTTCAATGGGCACTGACCCATGTTGGGTACAGTACAATAGGCACTGACCTGTGTTGGGTACAGTTCAATGGGCACTGATCTATGTTTGTGGACAGTTCAAAGGGCACTGACCTATGTTGGGTACAGGTTCATTGGGCACTGACCTGTGTTGGGTAAGTTTTAATGGGCACTGACCCATGTTGGGTACAGTTCAATGGGCACTGAATGTGTTGGCTACAGTTCAATGGGCACTGATCTGTGTTGAGTAGAGTTCAATGGGCACTGACACATGTTGTGTACAGTTCATTGGGCATGGACCTGTGTTAGCTACAGTTCAATGGGCACTGAGCTGTGTTGGCTACAGATCAATGGCACTGACCCATGTTGGGAACAGTTCAATGGGCCCTGACCCATGTTGGGTACAGTTCAATGGGCACTGACCCATGTTGTGTACAGTTCAATGGGCACTGACACGAGTTGGGTACAGTTCAATGGGCACTGACCTATGTTGGGTACAGTTCAATGGGGCACTGACGTGTGTTGGCTACAGTTCAATGGGCACTGACCCATGTTGGGTACAGTACAATGGGCACTGACCTGTGTTGGCTACAGTTCAATGGGCACTGACCTGTGTTGGGGACAGTTCAATGGGCACTGACCTATGATTGGGTACAGTGCAATGGGCACTGAGCTGTGCTGGATAGGGTTTAATGGGCACTGACCTGTGTTGGCTATAGTTTAATGGGCACTGACCCATGTTGGGTACAGTACAATGGGCACTGACCTGTGTTGGCTACAGTTCAATGGGCACTGATCTTTGTTGGGGACAGTTCAATGGGGACTGACCTATGTTGGGTACAGTTCAATGGGCACTGATCTGTCTTGGGTAAGGTTTAATGGGCACAGACCCATGTTGGGTACAGTTCAATGGGCACTGACCTGTGTTGGCTACAGTTCAATGGGCACTGATCTGTGTTGAGTAGAGTTCAATGGGCACTGACACATGTTGGGTACAGTTCAATGGCATGGACCTGTGTTGGCTACAGTTCAATGGGCACTGAGCTGTGTTGGCTACAGTTCAATGGGCACTGGTCCGAGTTGGGTACAGTTCAATGGGCACTGACCCATGTTGGGTACAGTTCAATGGGCACTGACCCATGTTGGGTACAGTTCAACGGGCACTGATCATGTTGGATCCATTTCAATGGGTACTGAACTGAGTTGGGTACAGTTCAATCGGAACTGGCCCATGTTGGGAACAGTACAATGGGCACTGACCTGTGTTGGCTACAGTTCAAAGGACACTGAACCATGTTGGGAACAGTTCAATGGACCCTGACCCATGTTGGGAACAGTTCAATGGACAATGACCCATGTTGGGTACAGTTCAATGTGCACTGACACGAGTTGGGTACAGTTCAATGAGCAATGACCAATGTTGGGTACAGTTCAATGGGCACTGACCCGTGTTGGGTACAGTTCAATGTGCACTCACCCATGTTGGGTGCAGTTCAATGGGCACTGACCTGTGTAGGCTACAGTTCAATGGGCACTGACCTGTGTTGGGGACAGTTCAATGGGCACTGACCCATGTTGGGTACAGTTCAATGGGCACTGATCTGTGTTGGGTACAGTTCAATGGGCACTGACCTGTGTTGGGTACAGTTCAATGGGCACTGACCCATGTTGGGTACTGTTCAATGGGCATTGACCCATGTTGGGTACAGTTCAATGAACACTGACCTGTGCTGGCCACAGTTCAATGGGCACTGACCCATGCTGGGTACAGTTCAATGGGCACTGACTCATGTTGGGTACAGTTCAATGGGCACTGATACGAGTTGGGTACAGTTCAATGGGCACTGAACTGTGTTGGGTACAGTTCAATGGGCACTGACCTGTGTTGGCTACAGTTCAATGGGCACTGACCCATGTTGGGTACAGTACAATGGGCACTGACCTGTGTTGGCTACAGTTCAATGGGCACTGATCTATGTTGGGAACAGTTCAATGGGCACTGACGCATGTTGGGTAAAGTTCAATGTGCACTGACTCATGTTGGGTACAGTTCAATGGGCACAGACACGAGTTGGGTACAGTTCAATGGGCACTGAACTGTGTTGGGTAAAGTTCAATGGGCACTGACCTGTGTTGGCTACAGTTCAATGGGCACTGACGTGTGTTGGGTACAGTTCAATGGGCACTGACCCTTGTTGGGTACAGATAATGAGCAGTGACCCATGTTGTGTACAGTTCAATGTGCACTGACCTGTGTTGGCTGTAGTTCAATGGGCACGGACCCATGTTGGGTACAGTTCAATGCGCACTGAACGATGTTGGCTACAGTTCAATGGTCACTGACCTGTGTTGAGTGGAGTTCAATGGGCACTGACACATGTTGCGTACAGTTCATTGGGCATGGACCTGTGTTAGCTACAGTTCAATGGGCACTGAGCTGTGTTGGCTACAGTTCAATGGGCACTGATCTGTGTTGTGTACAGTTCAATGGGCACTGACACATTTTGGCTACAGTTGAATGGGTACTGAATTGTGTTCGCTACAGTTCAATGGACACTGAAACATATTGGGTACAGTTCAGTGGGCACTGACCCATGTTGTGTACAGTTCAATGGGCACTGACACGAGCTGGGTACAGTTCAATGAGCAATGACCAATGTTGGGTACAGTTCAATGGGCACTGACCTGTGTTGGCTACAGTTCAATGGGCACTGAGCTTTGTTGGCTACAGTTCAATGGGCACTGTCCCATGTTGGGTACAGTTCAATGGGCACTGACACATGTTGGGTACAGTTCAATGGGCACTGACCCATGTTGGGTACAGTTCAATGGGCACTGACCTGTGTTGGGTACACTTCAATGGGCACTGACACATGTTGGGTACAGTTCAATGGGCACTGACTCAGGTTGGATACAGTTCAATGGGCACTGACGTGTGTTGGGTACAGTTCAATGGGCACTGACCCTTGTTGGGTACAGATAATGAGCAGTGACCCATGTTGTGTACAGTTCAATGTGCACTGACCTGTGTTGGCTGTAGTTCAATGGGCACGGACCCATGTTGGGTACAGTTCAATGCGCACTGAACGATGTTGGCTACAGTTCAATGGTCACTGACCTGTGTTGGGGACAGTTCAATGGGCACTGACCTTTGTTGGGGACAGTTCAATGGGCACTGCCTTATGTTGGGTACAGATCAATGGCACTGAGCTGTGTTGGGGACAGTTTAATGGGCACTGACGCATGTTAGGTACAGTTCAATGGGCACTGAACCATGTAGGGTACAGTTCAATGGGCACTGACCCATGCTGGGTACAGTTCAATGGGCACTGACCCATGTTGGGAACTGTTCAATGGGCACTGACCCATGTTGGGTACAGTTCAATGGGCACTGACCCATGTCGGGTACAGTTCAATGGGCACTGAACAGTGTTGGGTACAGTTGAATGGGCACTGACCTTTGTTGGCTACAGTTCAATGGGCACTGACCCATGTTGGGTACAGTACAATAGGCACTGACCTGTGTTGGGTACAGTTCAATGGGCACTGATCTATGTTGTGGACAGTTCAAAGGGCACTGACCTATGTTGGGTACAGTTCAATGGGCACTGACCTGTGTTGGGTAAGGTTTAATGGGCACTGACCCATGTTGGGTACAGTTCAATGGGCACTGAATGTGTTGGCTACAGTTCAATGGGCACTGATCTGTGTTGAGTAGAGTTCAATGGGCACTGACACATGTTGTGTACAGTTCATTGGGCATGGACCTGTGTTAGCTACAGTTCAATGGGCACTGAGCTGTGTTGGCTACAGATCAATGGGCACTGACCCATGTTGGGAACAGTTCAATGGGCCCTGACCCATGTTGGGTACAGTTCAATGGGCACTGACCCATGTTGTGTACAGTTCAATGGGCACTGACACGAGTTGGGTACAGTTCAATGGGCACTGACCTATGTTGGGTACAGTTCAATGGGCACTGACGTGTGTTGGCTACAGTTCAATGGGCACTGACCCATGTTGGGTACAGTACAATGGGCACTGACCTGTGTTGGCTACAGTTCAATCGGCACTGACCTGTGTTGGGGACAGTTCAATGGGCACTGACCTATGATGGGTACAGTGCAATGGGCACTGAGCTGTGCTGGATAGGGTTTAATGGGCACTGACCTGTGTTGGCTATAGTTTAATGGGCACTGACCCATGTTGGGTACAGTACAATGGGCACTGACCTGTGTTGGCTACAGTTCAATGGGCACTGATCTTTGTTGGGGACAGTTCAATGGGGACTGACCTATGTTGGGTACAGTTCAATGGGCACTGATCTGTCTTGGGTAAGGTTTAATGGGCACAGACCCATGTTGGGTACAGTTCAATGGGCACTGACCTGTGTTGGCTACAGTTCAATGGGCACTGATCTGTGTTGAGTAGAGTTCAATGGGCACTGACACATGTTGGGTACAGTTCAATGGGCATGGACCTGTGTTGGCTACAGTTCAATGGGCACTGAGCTGTGTTGGCTACAGTTCAATGGGCACTGGTCCGAGTTGGGTACAGTTCAATGGGCACTGACCCATGTTGGGTACAGTTCAATGGGCACTGACCCATGTTGGGTACAGTTCAACGGGCACTGATCATGTTGGATCCATTTCAATGGGTACTGAACTGAGTTGGGTACAGTTCAATCGGAACTGGCCCATGTTGGGAACAGTACAATGGGCACTGACCTGTGTTGGCTACAGTTCAAAGGACACTGAACCATGTTGGGAACAGTTCAATGGACCCTGACCCATGTTGGGAACAGTTCAATGGACAATGACCCATGTTGGGTACAGTTCAATGTGCACTGACACGAGTTGGGTACAGTTCAATGAGCAATGACCAATGTTGGGTACAGTTCAATGGGCACTGACCCGTGTTGGGTACAGTTCAATGTGCACTCACCCATGTTGGGTGCAGTTCAATGGGCACTGACCTGTGTAGGCTACAGTTCAATGGGCACTGACCTGTGTTGGGGACAGTTCAATGGGCACTGACCCATGTTGGGTACAGTTCAATGGGCACTGATCTGTGTTGGGTACAGTTCAATGGGCACTGACCTGTGTTGGGTACAGTTCAATGGGCACTGACCCATGTTGGGTACTGTTCAATGGGCATTGACCCATGTTGGGTACAGTTCAATGAACACTGACCTGTGCTGGCCACAGTTCAATGGGCACTGACCCATGTTGGGTACAGTTCAATGGGCACTGACCTGTGTTGGGTACAGTTCAATGGGCACTGACCGATGTTGGGTACAGTTCAATGGGCACTGACCCATGTTGGGTACTGTTCAATGGGCATTGACCCATGTTGGGTACAGTTCAATGGACACTGACCTGTGCTGGCCACAGTTCAATGGGCACTGACCCATGTTGGGTACAGTTCAATGGGCACTGACCTGTGTTGGGTACAGTTCAATGGGCACTGACCGATGTTGGGTACAGTTCAATGGGCACTGACCCATGTTGGGTACTGTTCAATGGGCATTGACCCATGTTGGGTACAGTTCAATGAACACTGACCTGTGCTGGCCACAGTTCAATGGGCACTGACCCATGTTGGGTACAGTTCAATGGGCACTGACCTGTGTTGGGTACAGTTCAATGGGCACTGACCGATGTTGGGTACAGTTCAATGGGCACTGACCCATGTTGGGTACTGTTCAATGGGCATTGACCCATGTTGGGTACAGTTCAATGAACACTGACCTGTGCTGGCCACAGTTCAATGGGCACTGACCCATGTTGGGTACAGTTCAATGGGCACTGACCTGTGTTGGGTACAGTTCAATGGGCACTGACCGATGTTGGGTACAGTTCAATGGGCACTGACCCATGTTGGGTACAGTTCAATGGGCACTGACATGTGTTGGCTACATTTCAATGGGCACTGACCCATGTTGGGTACAGTTCAAAGGGCACTGACCAATGTTGGGTACAGCTCAATGGGCACTCACCAGTGTAGTGTACAGTTCAATGGGCACTGACCAATGTTGGGTACAGTTCAATGGGCACTGACCTGTGTTGGCTACAGTTCAATTGGTACTGAGCCATGTTGGGTACAGTTCAATGGGCACTGACCAATGTTGGGTACAGCTCAATGGGCACTGAACTGTGTAGGGTACTGTTCAATGGGCACTGACCAATGTTGGGTACAGTTAAATGGGAACTGACGAATGTTGGGTACAGTTCAATGGGCACTGACCTGTGTTGGGGACAGTTCAATGCGCACTGACTCGTATTGGGTACTGTTCAATGGGCACTGACTTATATTGGATACAGATCAATGGGCACTGAACTGTGTTGGGTACAGTTTTTGGGCACTGAACCATGTTGGGTCCAGTTCAATGGGCACTGAGCAGTGTTGGGTACAGTTCAATGGGCACTGATCTGTGTTGGGTACTGTTCAATGGGCACTGACCCATGTTGGGAACATTTCAATGGGCTCTGGCCCGTGTTTGGAGCTGTTCAATGGGCACGGACCTTTGTTGGGTACGGTTCAATGGGCACTGAGCTGTGTTGGGTACAGTTCAATGGGCACTGATCTGTGTTGAGTGGAGTTCAATGGGCACTTACACATGTTTTGTACAGTTCATTGGGCATGGACCTGTGTTAGCTACAGTTCAATGGGCACTGAGCTGTGTTGGCTACAGTTCAATGGGCACTGATCTGTGTTGTGTACAGTTCAATGGGCACTGACACATTTTGGGTACAGTTGAATGGGTACTGAATTGTGTTGGCTACAGTTCAATGGACACTGAAACATATTGGGTACAGTTCAGTGGGCACTGACCCATGTTGGGAACAGTTCAATGGGCACTGACCCATGTTGGGTACAGTTCAATGGGCACAGACCCATGTTGTGTACAGTTCAATGGGCACTGACACGAGTTGGGTACAGTTCAATGAGCAATGACCAATGTTGGGTACAGTTCAATGGGCACTGACCTGTGTTGGCTACAGTTCAATTTGCACTGAGCTTTGTAGGCTACAGTTCAATGGGCACTGTCCCATGTTGGGTACAGTTCAATGGGCACTGACACATGTTGGGTACAGTTCAATGGGCACTGACCCATGTTGGGTACAGTTCAATGGGCACTGACCTGTGTTGGGTACACTTCAATGGGCACTGACACATGTTGGGTACAGTTCAATGGGCACTGACTCAGGTTGGATACAGTTCAATGGGCACTGACGTGTGTTGGGTACAGTTCAATGGGCACTGACCCTTGTTGGGTACAGGTAATGAGCACTGACCCATGTTGTGTACAGTTCAATGTGCACTGACCTGTGTTGGCTGTAGTTCAATGGGCACGGACCCATGTTGGGTACAGTTCAATGCGCACTGAACGATGTTGGCTACAGTTCAATGGTCACTGACCTGTGTTGGGGACAGTTCAATGGGCACTGACCTTTGTTGGGGACAGTTCAATGGGCACTGCCTTATGTTGGGTACAGATCAATGGCAATGAGCTGTGTTGGGGACAGTTTAATGGGCACTGACGCATGTTAGGTACAGTTCAATGGGCACTGAACCAAGTAGGGTACAGTTCAATGGGCACTGACCCATGCTGGGTACAGTTCAATGGGCACTGACCCATGTTGGGAACTGTTCAATGGGCACTGACCCATGTTGGGTAAAGTTCAATGGGCACTGACCCATGTCGGGTACAGTTCAATGGGCACTGAACTGTGTTGGGTACAGTTGAATGGGCACTGACCCCTGTTGCCTACAGTTCAATGGGCACTGACCGATGTTGGCTACAGTTCAATGGGCACTGACCAATGTTTTGTACAGTTCAATGGGCACTGACCTGTGTTGGGTTCAGTTTAATGGGCACTGACCCATGTTGTGTACAGATCAATGCGCACTGAACCATGTTGGGTACAGTTCAATAGGGTCTGACCTGTGTTGGCTACAGTTCAAAGGACACTGACACATGTTGGGTACAGTTCAATGGGCACTGACCCATGTTGGGTACATTTCAATGGGCACTGACCTGTGTTGGGTACAGTTCAATGGGCATGAATCCATGTTGGGTACAGTTCAATGGGCACTCTTCTGTGTTGGCTACACTTCAATGGGCACTGACCCGTGTTGGGTACAGTTCAATGGGCACTGACCAATGTTGGGTACAGCTCAATGGGCACTGAACTGTGTAGGGTACTGTTCAATGGGCACTGACCAATGTTGGGTACAGTTAAATGGGAACTGACGAATGTTGGGTACAGTTCAATGGGCACTGACCTGTGTTGGGGACAGTTCAATGCGCACTGACTCGTATTGGGTACTGTTCAATGGGCACTGACTTATATTGGATACAGATCAATGGGCACTGAACTGTGTTGGGTACAGTTTTTGGGCACTGAACCATGTTGGGTCCAGTTCAATGGGCACTGAGCAGTGTTGGGTACAGTTCAATGGGCACTGATCTGTGTTGGGTACTGTTCAATGGGCACTGACCCATGTTGGGAACATTTCAATGGGCTCTGGCCCGTGTTTGGAGCTGTTCAATGGGCACGGACCTTTGTTGGGTACGGTTCAATGGGCACTGAGCTGTGTTGGGTACAGTTCAATGGGCACTGATCTGTGTTGAGTGGAGTTCAATGGGCACTTACACATGTTTTGTACAGTTCATTGGGCATGGACCTGTGTTAGCTACAGTTCAATGGGCACTGAGCTGTGTTGGCTACAGTTCAATGGGCACTGATCTGTGTTGTGTACAGTTCAATGGGCACTGACACATTTTGGGTACAGTTGAATGGGTACTGAATTGTGTTGGCTACAGTTCAATGGACACTGAAACATATTGGGTACAGTTCAGTGGGCACTGACCCATGTTGGGAACAGTTCAATGGGCACTGACCCATGTTGGGTACAGTTCAATGGGCACAGACCCATGTTGTGTACAGTTCAATGGGCACTGACACGAGTTGGGTACAGTTCAATGAGCAATGACCAATGTTGGGTACAGTTCAATGGGCACTGACCTGTGTTGGCTACAGTTCAATTTGCACTGAGCTTTGTAGGCTACAGTTCAATGGGCACTGTCCCATGTTGGGTACAGTTCAATGGGCACTGACACATGTTGGGTACAGTTCAATGGGCACTGACCCATGTTGGGTACAGTTCAATGGGCACTGACCTGTGTTGGGTACACTTCAATGGGCACTGACACATGTTGGGTACAGTTCAATGGGCACTGACTCAGGTTGGATACAGTTCAATGGGCACTGACGTGTGTTGGGTACAGTTCAATGGGCACTGACCCTTGTTGGGTACAGGTAATGAGCACTGACCCATGTTGTGTACAGTTCAATGTGCACTGACCTGTGTTGGCTGTAGTTCAATGGGCACGGACCCATGTTGGGTACAGTTCAATGCGCACTGAACGATGTTGGCTACAGTTCAATGGTCACTGACCTGTGTTGGGGACAGTTCAATGGGCACTGACCTTTGTTGGGGACAGTTCAATGGGCACTGCCTTATGTTGGGTACAGATCAATGGCAATGAGCTGTGTTGGGGACAGTTTAATGGGCACTGACGCATGTTAGGTACAGTTCAATGGGCACTGAACCAAGTAGGGTACAGTTCAATGGGCACTGACCCATGCTGGGTACAGTTCAATGGGCACTGACCCATGTTGGGAACTGTTCAATGGGCACTGACCCATGTTGGGTAAAGTTCAATGGGCACTGACCCATGTCGGGTACAGTTCAATGGGCACTGAACTGTGTTGGGTACAGTTCAATGGGCACTGACCTATGTTGGGAACAGATCAATGGGCTCTGAGCTGTGTTGGGTACAGTTTAATCGGCACTGACCCATGTTGGGTACAGATCAATGGGCACTGACCCATGTTGCGTACAGTTCCATGGGCACTGACCCATGTTAGGTACAGTTCAATGGGCACTGACCCATGATGTGTACAGATCAATGGGCACTGACCCATGTTGGGTACAGTTCAATGGGCACTGATCTTTGTTGAGTAGAGTTCAATGCGCACTGACCAGTGTTCGGGACAGTTCAATGGGCTCTGACCCGTGTTGGGAACAGTTCACTGGGCACTGACCCATGTTGGGTGCAGTTCAATGTGCAGTGACGTGCGTTGGGTACAGTTCAATGGGCACAGACCCAAATTGGGTACAGTTCAATGGGCACTGACAATGTTGGGTACAGATCAATGGGCACTGAGCTCTGTTGGGGACAGTTTAATGGGCAATGATCCATGTTGGGTACCGTTCAATGGACACTGACCCATGTTGGGTACAGTGCAATGGGCACTGAACTGTGTTGGATACAGTTCAATGGGCACTGACCTGTGTTGGGTACAGTTCACTGGGCACTGACCCATGTTGGGTACAGTTCACTGGGCACTGACCCATGTTGGGTACAGTTCAATGGGCACTGACCCATGTTGGGTACAGTTTAATGTGCACTGACCTGTGTTGGGTACAGTTCAATGGGCACTGACCCATGTTGGTTACAGTTCAACGGGCACTGTACCATGTTGAGTACAGTTCAATGGGCACTGACCCGTGTTGCGAACAGATCAATGGGCACCGAGCTGTGTTGGGTAAGGTTTAATGGGCACTGATCCATGTTGGGTACTGAACAATGGGCACTGACGTGTGTTGGCTAGAGTTCAATGGGCACTGATCTGTGTTGAGTAGAGTTCAATGGGCACTGACCTGTGTAGCCTACAGTTCAATGGGCACTGACCTATGTTGGGGACAGTTCAATGGGTACTGAACTATGTTGGGTACAGATCAATGGGCACTGAGCTGTGTTGGGTAAGGTTTAATGGGCACTGACCCAGGTTGTGTACTGAAAAATGGGCACTGACCTATGTTGGGTACAGTTCAATGGGCACTGACCCCTGTTGTGTACAGTACAATGGGCACTGAACCGTGTTGGGTACAGTTCAATGGGCACTGACCCCTGTTGGGTACAGTTCAATGGGCACTGACCTGTGTAGGTTACAGTTCAATGGGCACTGAACTGTGTTCGGTACAGATCAATGGGCACTGAACCATGTTGGGTACAGTTCAATAGGGTCTGACCTGTGTTGGCTACAGTTCAAAGGACACTGACACATGTTGGGTACAGTTCAATGGGCACTGACCCATGTTGGGTACATTTCAATGGGCACTGACCTGTGTTGGGTACAGTTCAATGGGCATGAATCCATGTTGGGTACAGTTCAATGGGCACTCTTCTGTGTTGGCTACACTTCAATGGGCACTGACCCGTGTTGGGTACAGTTCAATGGGCACTGACCCATGTTGGGTACTGTTCAATGGGCACTGACCTATGCTGGGTACAGATCAATGGGCACTGAGCTGTGTTGGGTTCCGGTTAATGGGCACTGACCCATGTTGGGTACAGATCGATTGGCACTGACCCATGTTGGGTATGGTTCATTGGTCACTGACCCATATTGGGTACAGTTCCATGGGCACTGACCTGGGTTGGCTACAGTTCAATGGGCACTGACCCATGTTGGCTACAGTTCAATGGGCACTGACCAATGTTGGGTACAATCCAATGGGCACTGACCTGTGTAGGGTAAAGTTCAATGGGGAATGACTAATATTGGGTACAGTTCAATGGGCACTGACCCATGTTGGCTACAGTTCAATGGACATTGACCCTTGTTGGGTACAATTCAATGGGCACTGACCCATGTTGGGTACAGTTCAATGGGCACTGACTCGAGTTGGGTGCAATTCAATGGGCACTGACCCATGTTGAGTACAGTACAATGGGCACTGACCTATGTTGGGTACAGTTCAATGGGCACTACCCCATGTTGGATACAGTTCAATGGGCACTGACCTATGTTGGCTACAGTTCAATGGGCACAGACCCATGTTGGCTACAGTTCAATGGGCACTGACCCATGTTTGGTACAGCTCAATGGGCACTGACCCATGTTTGGTACAGTTCAATGGGCACTGACCTATGTTGGGAACAGATCAATGGGCTCTGAGCTGTGTTGGGTACAGTTTAATCGGCACTGACCCATGTTGGGTACAGATCAATGGGCACTGACCCATGTTGCGTACAGTTCCATGGGCACTGACCCATGTTAGGTACAGTTCAATGGGCACTGACCCATGATGTGTACAGATCAATGGGCACTGACCCATGTTGGGTACAGTTCAATGGGCACTGATCTTTGTTGAGTAGAGTTCAATGCGCACTGACCAGTGTTCGGGACAGTTCAATGGGCTCTGACCCGTGTTGGGAACAGTTCACTGGGCACTGACCCATGTTGGGTGCAGTTCAATGTGCAGTGACCTGCGTTGGGTACAGTTCAATGGGCACAGACCCAAATTGGGTACAGTTCAATGGGCACTGACAATGTTGGGTACAGATCAATGGGCACTGAGCTGTGTTGGGGACAGTTTAATGGGCAATGATCCATGTTGGGTACCGTTCAATGGACACTGACCCATGTTGGGTACAGTGCAATGGGCACTGAACTGTGTTGGATACAGTTCAATGGGCACTGACCTGTGTTGGGTACAGTTCACTGGGCACTGACCCATGTTGGGTACAGTTCACTGGGCACTGACCCATGTTGGGTACAGTTCAATGGGCACTGACCCATGTTGGGTACAGTTTAATGTGCACTGACCTGTGTTGGGTACAGTTCAATGGGCACTGACCCATGTTGGTTACAGTTCAACGGGCACTGTACCATGTTGAGTACAGTTCAATGGGCACTGACCCGTGTTGCGAACAGATCAATGGGCACCGAGCTGTGTTGGGTAAGGTTTAATGGGCACTGATCCATGTTGGGTACTGAACAATGGGCACTGACGTGTGTTGGCTAGAGTTCAATGGGCACTGATCTGTGTTGAGTAGAGTTCAATGGGCACTGACCTGTGTAGCCTACAGTTCAATGGGCACTGACCTATGTTGGGGACAGTTCAATGGGTACTGAACTATGTTGGGTACAGATCAATGGGCACTGAGCTGTGTTGGGTAAGGTTTAATGGGCACTGACCCAGGTTGTGTACTGAAAAATGGGCACTGACCTATGTTGGGTACAGTTCAATGGGCACTGACCCCTGTTGTGTACAGTACAATGGGCACTGAACCGTGTTGGGTACAGTTCAATGGGCACTGACCCCTGTTGGGTACAGTTCAATGGGCACTGACCTGTGTAGGTTACAGTTCAATGGGCACTGAACTGTGTTCGATACAGATCAATGGGCATTGAACCATGTTGGGTACAGTTCAATAGGGTCTGACCTGTGTTGGCTACAGTTCAAAGGACACTGACACATGTTGGGTACAGTTCAATGGGCACTGACCCATGTTGGGTACATTTCAATGGGCACTGACCTGTGTTGGGTACAGTTCAATGGGCATGAATCCATGTTGGGTACAGTTCAATGGGCACTCTTCTGTGTTGGCTACACTTCAATGGGCACTGACCCGTGTTGGGTACAGTTCAATGGGCACTGACCCATGTTGGGTACTGTTCAATGGGCACTGACCTATGCTGGGTACAGATCAATGGGCACTGAGCTGTGTTGGGTTCTGGTTAATGGGCACTGACCCATGTTGGGTACAGATCGATTGGCACTGACCCATGTTGGGTACGGTTCATTGGTCACTGACCCATATTGGGTACAGTTCCATGGGCACTGACCTGGGTTGGCTACAGTTCAATGGGCACTGACCCATGTTGGCTACAGTTCAATGGGCACTGACCAATGTTGGGTACAGTTCAATGGGCACTGACCTGTGTAGGGTAAAGTTCAATGGGGAATGACTAATATTGGGTACAGTTCAATGGGCACTGACCCATGTTGGCTACAGTTCAATGGACATTGACCCTTGTTGGGTACAATTCAATGGGCACTGACCCATGTTGGGTACAGTTCAATGGGCACTGACTCGAGTTGGGTGCAATTCAATGGGCACTGACCCATGTTGAGTACAGTACAATGGGCACTGACCTATGTTGGGTACAGTTCAATGGGCACTACCCCATGTTGGATACAGTTCAATGGGCACTGACCTATGTTGGCTACAGTTCAATGGGCACAGACCCATGTTGGCTACAGTTCAATGGGCACTGACCCATGTTTGGTACAGCTCAATGGGCACTGACTCATGTTGGGTACAGTTCAATGGGCACTGACCTATGTTGGGAACAGATCAATGGGCTCTGAGCTGTGTTGGGTACAGTTTAATCGGCACTGACCCATGTTGGGTACAGATCAATGGGCACTGACCCATGTTGCGTACAGTTCCATGGGCACTGACCCATGTTAGGTACAGTTCAATGGGCACTGACCCATGATGTGTACAGATCAATGGGCACTGACCCATGTTGGGTACAGTTCAATGGGCACTGATCTTTGTTGAGTAGAGTTCAATGCGCACTGACCAGTGTTCGGGACAGTTCAATGGGCTCTGACCCGTGTTGGGAACAGTTCACTGGGCACTGACCCATGTTGGGTGCAGTTCAATGTGCAGTGACCTGCGTTGGGTACAGTTCAATGGGCACAGACCCAAATTGGGTACAGTTCAATGGGCACTGACAATGTTGGGTACAGATCAATGGGCACTGAGCTGTGTTGGGGACAGTTTAATGGGCACTGACCCTTGTTGGGTACAGATAATGAGCAGTGACCCATGTTGTGTACAGTTCAATGTGCACTGACCTGTGTTGGCTGTAGTTCAATGGGCACGGACCCATGTTGGGTACAGTTCAATGCGCACTGAACGATGTTGGCTACAGTTCAATGGTCACTGACCTGTGTTGAGTGGAGTTCAATGGGCACTGACACATGTTGCGTACAGTTCATTGGGCATGGACCTGTGTTAGCTACAGTTCAATGGGCACTGAGCTGTGTTGGCTACAGTTCAATGGGCACTGATCTGTGTTGTGTACAGTTCAATGGGCACTGACACATTTTGGCTACAGTTGAATGGGTACTGAATTGTGTTCGCTACAGTTCAATGGACACTGAAACATATTGGGTACAGTTCAGTGGGCACTGACCCATGTTGTGTACAGTTCAATGGGCACTGACACGAGCTGGGTACAGTTCAATGAGCAATGACCAATGTTGGGTACAGTTCAATGGGCACTGACCTGTGTTGGCTACAGTTCAATGGGCACTGAGCTTTGTTGGCTACAGTTCAATGGGCACTGTCCCATGTTGGGTACAGTTCAATGGGCACTGACACATGTTGGGTACAGTTCAATGGGCACTGACCCATGTTGGGTACAGTTCAATGGGCACTGACCTGTGTTGGGTACACTTCAATGGGCACTGACACATGTTGGGTACAGTTCAATGGGCACTGACTCAGGTTGGATACAGTTCAATGGGCACTGACGTGTGTTGGGTACAGTTCAATGGGCACTGACCCTTGTTGGGTACAGATAATGAGCAGTGACCCATGTTGTGTACAGTTCAATGTGCACTGACCTGTGTTGGCTGTAGTTCAATGGGCACGGACCCATGTTGGGTACAGTTCAATGCGCACTGAACGATGTTGGCTACAGTTCAATGGTCACTGACCTGTGTTGGGGACAGTTCAATGGGCACTGACCTTTGTTGGGGACAGTTCAATGGGCACTGCCTTATGTTGGGTACAGATCAATGGCACTGAGCTGTGTTGGGGACAGTTTAATGGGCACTGACGCATGTTAGGTACAGTTCAATGGGCACTGAACCATGTAGGGTACAGTTCAATGGGCACTGACCCATGCTGGGTACAGTTCAATGGGCACTGACCCATGTTGGGAACTGTTCAATGGGCACTGACCCATGTTGGGTACAGTTCAATGGGCACTGACCCATGTCGGGTACAGTTCAATGGGCACTGAACAGTGTTGGGTACAGTTGAATGGGCACTGACCTTTGTTGGCTACAGTTCAATGGGCACTGACCCATGTTGGGTACAGTACAATAGGCACTGACCTGTGTTGGGTACAGTTCAATGGGCACTGATCTATGTTGTGGACAGTTCAAAGGGCACTGACCTATGTTGGGTACAGTTCAATGGGCACTGACCTGTGTTGGGTAAGGTTTAATGGGCACTGACCCATGTTGGGTACAGTTCAATGGGCACTGAATGTGTTGGCTACAGTTCAATGGGCACTGATCTGTGTTGAGTAGAGTTCAATGGGCACTGACACATGTTGTGTACAGTTCATTGGGCATGGACCTGTGTTAGCTACAGTTCAATGGGCACTGAGCTGTGTTGGCTACAGATCAATGGGCACTGACCCATGTTGGGAACAGTTCAATGGGCCCTGACCCATGTTGGGTACAGTTCAATGGGCACTGACCCATGTTGTGTACAGTTCAATGGGCACTGACACGAGTTGGGTACAGTTCAATGGGCACTGACCTATGTTGGGTACAGTTCAATGGGCACTGACGTGTGTTGGCTACAGTTCAATGGGCACTGACCCATGTTGGGTACAGTACAATGGGCACTGACCTGTGTTGGCTACAGTTCAATGGGCACTGACCTGTGTTGGGGACAGTTCAATGGGCACTGACCTATGATGGGTACAGTGCAATGGGCACTGAGCTGTGCTGGATAGGGTTTAATGGGCACTGACCTGTGTTGGCTATAGTTTAATGGGCACTGACCCATGTTGGGTACAGTACAATGGGCACTGACCTGTGTTGGCTACAGTTCAATGGGCACTGATCTTTGTTGGGGACAGTTCAATGGGGACTGACCTATGTTGGGTACAGTTCAATGGGCACTGATCTGTCTTGGGTAAGGTTTAATGGGCACAGACCCATGTTGGGTACAGTTCAATGGGCACTGACCTGTGTTGGCTACAGTTCAATGGGCACTGATCTGTGTTGAGTAGAGTTCAATGGGCACTGACACATGTTGGGTACAGTTCAATGGGCATGGACCTGTGTTGGCTACAGTTCAATGGGCACTGAGCTGTGTTGGCTACAGTTCAATGGGCACTGGTCCGAGTTGGGTACAGTTCAATGGGCACTGACCCATGTTGGGTACAGTTCAATGGGCACTGACCCATGTTGGGTACAGTTCAACGGGCACTGATCATGTTGGATCCATTTCAATGGGTACTGAACTGAGTTGGGTACAGTTCAATCGGAACTGGCCCATGTTGGGAACAGTACAATGGGCACTGACCTGTGTTGGCTACAGTTCAAAGGACACTGAACCATGTTGGGAACAGTTCAATGGACCCTGACCCATGTTGGGAACAGTTCAATGGACAATGACCCATGTTGGGTACAGTTCAATGTGCACTGACACGAGTTGGGTACAGTTCAATGAGCAATGACCAATGTTGGGTACAGTTCAATGGGCACTGACCCGTGTTGGGTACAGTTCAATGTGCACTCACCCATGTTGGGTGCAGTTCAATGGGCACTGACCTGTGTAGGCTACAGTTCAATGGGCACTGACCTGTGTTGGGGACAGTTCAATGGGCACTGACCCATGTTGGGTACAGTTCAATGGGCACTGATCTGTGTTGGGTACAGTTCAATGGGCACTGACCTGTGTTGGGTACAGTTCAATGGGCACTGACCCATGTTGGGTACTGTTCAATGGGCATTGACCCATGTTGGGTACAGTTCAATGAACACTGACCTGTGCTGGCCACAGTTCAATGGGCACTGACCCATGTTGGGTACAGTTCAATGGGCACTGACCTGTGTTGGGTACAGTTCAATGGGCACTGACCGATGTTGGGTACAGTTCAATGGGCACTGACCCATGTTGGGTACTGTTCAATGGGCATTGACCCATGTTGGGTACAGTTCAATGGACACTGACCTGTGCTGGCCACAGTTCAATGGGCACTGACCCATGTTGGGTACAGTTCAATGGGCACTGACCTGTGTTGGGTACAGTTCAATGGGCACTGACCGATGTTGGGTACAGTTCAATGGGCACTGACCCATGTTGGGTACTGTTCAATGGGCATTGACCCATGTTGGGTACAGTTCAATGAACACTGACCTGTGCTGGCCACAGTTCAATGGGCACTGACCCATGTTGGGTACAGTTCAATGGGCACTGACCTGTGTTGGGTACAGTTCAATGGGCACTGACCGATGTTGGGTACAGTTCAATGGGCACTGACCCATGTTGGGTACTGTTCAATGGGCATTGACCCATGTTGGGTACAGTTCAATGAACACTGACCTGTGCTGGCCACAGTTCAATGGGCACTGACCCATGTTGGGTACAGTTCAATGGGCACTGACCTGTGTTGGGTACAGTTCAATGGGCACTGACCGATGTTGGGTACAGTTCAATGGGCACTGACCCATGTTGGGTACAGTTCAATGGGCACTGACATGTGTTGGCTACATTTCAATGGGCACTGACCCATGTTGGGTACAGTTCAAAGGGCACTGACCAATGTTGGGTACAGCTCAATGGGCACTCACCAGTGTAGTGTACAGTTCAATGGGCACTGACCAATGTTGGGTACAGTTCAATGGGCACTGACCTGTGTTGGCTACAGTTCAATTGGTACTGAGCCATGTTGGGTACAGTTCAATGGGCACTGACCAATGTTGGGTACAGCTCAATGGGCACTGAACTGTGTAGGGTACTGTTCAATGGGCACTGACCAATGTTGGGTACAGTTAAATGGGAACTGACGAATGTTGGGTACAGTTCAATGGGCACTGACCTGTGTTGGGGACAGTTCAATGCGCACTGACTCGTATTGGGTACTGTTCAATGGGCACTGACTTATATTGGATACAGATCAATGGGCACTGAACTGTGTTGGGTACAGTTTTTGGGCACTGAACCATGTTGGGTCCAGTTCAATGGGCACTGAGCAGTGTTGGGTACAGTTCAATGGGCACTGATCTGTGTTGGGTACTGTTCAATGGGCACTGACCCATGTTGGGAACATTTCAATGGGCTCTGGCCCGTGTTTGGAGCTGTTCAATGGGCACGGACCTTTGTTGGGTACGGTTCAATGGGCACTGAGCTGTGTTGGGTACAGTTCAATGGGCACTGATCTGTGTTGAGTGGAGTTCAATGGGCACTTACACATGTTTTGTACAGTTCATTGGGCATGGACCTGTGTTAGCTACAGTTCAATGGGCACTGAGCTGTGTTGGCTACAGTTCAATGGGCACTGATCTGTGTTGTGTACAGTTCAATGGGCACTGACACATTTTGGGTACAGTTGAATGGGTACTGAATTGTGTTGGCTACAGTTCAATGGACACTGAAACATATTGGGTACAGTTCAGTGGGCACTGACCCATGTTGGGAACAGTTCAATGGGCACTGACCCATGTTGGGTACAGTTCAATGGGCACAGACCCATGTTGTGTACAGTTCAATGGGCACTGACACGAGTTGGGTACAGTTCAATGAGCAATGACCAATGTTGGGTACAGTTCAATGGGCACTGACCTGTGTTGGCTACAGTTCAATTTGCACTGAGCTTTGTAGGCTACAGTTCAATGGGCACTGTCCCATGTTGGGTACAGTTCAATGGGCACTGACACATGTTGGGTACAGTTCAATGGGCACTGACCCATGTTGGGTACAGTTCAATGGGCACTGACCTGTGTTGGGTACACTTCAATGGGCACTGACACATGTTGGGTACAGTTCAATGGGCACTGACTCAGGTTGGATACAGTTCAATGGGCACTGACGTGTGTTGGGTACAGTTCAATGGGCACTGACCCTTGTTGGGTACAGGTAATGAGCACTGACCCATGTTGTGTACAGTTCAATGTGCACTGACCTGTGTTGGCTGTAGTTCAATGGGCACGGACCCATGTTGGGTACAGTTCAATGCGCACTGAACGATGTTGGCTACAGTTCAATGGTCACTGACCTGTGTTGGGGACAGTTCAATGGGCACTGACCTTTGTTGGGGACAGTTCAATGGGCACTGCCTTATGTTGGGTACAGATCAATGGCAATGAGCTGTGTTGGGGACAGTTTAATGGGCACTGACGCATGTTAGGTACAGTTCAATGGGCACTGAACCAAGTAGGGTACAGTTCAATGGGCACTGACCCATGCTGGGTACAGTTCAATGGGCACTGACCCATGTTGGGAACTGTTCAATGGGCACTGACCCATGTTGGGTAAAGTTCAATGGGCACTGACCCATGTCGGGTACAGTTCAATGGGCACTGAACTGTGTTGGGTACAGTTGAATGGGCACTGACCCCTGTTGCCTACAGTTCAATGGGCACTGACCGATGTTGGCTACAGTTCAATGGGCACTGACCAATGTTTTGTACAGTTCAATGGGCACTGACCTGTGTTGGGTTCAGTTTAATGGGCACTGACCCATGTTGTGTACAGATCAATGCGCACTGAACCATGTTGGGTACAGTTCAATAGGGTCTGACCTGTGTTGGCTACAGTTCAAAGGACACTGACACATGTTGGGTACAGTTCAATGGGCACTGACCCATGTTGGGTACATTTCAATGGGCACTGACCTGTGTTGGGTACAGTTCAATGGGCATGAATCCATGTTGGGTACAGTTCAATGGGCACTCTTCTGTGTTGGCTACACTTCAATGGGCACTGACCCGTGTTGGGTACAGTTCAATGGGCACTGACCAATGTTGGGTACAGCTCAATGGGCACTGAACTGTGTAGGGTACTGTTCAATGGGCACTGACCAATGTTGGGTACAGTTAAATGGGAACTGACGAATGTTGGGTACAGTTCAATGGGCACTGACCTGTGTTGGGGACAGTTCAATGCGCACTGACTCGTATTGGGTACTGTTCAATGGGCACTGACTTATATTGGATACAGATCAATGGGCACTGAACTGTGTTGGGTACAGTTTTTGGGCACTGAACCATGTTGGGTCCAGTTCAATGGGCACTGAGCAGTGTTGGGTACAGTTCAATGGGCACTGATCTGTGTTGGGTACTGTTCAATGGGCACTGACCCATGTTGGGAACATTTCAATGGGCTCTGGCCCGTGTTTGGAGCTGTTCAATGGGCACGGACCTTTGTTGGGTACGGTTCAATGGGCACTGAGCTGTGTTGGGTACAGTTCAATGGGCACTGATCTGTGTTGAGTGGAGTTCAATGGGCACTTACACATGTTTTGTACAGTTCATTGGGCATGGACCTGTGTTAGCTACAGTTCAATGGGCACTGAGCTGTGTTGGCTACAGTTCAATGGGCACTGATCTGTGTTGTGTACAGTTCAATGGGCACTGACACATTTTGGGTACAGTTGAATGGGTACTGAATTGTGTTGGCTACAGTTCAATGGACACTGAAACATATTGGGTACAGTTCAGTGGGCACTGACCCATGTTGGGAACAGTTCAATGGGCACTGACCCATGTTGGGTACAGTTCAATGGGCACAGACCCATGTTGTGTACAGTTCAATGGGCACTGACACGAGTTGGGTACAGTTCAATGAGCAATGACCAATGTTGGGTACAGTTCAATGGGCACTGACCTGTGTTGGCTACAGTTCAATTTGCACTGAGCTTTGTAGGCTACAGTTCAATGGGCACTGTCCCATGTTGGGTACAGTTCAATGGGCACTGACACATGTTGGGTACAGTTCAATGGGCACTGACCCATGTTGGGTACAGTTCAATGGGCACTGACCTGTGTTGGGTACACTTCAATGGGCACTGACACATGTTGGGTACAGTTCAATGGGCACTGACTCAGGTTGGATACAGTTCAATGGGCACTGACGTGTGTTGGGTACAGTTCAATGGGCACTGACCCTTGTTGGGTACAGGTAATGAGCACTGACCCATGTTGTGTACAGTTCAATGTGCACTGACCTGTGTTGGCTGTAGTTCAATGGGCACGGACCCATGTTGGGTACAGTTCAATGCGCACTGAACGATGTTGGCTACAGTTCAATGGTCACTGACCTGTGTTGGGGACAGTTCAATGGGCACTGACCTTTGTTGGGGACAGTTCAATGGGCACTGCCTTATGTTGGGTACAGATCAATGGCAATGAGCTGTGTTGGGGACAGTTTAATGGGCACTGACGCATGTTAGGTACAGTTCAATGGGCACTGAACCAAGTAGGGTACAGTTCAATGGGCACTGACCCATGCTGGGTACAGTTCAATGGGCACTGACCCATGTTGGGAACTGTTCAATGGGCACTGACCCATGTTGGGTAAAGTTCAATGGGCACTGACCCATGTCGGGTACAGTTCAATGGGCACTGAACTGTGTTGGGTACAGTTGAATGGGCACTGACCCCTGTTGCCTACAGTTCAATGGGCACTGACCGATGTTGGCTACAGTTCAATGGGCACTGACCAATGTTTTGTACAGTTCAATGGGCACTGACCTGTGTTGGGTTCAGTTTAATGGGCACTGACCCATGTTGTGTACAGATCAATGCGCACTGAACCATGTTGGGTACAGTTCAATAGGGTCTGACCTGTGTTGGCTACAGTTCAAAGGACACTGACACATGTTGGGTACAGTTCAATGGGCACTGACCCATGTTGGGTACATTTCAATGGGCACTGACCTGTGTTGGGTACAGTTCAATGGGCATGAATCCATGTTGGGTACAGTTCAATGGGCACTCTTCTGTGTTGGCTACACTTCAATGGGCACTGACCCGTGTTGGGTACAGTTCAATGGGCACTGACCAATGTTGGGTACAGCTCAATGGGCACTGAACTGTGTAGGGTACTGTTCAATGGGCACTGACCAATGTTGGGTACAGTTAAATGGGAACTGACGAATGTTGGGTACAGTTCAATGGGCACTGACCTGTGTTGGGGACAGTTCAATGCGCACTGACTCGTATTGGGTACTGTTCAATGGGCACTGACTTATATTGGATACAGATCAATGGGCACTGAACTGTGTTGGGTACAGTTTTTGGGCACTGAACCATGTTGGGTCCAGTTCAATGGGCACTGAGCAGTGTTGGGTACAGTTCAATGGGCACTGATCTGTGTTGGGTACTGTTCAATGGGCACTGACCCATGTTGGGAACATTTCAATGGGCTCTGGCCCGTGTTTGGAGCTGTTCAATGGGCACGGACCTTTGTTGGGTACGGTTCAATGGGCACTGAGCTGTGTTGGGTACAGTTCAATGGGCACTGATCTGTGTTGAGTGGAGTTCAATGGGCACTTACACATGTTTTGTACAGTTCATTGGGCATGGACCTGTGTTAGCTACAGTTCAATGGGCACTGAGCTGTGTTGGCTACAGTTCAATGGGCACTGATCTGTGTTGTGTACAGTTCAATGGGCACTGACACATTTTGGGTACAGTTGAATGGGTACTGAATTGTGTTGGCTACAGTTCAATGGACACTGAAACATATTGGGTACAGTTCAGTGGGCACTGACCCATGTTGGGAACAGTTCAATGGGCACTGACCCATGTTGGGTACAGTTCAATGGGCACAGACCCATGTTGTGTACAGTTCAATGGGCACTGACACGAGTTGGGTACAGTTCAATGAGCAATGACCAATGTTGGGTACAGTTCAATGGGCACTGACCTGTGTTGGCTACAGTTCAATTTGCACTGAGCTTTGTAGGCTACAGTTCAATGGGCACTGTCCCATGTTGGGTACAGTTCAATGGGCACTGACACATGTTGGGTACAGTTCAATGGGCACTGACCCATGTTGGGTACAGTTCAATGGGCACTGACCTGTGTTGGGTACACTTCAATGGGCACTGACACATGTTGGGTACAGTTCAATGGGCACTGACTCAGGTTGGATACAGTTCAATGGGCACTGACGTGTGTTGGGTACAGTTCAATGGGCACTGACCCTTGTTGGGTACAGGTAATGAGCACTGACCCATGTTGTGTACAGTTCAATGTGCACTGACCTGTGTTGGCTGTAGTTCAATGGGCACGGACCCATGTTGGGTACAGTTCAATGCGCACTGAACGATGTTGGCTACAGTTCAATGGTCACTGACCTGTGTTGGGGACAGTTCAATGGGCACTGACCTTTGTTGGGGACAGTTCAATGGGCACTGCCTTATGTTGGGTACAGATCAATGGCAATGAGCTGTGTTGGGGACAGTTTAATGGGCACTGACGCATGTTAGGTACAGTTCAATGGGCACTGAACCAAGTAGGGTACAGTTCAATGGGCACTGACCCATGCTGGGTACAGTTCAATGGGCACTGACCCATGTTGGGAACTGTTCAATGGGCACTGACCCATGTTGGGTAAAGTTCAATGGGCACTGACCCATGTCGGGTACAGTTCAATGGGCACTGAACTGTGTTGGGTACAGTTCAATGGGCACTGACCTATGTTGGGAACAGATCAATGGGCTCTGAGCTGTGTTGGGTACAGTTTAATCGGCACTGACCCATGTTGGGTACAGATCAATGGGCACTGACCCATGTTGCGTACAGTTCCATGGGCACTGACCCATGTTAGGTACAGTTCAATGGGCACTGACCCATGATGTGTACAGATCAATGGGCACTGACCCATGTTGGGTACAGTTCAATGGGCACTGATCTTTGTTGAGTAGAGTTCAATGCGCACTGACCAGTGTTCGGGACAGTTCAATGGGCTCTGACCCGTGTTGGGAACAGTTCACTGGGCACTGACCCATGTTGGGTGCAGTTCAATGTGCAGTGACGTGCGTTGGGTACAGTTCAATGGGCACAGACCCAAATTGGGTACAGTTCAATGGGCACTGACAATGTTGGGTACAGATCAATGGGCACTGAGCTCTGTTGGGGACAGTTTAATGGGCAATGATCCATGTTGGGTACCGTTCAATGGACACTGACCCATGTTGGGTACAGTGCAATGGGCACTGAACTGTGTTGGATACAGTTCAATGGGCACTGACCTGTGTTGGGTACAGTTCACTGGGCACTGACCCATGTTGGGTACAGTTCACTGGGCACTGACCCATGTTGGGTACAGTTCAATGGGCACTGACCCATGTTGGGTACAGTTTAATGTGCACTGACCTGTGTTGGGTACAGTTCAATGGGCACTGACCCATGTTGGTTACAGTTCAACGGGCACTGTACCATGTTGAGTACAGTTCAATGGGCACTGACCCGTGTTGCGAACAGATCAATGGGCACCGAGCTGTGTTGGGTAAGGTTTAATGGGCACTGATCCATGTTGGGTACTGAACAATGGGCACTGACGTGTGTTGGCTAGAGTTCAATGGGCACTGATCTGTGTTGAGTAGAGTTCAATGGGCACTGACCTGTGTAGCCTACAGTTCAATGGGCACTGACCTATGTTGGGGACAGTTCAATGGGTACTGAACTATGTTGGGTACAGATCAATGGGCACTGAGCTGTGTTGGGTAAGGTTTAATGGGCACTGACCCAGGTTGTGTACTGAAAAATGGGCACTGACCTATGTTGGGTACAGTTCAATGGGCACTGACCCCTGTTGTGTACAGTACAATGGGCACTGAACCGTGTTGGGTACAGTTCAATGGGCACTGACCCCTGTTGGCTACAGTTCAATGGGCACTGACCTGTGTAGGTTACAGTTCAATGGGCACTGAACTGTGTTCGGTACAGATCAATGGGCACTGAACCATGTTGGGTACAGTTCAATAGGGTCTGACCTGTGTTGGCTACAGTTCAAAGGACACTGACACATGTTGGGTACAGTTCAATGGGCACTGACCCATGTTGGGTACATTTCAATGGGCACTGACCTGTGTTGGGTACAGTTCAATGGGCATGAATCCATGTTGGGTACAGTTCAATGGGCACTCTTCTGTGTTGGCTACACTTCAATGGGCACTGACCCGTGTTGGGTACAGTTCAATGGGCACTGACCCATGTTGGGTACTGTTCAATGGGCACTGACCTATGCTGGGTACAGATCAATGGGCACTGAGCTGTGTTGGGTTCCGGTTAATGGGCACTGACCCATGTTGGGTACAGATCGATTGGCACTGACCCATGTTGGGTATGGTTCATTGGTCACTGACCCATATTGGGTACAGTTCCATGGGCACTGACCTGGGTTGGCTACAGTTCAATGGGCACTGACCCATGTTGGCTACAGTTCAATGGGCACTGACCAATGTTGGGTACAATCCAATGGGCACTGACCTGTGTAGGGTAAAGTTCAATGGGGAATGACTAATATTGGGTACAGTTCAATGGGCACTGACCCATGTTGGCTACAGTTCAATGGACATTGACCCTTGTTGGGTACAATTCAATGGGCACTGACCCATGTTGGGTACAGTTCAATGGGCACTGACTCGAGTTGGGTGCAATTCAATGGGCACTGACCCATGTTGAGTACAGTACAATGGGCACTGACCTATGTTGGGTACAGTTCAATGGGCACTACCCCATGTTGGATACAGTTCAATGGGCACTGACCTATGTTGGCTACAGTTCAATGGGCACAGACCCATGTTGGCTACAGTTCAATGGGCACTGACCCATGTTTGGTACAGCTCAATGGGCACTGACTCATGTTTGGTACAGTTCAATGGGCACTGACCTATGTTGGGAACAGATCAATGGGCTCTGAGCTGTGTTGGGTACAGTTTAATCGGCACTGACCCATGTTGGGTACAGATCAATGGGCACTGACCCATGTTGCGTACAGTTCCATGGGCACTGACCCATGTTAGGTACAGTTCAATGGGCACTGACCCATGATGTGTACAGATCAATGGGCACTGACCCATGTTGGGTACAGTTCAATGGGCACTGATCTTTGTTGAGTAGAGTTCAATGCGCACTGACCAGTGTTCGGGACAGTTCAATGGGCTCTGACCCGTGTTGGGAACAGTTCACTGGGCACTGACCCATGTTGGGTGCAGTTCAATGTGCAGTGACCTGCGTTGGGTACAGTTCAATGGGCACAGACCCAAATTGGGTACAGTTCAATGGGCACTGACAATGTTGGGTACAGATCAATGGGCACTGAGCTGTGTTGGGGACAGTTTAATGGGCAATGATCCATGTTGGGTACCGTTCAATGGACACTGACCCATGTTGGGTACAGTGCAATGGGCACTGAACTGTGTTGGATACAGTTCAATGGGCACTGACCTGTGTTGGGTACAGTTCACTGGGCACTGACCCATGTTGGGTACAGTTCACTGGGCACTGACCCATGTTGGGTACAGTTCAATGGGCACTGACCCATGTTGGGTACAGTTTAATGTGCACTGACCTGTGTTGGGTACAGTTCAATGGGCACTGACCCATGTTGGTTACAGTTCAACGGGCACTGTACCATGTTGAGTACAGTTCAATGGGCACTGACCCGTGTTGCGAACAGATCAATGGGCACCGAGCTGTGTTGGGTAAGGTTTAATGGGCACTGATCCATGTTGGGTACTGAACAATGGGCACTGACGTGTGTTGGCTAGAGTTCAATGGGCACTGATCTGTGTTGAGTAGAGTTCAATGGGCACTGACCTGTGTAGCCTACAGTTCAATGGGCACTGACCTATGTTGGGGACAGTTCAATGGGTACTGAACTATGTTGGGTACAGATCAATGGGCACTGAGCTGTGTTGGGTAAGGTTTAATGGGCACTGACCCAGGTTGTGTACTGAAAAATGGGCACTGACCTATGTTGGGTACAGTTCAATGGGCACTGACCCCTGTTGTGTACAGTACAATGGGCACTGAACCGTGTTGGGTACAGTTCAATGGGCACTGACCCCTGTTGGGTACAGTTCAATGGGCACTGACCTGTGTAGGTTACAGTTCAATGGGCACTGAACTGTGTTCGATACAGATCAATGGGCATTGAACCATGTTGGGTACAGTTCAATAGGGTCTGACCTGTGTTGGCTACAGTTCAAAGGACACTGACACATGTTGGGTACAGTTCAATGGGCACTGACCCATGTTGGGTACATTTCAATGGGCACTGACCTGTGTTGGGTACAGTTCAATGGGCATGAATCCATGTTGGGTACAGTTCAATGGGCACTCTTCTGTGTTGGCTACACTTCAATGGGCACTGACCCGTGTTGGGTACAGTTCAATGGGCACTGACCCATGTTGGGTACTGTTCAATGGGCACTGACCTATGCTGGGTACAGATCAATGGGCACTGAGCTGTGTTGGGTTCTGGTTAATGGGCACTGACCCATGTTGGGTACAGATCGATTGGCACTGACCCATGTTGGGTACGGTTCATTGGTCACTGACCCATATTGGGTACAGTTCCATGGGCACTGACCTGGGTTGGCTACAGTTCAATGGGCACTGACCCATGTTGGCTACAGTTCAATGGGCACTGACCAATGTTGGGTACAGTTCAATGGGCACTGACCTGTGTAGGGTAAAGTTCAATGGGGAATGACTAATATTGGGTACAGTTCAATGGGCACTGACCCATGTTGGCTACAGTTCAATGGACATTGACCCTTGTTGGGTACAATTCAATGGGCACTGACCCATGTTGGGTACAGTTCAATGGGCACTGACTCGAGTTGGGTGCAATTCAATGGGCACTGACCCATGTTGAGTACAGTACAATGGGCACTGACCTATGTTGGGTACAGTTCAATGGGCACTACCCCATGTTGGATACAGTTCAATGGGCACTGACCTATGTTGGCTACAGTTCAATGGGCACAGACCCATGTTGGCTACAGTTCAATGGGCACTGACCCATGTTTGGTACAGCTCAATGGGCACTGACTCATGTTGGGTACAGTTCAATGGGCACTGACCTATGTTGGGAACAGATCAATGGGCTCTGAGCTGTGTTGGGTACAGTTTAATCGGCACTGACCCATGTTGGGTACAGATCAATGGGCACTGACCCATGTTGCGTACAGTTCCATGGGCACTGACCCATGTTAGGTACAGTTCAATGGGCACTGACCCATGATGTGTACAGATCAATGGGCACTGACCCATGTTGGGTACAGTTCAATGGGCACTGATCTTTGTTGAGTAGAGTTCAATGCGCACTGACCAGTGTTCGGGACAGTTCAATGGGCTCTGACCCGTGTTGGGAACAGTTCACTGGGCACTGACCCATGTTGGGTGCAGTTCAATGTGCAGTGACCTGCGTTGGGTACAGTTCAATGGGCACAGACCCAAATTGGGTACAGTTCAATGGGCACTGACAATGTTGGGTACAGATCAATGGGCACTGAGCTGTGTTGGGGACAGTTTAATGGGCAATGATCCATGTTGGGTACCGTTCAATGGACACTGACCCATGTTGGGTACAGTGCAATGGGCACTGAACTGTGTTGGATACAGTTCAATGGGCACTGACCTGTGTTGGGTACAGTTCAATGGGCACTGACCTATGTTGGCTACAGTTCACTGGGCACTTACCCATGTTGGGTACAGTTCAATGGGCACTGACCCATGTTGGGTACAGTTTAATGTGCACTGACCTGTGTTGGGTACAGTTCAATGGGCACTGACCCATGTTGGTTACAGTTCAACGGGCACTGTACCATGTTGAGTACAGTTCAATGGGCACTGACCCGTGTTGCGAACAGATCAATGGGCACCGAGCTGTGTTGGGTAAGGTTTAATGGGCACTGATCCATGTTGGGTACTGAACAATGGGCACTGACGTGTGTTGGCTAGAGTTCAATGGGCACTGATCTGTGTTGAGTAGAGTTCAATGGGCACTGACCTGTGTAGCCTACAGTTCAATGGGCACTGACCTATGTTGGGGACAGTTCAATGGGTACTGAACTATGTTGGGTACAGATCAATGGGCACTGAGCTGTGTTGGGTAAGGTTTAATGGGCACTGACCCAGGTTGTGTACTGAAAAATGGGCACTGACCTATGTTGGGTACAGTTCAATGGGCACTGACCCCTGTTGTGTACAGTACAATGGGCACTGAACCGTGTTGGGTACAGTTCAATGGGCACTGACCCCTGTTGGCTACAGTTCAATGGGCACTGACCTGTGTAGGTTACAGTTCAATGGGCACTGAACTGTGTTCGGTACAGATCAATGGGCACTGAACCATGTTGGGTACAGTTCAATAGGGTCTGACCTGTGTTGGCTACAGTTCAAAGGACACTGACACATGTTGGGTACAGTTCAATGGGCACTGACCCATGTTGGGTACATTTCAATGGGCACTGACCTGTGTTGGGTACAGTTCAATGGGCATGAATCCATGTTGGGTACAGTTCAATGGGCACTCTTCTGTGTTGGCTACACTTCAATGGGCACTGACCCGTGTTGGGTACAGTTCAATGGGCACTGACCCATGTTGGGTACTGTTCAATGGGCACTGACCTATGCTGGGTACAGATCAATGGGCACTGAGCTGTGTTGGGTTCCGGTTAATGGGCACTGACCCATGTTGGGTACAGATCGATTGGCACTGACCCATGTTGGGTATGGTTCATTGGTCACTGACCCATATTGGGTACAGTTCCATGGGCACTGACCTGGGTTGGCTACAGTTCAATGGGCACTGACCCATGTTGGCTACAGTTCAATGGGCACTGACCAATGTTGGGTACAGTCCAATGGGCACTGACCTGTGTAGGGTAAAGTTCAATGGGGAATGACTAATATTGGGTACAGTTCAATGGGCACTGACCCATGTTGGCTACAGTTCAATGGACATTGACCCTTGTTGGGTACAATTCAATGGGCACTGACCCATGTTGGGTACAGTTCAATGGGCACTGACTCGAGTTGGGTGCAATTCAATGGGCACTGACCCATGTTGAGTACAGTACAATGGGCACTGACCTATGTTGGGTACAGTTCAATGGGCACTACCCCATGTTGGATACAGTTCAATGGGCACTGACCTATGTTGGCTACAGTTCAATGGGCACAGACCCATGTTGGCTACAGTTCAATGGGCACTGACCCATGTTTGGTACAGCTCAATGGGCACTGACTCATGTTTGGTACAGTTCAATGGGCACTGACCTATGTTGGGAACAGATCAATGGGCTCTGAGCTGTGTTGGGTACAGTTTAATCGGCACTGACCCATGTTGGGTACAGATCAATGGGCACTGACCCATGTTGCGTACAGTTCCATGGGCACTGACCCATGTTAGGTACAGTTCAATGGGCACTGACCCATGATGTGTACAGATCAATGGGCACTGACCCATGTTGGGTACAGTTCAATGGGCACTGATCTTTGTTGAGTAGAGTTCAATGCGCACTGACCAGTGTTCGGGACAGTTCAATGGGCTCTGACCCGTGTTGGGAACAGTTCACTGGGCACTGACCCATGTTGGGTGCAGTTCAATGTGCAGTGACGTGCGTTGGGTACAGTTCAATGGGCACAGACCCAAATTGGGTACAGTTCAATGGGCACTGACAATGTTGGGTACAGATCAATGGGCACTGAGCTCTGTTGGGGACAGTTTAATGGGCAATGATCCATGTTGGGTACCGTTCAATGGACACTGACCCATGTTGGGTACAGTGCAATGGGCACTGAACTGTGTTGGATACAGTTCAATGGGCACTGACCTGTGTTGGGTACAGTTCACTGGGCACTGACCCATGTTGGGTACAGTTCACTGGGCACTGACCCATGTTGGGTACAGTTCAATGGGCACTGACCCATGTTGGGTACAGTTTAATGTGCACTGACCTGTGTTGGGTACAGTTCAATGGGCACTGACCCATGTTGGTTACAGTTCAACGGGCACTGTACCATGTTGAGTACAGTTCAATGGGCACTGACCCGTGTTGCGAACAGATCAATGGGCACCGAGCTGTGTTGGGTAAGGTTTAATGGGCACTGATCCATGTTGGGTACTGAACAATGGGCACTGACGTGTGTTGGCTAGAGTTCAATGGGCACTGATCTGTGTTGAGTAGAGTTCAATGGGCACTGACCTGTGTAGCCTACAGTTCAATGGGCACTGACCTATGTTGGGGACAGTTCAATGGGTACTGAACTATGTTGGGTACAGATCAATGGGCACTGAGCTGTGTTGGGTAAGGTTTAATGGGCACTGACCCAGGTTGTGTACTGAAAAATGGGCACTGACCTATGTTGGGTACAGTTCAATGGGCACTGACCCCTGTTGTGTACAGTACAATGGGCACTGAACCGTGTTGGGTACAGTTCAATGGGCACTGACCCCTGTTGGCTACAGTTCAATGGGCACTGACCTGTGTAGGTTACAGTTCAATGGGCACTGAACTGTGTTCGGTACAGATCAATGGGCACTGAACCATGTTGGGTACAGTTCAATAGGGTCTGACCTGTGTTGGCTACAGTTCAAAGGACACTGACACATGTTGGGTACAGTTCAATGGGCACTGACCCATGTTGGGTACATTTCAATGGGCACTGACCTGTGTTGGGTACAGTTCAATGGGCATGAATCCATGTTGGGTACAGTTCAATGGGCACTCTTCTGTGTTGGCTACACTTCAATGGGCACTGACCCGTGTTGGGTACAGTTCAATGGGCACTGACCCATGTTGGGTACTGTTCAATGGGCACTGACCTATGCTGGGTACAGATCAATGGGCACTGAGCTGTGTTGGGTTCCGGTTAATGGGCACTGACCCATGTTGGGTACAGATCGATTGGCACTGACCCATGTTGGGTACGGTTCATTGGGCACTGACCCATATTGGGTACAGTTCCATGGGCACTGACCTGGGTTGGCTACAGTTCAATGGGCACTGACCCATGTTGGCTACAGTTCAATGGGCACTGACCAATGTTGGGTACAGTCCAATGGGCACTGACCTGTGTAGGGTAAAGTTCAATGGGGAATGACTAATATTGGGTACAGTTCAATGGGCACTGACCCATGTTGGCTACAGTTCAATGGACATTGACCCTTGTTGGGTACAATTCAATGGGCACTGACCCATGTTGGGTACAGTTCAATGGGCACTGACTCGAGTTGGGTGCAATTCAATGGGCACTGACCCATGTTTGGTACAGCTCAATGGGCACTGACTCATGTTGGGTACAGTTAAATGGGAACTGACGAATGTTGGGTACAGTTCAATGTGCACTGACCTGTGTTGGGGACAGTTCAATGCGCACTGACTCGTATTGGGTACTGTTCAATGGCACTCACCAGTGTAGTGTACAGTTCAATGGGCACTGACCAATGTTGGGTACAGTTCAATGGGCACTGACCTGTGTTGGCTACAGTTCAATGGGTACTGAGCTATGTTGGCTACAGTTCAATGGGCACTGACCAATGATGGGTACAGCTCAATGGGCACTGACCTGTGTAGGGTACAGTTCAATGGGCACTGACCAATGTTGGGTACAGTTAAATGGGAACTGACGAATGTTGGGTACAGTTCAATGTGCACTGACCTGTGTTGGGGACAGTTCAATGCGCACTGACTCGTACTGGGTACTGTTCAATGGCACTGACTTTTGTTGGATACAGATCAATGGGCACTGAACTGTGTTGGGTACAGTTTTTGGGCACTGAACCATGTTGGGTCCAGTTCAATGGGCACTGAGCAGTGTTGGGTACAGTTCAATGGGCACTGACCTGTGTTGGGTACTGTTCAATGGGCACTGACCCATGTTGGGAACATTTCAATGGGCTCTGACCCGTGTTTGGAGCTGTTCAATGGGCACGGACCTTTGTCGGGTACGGTTCAATGGGCACTGAGCTGTGTTGGGTACAGTTCCATGGGCACAGACCCATGTTGGGTACAGTTCCATGGGCACTGACCTGTGTTGGCTACAGTTCAATGGGCACTGACCCATGTTGGGCACAGTTCAATGGACACTGACCCATGTTGGGTGCAGTTCAATGGGCACTGACCCATGTTGGGTACAGTTCAATGGGCACTGGCCCATGTTGGCTACCGTTCAATGGGCACTGACCCATGTTGCCTACAGTTCAATGGGCACTGACCAATGTTTTGTACTGTTCAATGGGCACTGAGCTGTGTTGGGTACAGTTTAATGGGCACTGACCCATGTTGTATACAGATCAATGGGCACTGAACAATGTTGGGTACAGTTCAATAGGGACTGACCTGTGTTGGCTACAGTTCAAAGGACACTGACACATGTTGGGTACAGTTCAATGGGCACTGACCCATGTTGGGTACATTTCAATGGGCACTGACCTGTGTTGGGTACAGTTCAATGGGCACTGACCCATGTTGGGTACAGTTCAATGGGCACTCTTCTGTGTTGGCTACACTTCAATGGGCACTGACCCGTGTTGGGTACAGTTCAATGGGCACTGACCCATGTTGGGTACCGTTCAATGGGCACTGACCCATGTTGCGTACATTTCCATGGGCACTGACCTGGGTTGGCTACAGTTCAATGGGCACTGACCCATGTTGGCTAAAGTTCAATGGGCACTGAACAATGTTGGGTACAGTTCAATGGAGATGGACCAATATTGGGTAGACTTCAATGGGCAGTGACCCATGTTGGGTACAGTTCAATGGGCACTGACTCGAGTTTGGTCCAGTTCAATGGGCACTGACCCATGTTGCGTACAGTTCAATGGGCACTGACCCATGTTGGGTACAGTTCAATGGGCACTAACCGATGTTTCATACAGTTCAATGGGCACTGACCTATCTTGGCTACAGTTCAATGGGCACTGACACATGTAGGCTGCAGTTCAATGGGCATTGACCCATGTTGGGTACAGTTCAATGTGCACTGACCTATGTTGGGTACAGTTCAATGGGCACTGACCCGTGTTGGGTACAGTTCATTGGGCACTGATCCATGTTGGATACAGTTCAATGGGTACTGAACTATGTTGGCTACAGTTTAATGGACACTGACCCATGTTGGTTACAGTTCAATGGGCAATGACCCATGTTGGGTAAATTTCAATGAGCACTGACCTGTGTTGGGTACAGTTCAATGGGCACTGACCCATGTTGGGTACACCTCAATGGGCACTGACTCATGTTGGGTACAGTTCAATGGGCACTGACCCATGTTGGCTACAGTTCAATGGGCACTGACCAATGTTTTGTACAGTTCAATGGGCACTGAGCTGTGTTGGGTACAGTTTAATGGGCACTGACCCATGTTGTGTACAGATCAATGGGCACTGAACCTTGTTGGGTACAGTTCAATGGGAACTGACCTGTGTTGGCTACAGTTCAAAGGACAATGACACATGTTGGGTACAGTTCAATGGGCACTGACCCATGTTGGGTACAGTGCAATGGGCACTGAACTGTGTTGGATACAGTTCAATGGGCACTGACCTGTGTTGGGTACAGTTCACTGGGCACTGACCCATGTTGGGTACAGTTCAATGATCACGGATCCATGTTGGGTACAGTTCAATGGGCACTTATTTGTGTTGGCTACACTTCAATGGGCACTGACCCGTGTTGGGTACAGTTCAATGGGCACTGACCCATATTGGGTACAGTTCAATGGGCACTGACCCATGTTGGGTACATTTCCATGGGCACTGACCTGGTTTGGCTACAGTTCAATGGGCACTGAACCATGTTGGCTAAAGTTCAATGGGCACTGAACAATGTTGGGTACAGTTCAATGGGCACTGACCTGTGTTGGCTACAGTTCAATGGGCACTGACCCATGTTGGGTACAGTTCAAAGGGCACTGACCAATGTTGGGTACAGCTCAATGGGCACTCACCAGTGTAGTGTACAGTTCAATGGGCACTGACCAATGTTGGGTACAGTTCAATGGGCACTGACCTGTGTTGGCTACAGTTCAATGGGTACTGAGCTATGTTGGCTACAGTTCAATGGGCACTGACCAATGTTGGGTACAGCTCAATGGGCACTGACCTGTGTAGGGTACAGTTCAATGGGCACTGACCAATGTTGGGTACAGTTAAATGGGAACTGACGAATGTTGGGTACAGTTCAATGGGCACTGACCTGTGTTGGGGACAGTTCAATGCGCACTGACTCGTATTGGGTACTGTTCAATGGCACTGACTTTTGTTGGATACAGGTCAATGGGCACTGAACTGTGTTGGGTACAGTTTTTGGGCACTGAACCATGTTGGGTCCAGTTCAATGGGCACTGAGCAGTGTTGGGTACAGTTCAATGGGCACTGACCTGTGTTGGGTACTGTTCAATGGGCACTGACCCATGTTGGGAACATTTCAATGGGCTCTGACCCGTGTTTGGAGCTGTTCAATGGGCACGGACCTTTGTTGGGTACGGTTCAATGGGCACTGAGCTGTGTTGGGTACAGTTCAATGGGCACTGACCCATGTTGGCTACAGTTCAATGGGCACTGACCCATGTTGGGTACAGTTCAATGGGCACTGACTCGTATTGGGTACAGTTCATTGGGCACTGATCCATGTTGGATACAATTCAATGGGCACTGACCTGTGTTGGCTACAGTTTAATGGACACTGACCCATGTTGGTTACAGTTCAATGGGCAATGACCCATGTTGGGTAAGGTTCAATGAGCACTGACCTGTGTTGGGTAAAGTTCAATGAGCACTGACCCATGTTGGGTACAGTTCAATGGGCACTGACCTCTGTTGGGTACAATTCAATTGGCACTGACCCATGTTGGGCACAGTTCAATGGGCACTGACCCATGTTGGGTACAGTTAAATTGGCACTAACCTGTATTGGGTACAGTTCAATGGACACTGACCTGTGTTGGGTACAGTTCAATGGGCACTGACCTGTGTTGGGTACAGTTCAATGGGCACTGACCCATGTTGGGTACAGTTCAATGGGCAGAGACACATGTTGGGTACAGTTCAGTGGGCACTGACCCATGTTGGGTATAGTTCAATGGGCACTGACATATGTTGGGTACAGTTCAATGGGCACTGTCCCATGTTGGGTACATTTCAATGCGCACTGACTCGATTTGGATACAGTTCAATGGGCACTGACCTTTGTTGGTTACAGTTCAATGGGCACTGACCCATGTTGGGTACAGTTCAATTGGCACTGACCTGTGTTGGCTACAGTTCAATGAGCACTAACACACGTTGGGTACAGTTCAGTGGGCACTGACCTGTGTTGGGTACAGTTCAATGGGCACTGACCTGTGTTGGGTACAGTTCAATGGGCACTGTCCCATGTTGGGTACAGTTCAATGGGCACTGACCCATGTTGGGTACAGTTCAATGGGCAGAGACACATGTTGGGTACAGTTCAGTGGGCACTGACCTGTGTTTGGGTATAGTTCAATGGGCACTGACATATGTTGGGTACAGTTCAATGTGCACTGTCCCATGTTGGGTACATTTCAATGCGCACTGACTCGATTTGGGTACAGTTCAATGGGCACTGACCTTTGTTGGTTACAGTTCAATGGGCACTGACCTTTGTTGGGTACAGTTCAATGGGCACTGACCCATGTTGGGTACAGTTCAATTGGCACTGACCTGTGTTGGCTACAGTTCAATGGGCACTAACACACGTTGGGTACAGTTCAGTGGGCACTGACCTGTGTTGGGTACAGTTCAATGGGCACTGACCCATGTTGGGTACAGTTCAATGGGCACTGTCCCATGTTGGGTACAGTTCAATGGGCACTGACCCATGTTGGGAGCAGTTCAATGCGCACTGAGCTGTGTTGGCTACAGTTCAATGGTCACTGACCTGTGTTGGGGACAGTTCAATGGGCACTGACCTGTTTGAGTACAGTTCAATGGGCACTGACACATGTTGGGTACCGTTCAATGGGCACTGACCTATGTTGGGTACAGATCAATGGGCACTGAGAAGTGTTGGGTACAGTTCAAATGGCACTGAGCCATGTTGGGTACAGTTCAATGGGCACTGATCCATGTTGGATACATTTCAATGGGCACTGAGCTGTGTTGGCTACAGTTCAATGGGCACTGACCAATGTTGGGTACAGCTCAATGGGCACTCACCAGTGTAGGGTACAGTTCAATGGGAACTGACCAATGTTGGGTACAATTCAATGGGCACTGACGAATGTTGGGTACAGTTCAATGGGCACTGACCTGTGTTGGCTACAGTTCAATGGGTACTGAACCATGTTGGCTACAGTTCAATGGGCACTGACCAATGTTGGGTACAGCTCAATGGGCACTGACCTGTGTACGGTACAGTTCAATGGGCACTGACCAATGTTTGGTACAGTTCAATGGGCACTGACGAATGTTGGGTACAGTTCAATGGGCACTGACCTGTGTTGGGGAAAGTTCAATGCGCACTGACCCGTATTGGGTACTGTTCAATGGGCACTGACCTATGTTGGGTACAGATCAATGGGCACTGAACTGTGTTGGGTACAGTTTTTGGGCACTGAACCATGTTGGGTCCAGTTCAATGGGCACTGAGCAGTGTTGGGTACAGTTCAATGGGCACTGACCTGTGTTGGGCACTGTTCGATGGGCACTGACCCATGTTGGGCACATTTCAATGGGCTCTGACCCGTGTTTGGAGCAGTTCAATGGGCACGGACCTTTGTTGGGTACAGTTCAATGGGCACTGAGCTGTGTTGGGTAGAGTTCAATAGGCAAGGTTCCATGTTGGGTACAGTTCAATGGGCACTGACCTGTGTTGGCTACAGTTCAATGGGCACTGACTCCTGTTGGGTACAGTTCAATGGACACGGACCCATGTTGGGTACAGTTCAATGGGCACTAACCCATGCTTCATACACTTCAATGGGCACTGACCTATGTTGGCTACAGTTCAATGGGCACTGACCCATGTTGGCTACAGTTCAATGGTCACTGACCCATGTTGGGTACAGTTCAATGGGCACTGACCCATGTTGGGTACAGTTCAATGGGCACTGACTCGTATTGGGTACAGTTCATTGGGCACTGTTCCATGTTGGATACAATTCAATGGGCACTGACCTGTGTTGGCTACAGTTTAATGGACACTGACCCATGTTGGTTACAGTTCAATGGGCAATGACCCATGTTGGGTAAGGTTCAATGAGCACTGACCTGTGTTGGGTAAAGTTCAATGAGCACTGACCCATGTTGGGTACAGTTCAATGGGCACTGACCTCTGTTGGGTACAATTCAATTGGCACTGACCCATGTTGGGCACAGTTCAATGGGCACTGACCCATGTTGGGTACAGTTAAATTGGCACTAACCTGTGTTGGGTACAGTTCAATGGGCACTGACCTGTGTTGGGTACAGTTCAATGGGCACTGACCCATGTTGGGTACAGTTCAATGGGCAGAGACACATGTTGGGTACAGTTCAGTGGGCACTGACCCATGTTGGGTATAGTTCAATGGGCACTGACATATGTTGGGTACAGTTCAATGGGCACTGTCCCATGTTGGGTACATTTCAATGCGCACTGACTCGATTTGGATACAGTTCAATGGGCACTGACCTTTGTTGGTTACAGTTCAATGGGCACTGACCCATGTTGGGTACAGTTCAATGGGCACTGACCCATGTTGGGTACAGTTCAATTGGCACTGACCTGTGTTGGCTACAGTTCAATGAGCACTAACACACGTTGGGTACAGTTCAGTGGGCACTGACCTGTGTTGGCTACAGTTCAATGGGCACTGTCCCATGTTGGGTACAGTTCAATGGGCACTGACCCATGTTGGGTACAGTTCAATGGGCAGAGACACATGTTGGGTACAGTTCAATGGGCACTGACCTGTGTTTGGGTATAGTTCAATGGGCACTGACATATATTGGGTAGAGTTCAATGGGCACAGAGCTGTGTTGTGTATATTTCAATGGGCACTGACCTGTGTTGGGTACAGTTCAATGGGCACTGACCCATGTTGGGTGCAGTTCAATGGAAACTGACCTGTGTTGGGTACAGTTCAATGGGCACTGACCTGTGTTGGGGCAGTTCAATGCGCACTGACCCATGTTGGGAACAGTTCAATGGGCACTGACCTGTGTTGGCTACAGTTCAATGGGCACTGATCTTTGTTGAGTGGCGTTCAGTGCGCACTGACCAATGTTGGGTACAGTTCAATAGGCACTGACATGTGTTGGGTACTGTTCAATGGGCACTGACCCATGTTGGGAACATTTCAATGGGCTCTGACCCGTGTTTGGAGCAGTTCATTGGGCACGGACCTTTGTTGGGTAGAGTTCAATGGGCACTGAGCTGTGTTGGGTACAGTTCAATGGGCACAGATCCATGTTGGATAGAGTTCAATGGACACTGACCTGTGTTGGGAACATTTCAATGGGCACCGACCCATGTTGGGTACAGTTTAATGGGCACTGACCCATGTTGGGTACAGTTCGATGGGCACTGATCCATGTTGGCTACCGTTCAATGGGAACTGACCCATGTTGGCTACAGTTCAACGGGCACTGACCAATGTTGGGTACAGTTCAATGGGCACTGACCTGTGTAGGGTACAGTTCAATGGGCACTGACCAATGTTGCGTACAGTTCAATGGGCACTGACACATTGTTGGTTATAGTTCAATGGGCACTGACCTGTGTTGGGTACAGTTCAATGGGCACTGACCTATGTTGGCTACAGTTCAATGCGCACTGACCCATGTTGGGTGCAGTTCAATGGGCACTGACCTGTTTTGGCTACACTTCAATGGGCACTGACCTAAGTTGGGGACAGTTCAATGCGCACTGACCCATGTTGGGTACAGTTCAATGGGAACTGATCTATGTTGGGAACAGATCAATGGGCACTGAGGTGTGTTGGGTACAGTTTAATGGGCACTGACCCATGTTGTGTACAGATCAATGGGCATGATCCGTGTTGGGTACAGTTCAATGGGGACTGACCTGTGTTGGCTACAGTTCAAAGGACACTGACACATGTTGGGTACAGTTCAATGGGCACTGACCCATGTTGGGTACAGTTCAATGGGCACTGACCCATGTTGGGTACAGTTCAATGGGCACTGACCTGTGTTGGGTACAGTTGAACGGGCACTGACCCATGTTGGGTACAGTTCAATTGGCACAGACCTGTGTTGGGTACAGTTCAATGGGCACTGTCCCATGTTGGGTACAGTTCAATGGGCACGGAACCATGTTGGGTACAGTTCAATGGGCACTTACCTGTGTTGGGTACAGTTCAATGGGCACTGACCCATGTTGGGTACAGTTCAATGTGCACTGACCCATGTTGGGTACAGTTCCATGGGCACTGACCTGTGTTGGATACCATTCAATGGGCACTGACGTGTGTTGGCTACAGTTCAATGGGCACTGACCAATGTTGGGGTCAGTTCAATGGGCACTGATCTGTGTAGGGTACAGTTCAATGGGGACTGACCAATATTGGGTATAGTTCAATGAGCACTGACCAATGTTGGCTACAGTTCAATGGACATTGACCCATGTTGGGTACAGTTCAATGGGCACTGACCCATGTTGGGTACAGTTCAATGGGCACTGACCTGTGTTGGGTACAGTTCAACGGGCACTAACCCATGCTGGGTACAGTTCAATGGGCACTGACCCATGTTGGGTACAGTTCAATGGGTACTGACCTGTGTTGGCTACAGTTCAATTGGCACTGACCCATGTTGGGTACAGCTCAATGGGCACTGACTCATGTTGGGTACAGTTCAATGGGCACTGACCCATGTTGGGTACAGTTCAATGGGCACTGACCTGTGTTGGTTACAGTTCAATGGGCACTGACCTGTGTTGGGTACAGTTCAATGGGCACTGACCCCATGTTGTGTACAGTTCAATGGGCACTGACCTGTGTTGGGTACAGTTCAATGGGCACTGTCCCATGTTGGGTACAGTTCAATGGGCACGGAACCATGTTGGGTACAGTTCAATGGGCACTGACCCATGTTGGGTACAGTTCCATGGGCACTGACCTGGGTTGGCTACCGTTCAATGGGCACTGATGTGTGTTGGCTACAGTTCAATGGGCACTGACCAATATTGGGTTCAGTTCAATGGGCACTGACCTGTGTCGGGTACAGTTCAATGGGGACTGGCCAATATTGGGTACAGTTCAATGAGCACTGACCTGGGTTGGCTACAATTCAATGGACATTGACCCATGTTGGGTACAGTTCAATGGGCACTGACCCATGTTGGGTACAGTTCAATGGGCACTGACCTGTGTTGGGTACAGTTCAACGGGCACTGACCCATGTTGGGTACAGTTCAATGGGCACTGACCTGTGTTGGTTACAGTTCAATGGGCACTGACCTGTGTTGGGTACAGTTCATTGGGCACTGAATCGAGTTGGGTACAGTTCAATGGGTACTGACCCATGTTGGGTACAGTTCAATGGGTACTGACCTGTGTTGGCTACAATTCATTGGGCACTGACCCATGTTGGGTACAGCTCAATGGGCACTGACTCATGTTGGGTACAGTTCAATGGGCACTGACCCATGTTGGGTACAGTTCAATGGGCACTGACCTGTGTTGGTTACAGTTCAATGGGCACTGACCTGTGTTGGGTACAGTTCAATGGGCACTGACCCCATGTTGTGTACAGTTCAATGGGCACTGACCTGTGTTGGGTACAGTTCAATGGGCACTGACCCATGTTGAGTACAGTTCAATGGGCACTGACCTGTGTTGGCTATAGTTCAATGGGCACTGACCTGTGTTGGATACAGTTCAATGGGCACTGACCCATGTTGGTTACAGTTCAATGGGCGCTGACCCGTGTTGGGTACAGCTAACAAGCTCTGAGTATCTGCTTCGAGTTCATCATTGAGTATTTAGTTCAAGGTGAGACCCAGGAGAAGGGGTATTTCGGGTTTGAGTATCCAGTGGGTTGGCTGATTGGATGCTTTTACTTAAATGTTTAATTTGATGACACTGCAGGTGTTGCACTGCACAGGACATGTGAAGAGATGTGAGTTGAGCAGCCAGATTTCCGACAGCGGGTTCCCAGAATTCCCAATGTCCTTCCTGTTGATGATCTGTGAACCTATTCCACACCCATCCAACATTGAGATTTCATTGGACAGCAAGACCTTCCTGAGTCGCCATAGCTTGGACATGAAGTTCATTTACTGTGACCAGAAGTAAGGAAATAGATTAATATTGACATTAGAGTTACATTAAGAAGTCCCAACTGGATCATCTTGAGGATTGTGTTCGATTCTGGGCTCCGCACTTTAGGGAGGAAGTGAAGGCTTTAGAGAGGGTGCAGAAAAAGATTTAAGAAATGGTTCCAGAGATGAGGGATTTCAGTTATGTGGGTAGATTGGAGAAGCTGGGGCTGTTCTCCTTGGAGAAGGCTGAGAGGAGATTTGATCGAGGTCTTTAAAATCATGAGGGGTCTGGAGAGAGTAGATCTGGAGAAACTGTCCTCATTGGTGGAAGGATCGAGAACCAAAGGACACCGAGTTAAAATGATTGACAAGAGAGGCAAAGGAGACATGAGGAGAACCTTTTTCACACAAGCGAGCGGTTAGGATCTGGAATGCGCTGCCAGAGGGTGTGGTGGAGCATGGCATGGCTTTCTAAGGGAATTGGATAATTATCTGAAGAGAAAAAATTAGCAGGGATACAGGGAAAGGGCAGGGAGGGGAGTGGGCTAGCTGAATTGCTCTTGCAGAGTGCCAGCATGGACTCGATGGGCTGAATGGCCTCCTTCTCATGGAGTGGGGCTTGAACACACAATCTTCCTGCAAGGCGCTACCCACTGAACCGCCGTATTATCAGGGTGAGGGGTTTTGGTAAGGTGTTCCGGGACATTGACCCAGAAGCAGTGAGGGAGCAGCCCAAGCTATAATGGTGTGTGTGGCTGGGAGGGGAACTGAAAGGTGGTGGTGTTCCCATGGACCTGGCGCCTTTGTCCTTGTAGGTGGGGGGGGGATCATGGGTGGGGCTGTGCTGTTGCAGCAACTTTCGAGACTTGCTCAATCTTGAGTTTCATCTTGACAATAACAAAATGACATAAGGCCGGAGCTCGAGGGGTTAAATTCCATCCTGGAGGGTTCAATGTGCAGTCGAACTATTTGTCACTGGCAACGTTCCAGCCCTTGGACTGGAGCGGGGAAGGACATTACCCTCCAACAATCCAACAAACTCTCCTTAACTGTCACGAACCATCAGCCACGGGGTAGCAGATCTGAGGCACGTACCATGAACCATGGGAGCAGAACACAGCACACCGTGCGGACAGGCACAGGATCAAAACAACACACGAGACACCACGGTCAGAATATAACGCTCATGGGGTGGGCACGCGCCTGACCCTACTGAGCGTAAAATGATGGGCGATGATGTCAAGCGAGCCCCCCGACATCATCGCGCACTCCCGCCATATTCCGATTGGCGGGCACACAGCAGAGTTGGCAACGCCCCTCCCTGCCAACAACGAATAGGCTGATTGAAGCCATTAAAGTTAGAACTGAAAGCACCTTTTCGCTGCCCGTTGGCCTTTGCATTTTTTTGAGGAATTCTCATCCGCGGGTGGGCAGGACGAGGTGTCCAACGGCGAATAGAAATAAAATTAAGATTTTAACATTTCATTCGTAACGTGACTGGGTCACGTGTTTTGTCACCTTTTTTTTTTAAGACCTTTATTTTTAACGTTTTAAGCTCTTCGTCTCCCTGTGCCTCGGGGAGCTGTTCCAGCCCACACACCCGCCCGCGTGTGCACCAACCTGCGCTCTCACCCTCCCCCTGCCCCCCCCTCCACACGGGCAGAGCTGCCACACGCGTGTTTCCACGCTGGGTGACCCTTAACTGGCCAGCGAGCCATCACAGTCCAGCCCCTGATCGCGGGCGGTGGTCCGCTTCCCAACCAACACCCCCACCCCCCCCCCCTCCCTCCCTCACGACAACGTGCACAGGATCAGGACAACGCCCGAGGCACCCTGCCAGAACAACATGGGTGGAACATGCCAACCCGCGTGGGGGAGTGGGCGGTAGAAGAGGAAGATGGGTAGAGAAATGTATTGCCCTGCCGCGGGGCAGAAGACAAGGCGCAGGGTAGGACGGGACGGAGTGGGACTGGGCTAGGCACACTGTGGGTGGGCCAGTAATGGAAACCACCCACATTGTGATGTGAGCGTTGATGCTGAGCTCCTGTTGGCCAATCCGTGACTCTCCCTCTCTCTTTCTGCAGAATCACTGATCTGATTGGTTATCACCCAAAGGCAATGCTTGGACACACTTCCTACGAGTTCTATCATTCGCTGGACTCCGATCACATGACCAAGACACACCGTATCTGTAAGTGTTTCCCCTTCTGTAATTGTCCACAAGCCTGTCCACCCACTGGACAGGGCAGTGACCACAACTTCATCCCAGCATAAACTATCGACGCTAAGACAGGCCCCAAGTATCAATATAGGCAGCAACTTAGGATGGCTGGAGGAGGAAAGGTCACTGCGGCACAAGGACACACATCTTTGGTCAGGAATGAGACACATTAAGAAACAATGGAGTGGGAGCTTTACTCTGTATCTAACGCCGTGCTGTACCTGTCCTGGGAGTGTTTGTTGGGGACAGTGTAGAGGGAGCTTTACTCTGTATCTAACCCCGTGCTGTACCTGTCCTGGGAGTGTTTGATGGGGACAGTGTAGAGGGAGCTTTACTCTGTATCTAACCCCGTGCTGTACCTGTCCTGGGAGTGTTTGATGGGGACAGTGTAGAGGGAGCTTTACTCTGTACCTAACCCCGTGCTGTACCTGTCCTGGGAGTGTTTGATGGGGACGGTGTAGGAGGAGCTTTACTCTGTATCTAACCCCGTGCTGTACCTGTCCTGGGAGTGTTTGATGGGGACAGTGTAGAGGGAGCTTTACTCTGTATCTAACCCCGTGCTGTACCTGTCCTGGGAGTGTTTGATGGGCACGGTGTAGAGGGAGCTTTACTCTGTATCTAACCCCGTGCTGTACCTGTCCTGGGAGTGTTTGATGGGGACAGTGTAGAGGGAGTTTTACTCTGTATCTAACCCTGTGCTGTACCTGTCCTGGGAGTGTTTGATGGGGACGGTGTAGAGGGAGCTTTACTCTGTATCTAACCCCCTGCTGTACCTGTCCTGGGAGTGTTTGATGGGGACAGTGTAGAGGGAGCTTTGCTCTGTATCTAACCCTGTGATAGTGAAGGGATCCCCAGTATTTCACTACACGCCATCACACGCTCTGCTATCTCACTGCACACAGATGTCCCCTACAAAGCCCAGTTCCAGTTAATCACCCCTCACATCTGTGCTTTCAGGACAGGTGGGGTGAAAATTGAATAAAAGGACCAGAGGCCTTGCAGGAAGATTTGAGTGTTCAGTCGGCTTCACCCTGGCCCACAGGATCAATGGCCTGAACCTCCGTCTCTCACTCCTCCTAGAGTTCAGACCTTTCTCTGAACATCTCTCCTCCTTCCAGCTCCACTTAGCTCATCATCCCATCACTCAGTCCAACCCAGTCCCTCCCCTTCCTGACTCTTCCCTTCCCTCTATCCCCCTCCCTCAATCTCGCGTCCCTCGCAAAACGACCTTCCTTGCTCTTACCCTCCCTCGCACATACTTTCCCTCACTCCCCCTCCCTCAGTTTCCCCTCCTCCTCTTCCTCCTCCTCCTCCCTCTGTCTGCACTCCCTCGCTCCTGAATTGGGCGTCACTGCTTCCTGAAGCCCCTCACTTTCTCTCCGACCCTTGGCATCCCTCTCTGTGGGCCTACGATCCGAGGCTCTGCCCGCTGGGGAGACAGGAGGCCCTTTGGGCCTGCTGCACCTCCTGAAGCCTGTTTTGGTTCATCTGATGCCACCAAGGCAACAGGTTTTATTTGGACCATGGTCAGGTGGACTCATCCTGCTGTTTACTCAGCGAAGCGTTGGAAGGTCTTTACTGAAAAGCTGTCAGTCACCTTGAGCTGTATATAGCCCTAGAGCATCCGTGCACACAGCCCGTGCTACAACGACAAGTTGCATTCATATAGCACCCTGAACGGCCCGGGATTCTTCTCTAGAGCATTGTCAGGCAAAATTTGAACCACACAAGAAGATATTAGGGCAGGTGACCGAGAGCTCGGTCAAAGAGGTCAGTTTTAAGGAGCTCCTTAAAGGAAGAGAGAGGGGCGGAGGTTTAGGGAGGGAATTCCAGAGCTCAGGGCCCAGGGAAGCTGAAGGCAAGGCCCCCAGTGGTGGAGCGATTAAAATGGGGGATATGAAGTAGTGCGGAATCGGAGGGTTATAGAATTGGATGAGGTTGCAGAGATAGGGAAGGAGTGGGGTGTGGTATCTGAGATCATTCTTTAGAACTCCTGTCCTTTGGGGAAATTTAACAGACTCAGGGAGATGTGAAGAGAGCCCCATTGGACTGACACTCAGACTTTCACATCCCACTTTGTTCCCCTCCCCTCCTGAAGGTGCTGAGTACCATCCCCAGCAGTTGCCGCCTGACATCCGCTACCTCACCCGTGTGGCCATTCTTAATGTGGGCAAGCAGGCTGTTTGGCTGTGAGGGCATCACAGCTGGACCCAATCCCGCCCAGGAGGGAGGTGCAGGTGGAGCCTGTCCAGTTGTAGCAGCGGGATTCATGTCTGGAACGGATTTGGGGTTTATTCAGAGTTAGGGGGGGAAAGTCATATTTGGAAACAGAGCTTCTCAGGCAGGGTCAGTGATAAAGGAGGTTGAAGTTCCACTTAAGATTCAGGGAGATAGTAAAGCAAATATCGTTGATCAAAGAAAGCGGTACCTTCAAAGGGTAGAGGCGTCTAGGCTAAGAAGCTCCTGTCTGTAGGCTCCCTGGGTGCAGGGTGATGCTCCCTGGTGTAGTTTTGTTCCCTTGTGGAGTGATAATCCCTTGAAAGTGATGCTCCCTCATGCAGTGACCAACCCTCACGGAGTCACTCTCCCTCGTGGAGTGATGCTCCCTCACAGAGTAACGATCCCTGGCAGAGTGATGCTCCGTTAAGGACTGAGACTACACTTCCTCGGACTCTCCCTTGTGAGCTGGTTGTCTAGGTTATTTCTGCAGGCTAACAGCACCCTCTCCACTCCCTTTCCAGTGCTGAATAAGGGTCAGGTCACCTCAGATCAATACCGGTTTCTGGCCAAGAATGGAGGGTATGTTTGGCTGAAGACACAAGCTACTGCGATCTACAACAGCAAGAACTCACGGCCTCAATGCATCGTCTGCATCAACTCTGTGCTCAGGTGAGTTAACACCTGGACAAGGTGCCAGTGGCAATGTGTTTGGGGGGAAGAGAACAGGGAGGGGAATCCTGGTGGATGTGGGCAGGTTCAAGTCCTGCAGAGAGTATACATCACAGAATTCATTCATTAAAAAACACACATACACAGACACACACACACACACACACACACACACACACTTACACACAAACGCACAGGCATGCACTCACAGACACAGACACACAAACACACACAAACACACACACACACACACACACACACACACAGACACACAGAGACAGACACACAGACACACAAACACACAGACACACATACACAGACATACACGCACACTTACACACAAACGCACAGACATGCACTCACAGACACAGACACACAAACACAGACACACAAACACACACATACACAGACACAAACACACATGCACACAGACATACAAACACACAAACACACACACACACACACACAGACACAGACAGACACACAGAGACAGACACACACACACACACACACTTACAAACGCACAGACATGCACTCACAGACACAGACACACAGGCACAGACACACAAACACACATGCACACAGACAAACACACAAACACACACACACACAGACACAGACAGACACACAGAGACAGACACACACACACAGACACACATACACACACACACACACACACACAAACGCACAGACATGCACTCACAGACACAGACACACAAACACAGACACACAAACACACACATACACATACACAGACACACAAACACACATGCACACAGACATACAAACACACAAACACACAGACACAGACAGACACACACACAAACACACAGACACAGACAGACACAAACACACAGACACAGACAGACACACACACACAGATACAGACAGACACACACACACACACGCAATTCAGGACTTGAAGATAAGCTGATTGAGGACAGTGGTGATTGGGTAATGTCAAGCTTGGGAGTGTTGGGAGGAAGACAGGCTGCTGTGTGAGGAAATGCTTCCTGACATCACCCCTCAACGGCCTGGCTGTCATTTTAAAGTTCTGCCCTATCGTCCTAGACTCCCCGCACCCCCTCCCCCACCCCCCACCCACCCCCCCAACCATCAAAGGAAATAGTTTCTCTCTATTAACCCTTTCAAATCCTTTAATAATCTTAAACACCTCGATTAGAATTAATCCTCTCTACTCGAGGGAACACAAGCCGGGCCTATCTAACTTAACCTCAAAATCTTACCCCTTTTCTCCTGGTACATTTCACCACAATGGGAACCAGAGAAAGTGGCAGGAGCTTTTAGGGCTGGGGGCCTCTGGAGAACAGGGCCGAGGGCCAAGTGGTAAACAAATCAGGGTGAGGCTTCTTCTACAAAAACAGAATTACCTGGAAAAACTCAGCAGGTCTGGCAGCATCGGCGGAGAAGAAAAGAGTTGACGTTTCGAGTCCTCATGACCCTTCGACAGAACTGCTTCTTCTACGCTGGTTCTGGTGAGATGCGATTCAGCAGTAACGTCTCTCCTAAACAGCAAGCGCTTGCTGTTATGCCTCTGATGTTTGACGGCGGCTCTGCTCTCTCCCTGCAGCTCAGTGTTAGAGGACACGGTCATCTTCTCCTTAGACCAGAGAGAGAGGACCCGGGAGCAGGCCGCCGATCTCGAGACAGACCAGGACCTCTTCGTCCAGTGCAACCAGAGTCCCAAGAAACTGGATGAACCGGCGCCAACTCCTGGAGATACCATCGTGCCCCTGGATTTCACAGGTACCCGTGGGGCTCGAGGACCTACAAGGACCCACAGGCTACCTTACTGATCACTATTGTGGGTGGGTCGACAGCCAGGATGTCTCAAGGCCACGGAAGCACTTTTTGAAGCGTGGCCACTGTTGTAATGTGGGAAATGTAGCAGCCCAATTTACGCACAGCAAGATCCCACAAACAGTATAGGGATAATGACCAGATCGTTTGTGTTAGCGCTATGTTTTGGCACGGGCATGTAACTCCCTGCTCTTCTTCAAATACTGTCATGGGATCACTCACACCCACTGAGAGGGAAGACACGGACTCAATTTAAAATCCAATTTGAAAGAGGATCCCTCCAACAGTGCAGCACTCCCTCAGTACTGACTCTCTGACAGTGCAGCACTCCATCAGTACTGACCCTCTGACAGTGCAGCACTCCCTCAGCACTGACCCTCTGACAGTGCAGCACTCCCTCAGTACTGCCCCTCTGACAGTGCAGCACTCCCTCAGTATTGACCCTCTGACAGTGCAGCACTCCCTCAGTACTGACCGTCTGACAGTGCAGCACTCCCTCAGCACTGACCCTCTGACAGTGCAGCACTCCCTCAGTACTGACCCTCTGACAATGCAGCACTCCCTCAGTACTGACCCTCTGACAGTGCAGCACTCCCTCAGTACTGACCCTCTGACAGTGCAGCACTCCCTCACTACTGACTCTCTGACACTGCAGCACTCCCTCAGCACTGACCCTCCGACGGTGCAGCGCTTCCGCAGTACTGACCCTCCGACGGCGCAGCGCTCCCTCAGTACTGACCCTCCGACAGTGCCGCACTCCCACAGTGCTGACCCTCTGTGCAGCACTCCCTCAGTACTGACCCTCTGACAGTGCAGCACTCCCTCAGTACTGACCCTCCGACAGTGCTGCACTCCCACAGTACTGACCCTCTGACAGTGCAGCACTCCCTCAGTACTGACCCTCTGACGGTGCAGCACTCCCTCAGTACTGACCCTCCAACGGTGCAGCGCTCCCGCAGTTCTGACCCTCTGACAGTGCAGCACTCCCTCAGTACTGACCCTCCGACAGTGCCGCACTCCCACAGTGCTGACCCTCTGACAGTGCAGCACTCCCTCAGTACTGACCCTCTGACCGTGCAGCACTCCCTCAGTACTGACCCTCCGACAGTGCCGCACTCCCACAGTGCTGACCCTCTGACTGTGCAGCACTCCCGCAGTACTGACCCTCTGACAGTGCAGCACTCCCTCAGTACTGACCCTCCGACAGTGCTGCACTCCCACAGTACTGACCCTCTGACAGTGCGGCACTCCCTCAGTACTGACCCTCTGACAGTGCAGCACTCCCTCAGTACTGACCCTCCGACAGTGCTGCACTCCCACAGTACTGACCCTCTGACAGTGCAGCACTCCCTCAGTACTGACCCTCTGACAGTGCAGCAATCCCTCAGTGCTGACCTTCTGACAGTGCAGCAATCCCGCAGTACCTCCCTGGGAGTGTCAGCCTGGATTTTATGCTTACGTGTCTGGAGTGGGACCTGAACCACTCAGCATGCTGCCACTGAGCCACACATTTGGACAAGCCCATGGGCTGCATTCCAGATCTTCGTCACTAATTACAGTTCCTTTGTGTGTCAGTTCGGTTAGATTCGAAAGCATTCCACTTCACCAAAACACTCCCTGAAGATAGTGAGGAGCCCCTGTCACCTGAGGAGTTCTGCACCCCCGAACTCTGCAAACTTCTGTCCCCAATCTTCGACCATCCAGAGGGGTTGAGATCCAACAGCGACAGAAGGCAGGAGTCAGAGCCAATAAACAAGGCACAGAAAAGGGAGAGGGAAGTGACCATGCTGGATAGCTGTGAAAGTTCTGATACGGTGAGTGTGGGATGGGAACGGGCTGACGGGCAGGAGTCACTTTAGAGTGGCGATGGTAATGTGACGGATTAATGTACTCTTCTGCACCACACTGGCCCCAGAAACGGTTGATCTGCTGCGAGAGCTCACTGGAGCTCCGAGCTCCAAACTCCACCGGGAAATATTCTCATCTTTTGCCACAGTCCCACACTCCTCCTCTGAAGGTGCTGACTCTCACTGGGGGACAGTTCCTGAAGGTGCTGACTCTCACTGCGGGGGACAGTTCCTGAAGGTGCTGACTCTCACTGTGGGACAGTTCCTGAAGGTGCTGACTCTCACTGGGGGAAAGTTCCTGAAGGTGCTGACTCTCACTGGGGGACAGTTCCTGAAGGAACGGACACTCACTGGGGACAGTTCCTGAAGGTGCTGACTCTCACTGGGGGACAGTTCCTGGAGAATGAGGGCTGGGGAATGAGGCCAGTACTGGGGCACTGGGTGAGGGTTGGAGGTTTATGGGGTTGTTGGGGGTTAATGGGATTGTTGGGGGGGAGGACCAATGGAATTGCTGAAGGGTCAATAGGGTGGCTGAGGGGTCAATGAGGTAATTGAGCTGTCAGTGGGGCTGTTAGGGGGTTGATAGGGTTGTTGGGGGGTCAATGGGGATTGTTGAGGGGTCAATGGAGCTGCTGGGGGATCAGTTAGGTTGTTGAAGGGTCAATGTGGTTGCTGGAGGGGTGATGGGGTTTTTCGGGGGTCAGTGGGGTTGTTGGGGGGGGTGTCAGTGGTGTTCTCGGGGGGATCAGTGGGGTTGTTGGGGGATCAGTGGTGTTGTTGGGGTGGGTCAGTGGGGTTGTTGGGGTCAGTGGGGTTGTTGGGGGTCAGCGGTGTTGTTGGGGGGGTCAGTGGGGTTGTTGGGGTCAGTGGGGTTGTTGGGGGTCAGCGGTGTTGTTGGGGGGGGTCAGTGGTGTTGTTGGGGGGGGGGGGTCAGTGGGGGTTGTTGGGGGAGTGGTCAGTGGGGTTGTTGGGGTCAGTGTGGTTGTTGGGGGGTCAGTGGGACTGTTTGGGGGTCAGTGGTGTTGTTGGGGGGGTCAGTGGTGTTGTTGGGGGGGGTCAGTGGTGTTGTTGGGGGGGTCAGTTGTGTTGTTGGGGGGGGGTCAGTGGGGTTGTTGGGTCAGTGGGGTTTTTGGGGTGATCAGTGGGGTTCTTGGGTGGGGTCAGTGAGGGTGTTGGGGGGAACAGTGGGGTTGTTGGGGGGGTCAGTGGGGTTGTTGGGTCAGTGGGGTTGTTGGGGGGATCAGTGGGGTTCTTGGGTGGGGTCAGTGAGGTGTTGGGGGGTGAAGAGTGGTGTTGTTGGGGTCAGTGGGGTTGTTGAGGGGGTCAGTGGGGTTGTTGGGGTCAGTGGGGTTGTTGGGGTGTCACTGGGGTTGTTGGGGGTGTCAGTGGAGTTGTTGGGGGGTCAGTGGAGTTGTTGGGGGGTCAGTGTGGTTGTTGGTTGGATCAGTGAGGTTGTTGGGGGGTCAGCGGTGTTGTTGGGGGGTCAGTGGCGTTGTTGGGGGGTCAGTGGAGTTGTTGGGGGGAGTTCGATGGGATTGTTGGGGGGGCAGTGAGGTTTTTAGTGGGGTCAGTGAGGTTGTTGGGGGGGGTCAGTGGGGTTGTTGGGGGGGTCACTGGTGTTGTTGGGGTGTCAGTGGAGTTGTTGGGGGGGTCAGTGGGGTTGTTGGGGGGTCAGTGGTGTGGTTGCCAGGGGTCAGTGAGGTTTTTGGTGTGGTCAGTGAGGTTGTTGGGGGGGTCAGCGGGGTTGTTGGGGGGTCGATGGGGTTGTTGGGGGGAGTCGATGGGATTGTTGGGGGGTTCGATGGGATTGTTGGGGGGTTCGATGGGATTGTTGGGGGGTTCGATGGAGTTGTTGGGGGGGGTGGATGGGAACACTGGGAAATGTGTTGTTGTGTTTTTGGTTTCTTGAGGTTTGGTTCTTTCCATTTTGACAGGACCATGAGATCAAGTATTTCTGCTTTGACACAGAAGTCGTGCAAAATCTGACTGCAATGGGTAGCAAAGCTCAGCAGACTGAGACAGATCAGGTCAGTCACGTTCTCGCAGTGTTAGCCTCTCCAATTCTCCCACTCCGAATCTCATGACTCCGAACGTAGAAAGTGTCAGGACCCGGCAATGGTACACAGAAACAGACACTGCTTCTCAGTTAGAGAGAGGCAAGAAACCCAGCCAGCACCCTCCTGCTCCGGGTCACTCACCTGTTAGTGACCACCAGGCGAGGGCCCGGTCAGAGTGGCTGCGATTTCCTCAGGCTCACGTAGATCCTGACACTCAATATCCAGATAAAAAGGAACATAGCAACAGGTGGAGACCATTCAGCCCCTCAAGCCTGTCCTGCCATTCAATGAGATCATGGTTGACCTGTGACCTGTCTCCACATGGGCCTTTGCCCCATATCATAATTGGATAACAAAAATGTATCAATCTCCATTTTAAAATTAGCGATTGATCTAGCATCAATGTAGGAAGGACTGTTCCAAACTCCTACCACTGATTATCTGCAGGACACAGAATGGGGATGGTGAATAAAAGAGTCACAAGGATTGTAACAGAACTGATGGATATTGGGGAAATTTTGAACAGTTTTCTTCCTTCAGAAAAGAGATTTATAGGATCCCTGATAGAATGGCTTTTAAAATTGTAAATGGTTTGGACCGGATAGATGTAGGGAGAATGTTTCCTCTTGTGGGAGAATCCAAAACGTGAGACTATAAATATAGAATAATTACTAACAAATCCAATAGGGAAATGAGGGGAAATTTCTTCACTCAGAGAGAGTGGTCAGAAGGTGGAACTCGCTCCTATGGGAAGTGTTTGAGGCAAATAGGTTAGATACTTCAAAAAAAAACAAGATGAGTACAAGAGAGAAAAGGGGATAGAAAGATTGGCTGAAAAGCTGAGGGGTGGGCTGAATGGCCTGTGTCTGTGCTGCAGATTCTATGTAATTCTTCATAACAACTTACTTTAATCTGGGTAGTAAAGTGATCCAAGGTGCGACATAGGAGCGTGATCAAATAAAATTTGACACTGATTCACGGGAGACATTGGGGCAGGTGGACAAATGCTTGTTCAAAGAGGAAGGTTTTAGGGGACGTCTTAAAGGAGGAAGGAAGCAGAGAGGTTTAGGGAGGGAATTCCAGAGCTTGGGGCCCCAGGCAGCTGAAGGCACGGACGCCAATGACGGAGAGATTAAAATCGGGGATGTGCAAGGGGCCAGAACTGGAGGAACGTGGAGATCTCCGGGGGGGTTGTAGGGGCTGGAGGAGGTTATAGAGATAGGGACGGGTAAGGCCACAGAGGGATTTAAAACAAATTTGAAAACCTTACAGTCAAGGGGTTGCTTAACCGGGAGCTGGTGTAGGTTCAGTGAAGACAGCGGTGTTAAAATACAGGGCAGCAGAGCTTAAGATGAGCTCAAGTTTATGAGGGTGGAAGGTGGGAGGCTGGTGAGGAGAGTGTCGGAAATATTGAGTGTGGAGTGACAGAAGCATGGATGAGGGTTTCAGCAGCAGATGAGCTGAGGCTGGCGCAGAGCTGGGCAGTATTTCATCCACGTGATGGAAACATTTTGTTGATAACACGAGATATGGGGTAGCAATGAGCTGAGAGTCAAGTAGGACACTGAGGCCTAAAGGGGAAGGGATGAAAGGCACACGAGATTGGGTCATGGGGGAGGGGGGGTTTGGAGTAAACCAAATGTTACGAACAAACGAGGAGGCTGATTGGTGGTTTGGTGTTTGCAGGTGTCTACAGAGCTGGACCTGGAGATGTTAGCACCGTACATCTCCATGGAGGAGGACTTTCAGCTAAGCAGCTTTGAATCTCCTGAAGAAAAGGATGGACGGGCCTGTTCTGACCAGCGCCGGGACACCAATCCCAAAGACCGGCCCACCACGCGGGATGGCTCTCGCAGTTTGTCCGAGGCGCTGACTGTCCCGGAGACAGGAGACACCACCGCCTTCCGCCCTCAGCCCAGCAGCCTCCACGCCGTCCAGTCCAGCAAGCCAGCCAGCAGCCAGGGGGAGGCGCTCTACAGAAGCTTGAGGGGAGCCCTCCATCCTCAGGGAGGCGCTGCCGCCTCGCAACGATCCAGCAACATGACCCGCCTCAGCGTCGGCCGAGCTCCCGGCTCCAGCAGCAAGTCGATGGCTTTTGGGGGGCCGGCGTTCACTGTGGCTGTGGAGAATGTCCTGCTGGCTCTATTCCAGCCCCAGACCTCGGCCAGTCCTCCTGAGACCGGGATTCACATCGGCCAGTCAGCTAGAACCCACGGTCAAGATGCAGGTTCTTTAAAGTCTGGAGCTGAGCTGGAGCCGAGCGCTCAGCTGGATTCTGCTGGAACTGAGAGTGCAGCCCCAGCAGAAGCCAGCAGAGAGAGGTACGATTGTCACTTTATCTCACACGTTACAAACCTTAGAGACAATGCAACGCTTCTGGCCTCCATTTGATAAAATAGATGTAAGAAACTGGAGGGGTGAGGAAAAGATTCACAGAGATAATATCAGAACCGAGAGGATATTATTAGCAGAAAGGGCTGAAAAGCACTGGGAATCTAATCTCAAAAACTTGAAAGACTGGGTCATACACTGGAACTCCCTCCCTAACAGCACGGTGGGTGTACCTACACCACACGGACTGCAGCGGCTCAAGAAGGCAGCTCACCCCCACCTTCTCAAGGGCAACTAGGGATGGGCAATAAATGCTGGGCCCAGCCAGCGATGTCCACATCCTCTGAATCAATTCATTTTTTAAGAAGACATAAGTACATGTGGAACTGCACCCCAACACGGGTCAGTGTCTGTGCAACTGCATCCCAACACGGGTCAGTGTCCATGAAACTGCACCCCAACACGGGTCAGTGTCCATGCAACTGCACCCCAACACGGGTCAGTGTCTGTGCAACTGCACCCCAACACGGGTCAGTGTCCATGCAACTGCATCCCAACACGGGTCAGTGACTGTGCAACTGCACCCCAACACGGGTCAGTGTCCATGCAACTGCACCTCAACATGGGTCAGTGTCTGTGCAACTGCATCCCAACACGGATCAGTGACTGTGCAACTGCACCCCAACACGGGTCAGTGTCTGTGCAACTGCACCTCAACATGGGTCAGTGTCTGTGCAACTGCACCCCAACATGGGTCAGTGTCTGTGGAACTGCACCCCAACACGGGTCAGTGTCCATGCAACTGCACCTCAACATGGGTCAGTGTCTGTGCAACTGCACCCCAACATGGGTCAGTGTCTGTGGAACTGCACCCCAACACGGGTCAGTGTCTGTGCAACTGCACCTCAACATGGGTCAGTGTCTGTGCAACTGCACCCCAACATGGGTCAGTGTCTGTGGAACTGCACCCCAACACGGGTCAGTGTCCATGCAACTGCACCTCAACATGGGTCAGTGTCTGTGCAACTGCACCCCAACATGGGTCAGTGTCTGTGGAACTGCACCCCAACACGGGTCAGTGTCCATGCAACTGCACCTCAACATGGGTCAGTGTCTGTGCAACTGCACCCCAACATGGGTCAGTGTCTGTGGAACTGCACCCCAACACGGGTCAGTGTCCATGCAACTGCACCTCAACACGGGTCAGTGTCCATGCAACTGCACCCCAACACGGGTCAGTGTCTGTGGAACTGCACCCCTGAAGAGGTCAGCTCCTTCAAGGCGGGAGGGATGAGAGTTAGTGAAGAACAGATCTCAGTGGAGGATGTAGGGAGCTGCCCTGGTAACAGGGAGGCACAGATCCAGGCCACCCCAAACCTAGCGACACCCCATTGTTACCGAGCACCTCCCGGGAGGGTTTCAGGCTGTTCCTTTGTGGGGTTCGGGCTCCTGAGCACAGCCAGCTTAACTTTCCTGACGATTGTGAAACTTGCTTTGGTTTCCAACCTGGGTGCGTAGAAAAATTGTTAATTGTCTGTGAGGCAGTTGAGTTGGAGCCTGAGGAGATCGCACAGGGACTGCTGCTTGCCCAGTGAGGCCAGGGTTTTACTGCTCGTTGGGCAGTCTCGATGGGGGACTGGCTGCCATCAGGCCCTGGCTGACCGGCCAATTAACGGGCAGCGAGGGTGAACGGCGAGCTGCAGCGCTCAGCGTTGCCTCGGTGGGGGTGGGGGTGGGGATGGGGGTGAGGTTGGGGGTTTGGGTGGGGATGGGGGGTGAGGGTGAGGGGGGTAGTGGGAGTGCTGAGGTTCACCTGGGCGCGCGCAGCAGTAAAAGCTCCTTGGCGCACAGAACCACCTCAGGGAGCTGAGGATTTTTAAAATAAAGGAATTAGAAACGTTAAAGACAACGCCCCCTCGCTTGACTCTGTCACAGGAGCAGGGACAGGTTGGAGCTGACTTTGCAAAGCATTTCATTTTTTACAAAAACGCCCGTGGGTGAGGTTTCGCCAAAAATGCAAAGGCCGCTCGGCCTTTTCACCCACCGACCGTTGGGACAGGCAGTAAAAAATCTCAAACGATGAGTTCATACGGGGCCTTAATAGGACGCTTCCTATTGGCGGGCGCGCTGCCAACTCCCACTGAGCAAGAGATCGCGCAAGTGCGCCATGATGCTGGGACACTCGCCCGACATCATCGAGCATCATTTTACGCTGGCTCGGTTCAGGCGAGCGCCCGCAGGCCCAGCGCAATATTCTGCCCCTTGGCGAAGTCACTGCCGCCCGCGGTGTAACCATACCGACTGCCTCATACTCTGCAGGGCGCTGGACACGTGGGCGTTCGAGAAAGACCAGGAGGAGCTCAGTCCCCGGGTGCGGACCCTTCATAACCTGAAACGCAAACACTCTCTGCACAACGGCAACTTACAGGTATGGACTGAATTATCCACACACTCGGAACTAGCTGGGATAGCTTGTCTGGCTGGTTAGCTGGTGAGTTAAGACAACTAATTGCATAATCAGTTGGTGACAGGTTGCCCATGGATTGGTGCATGGGGTGGTTAGTCAGGTGGCTGGGCAGATTGAAGCGGCTGCTGTCTGGTTGACGAGTTACTCAGCTGTGTGAATGACTGGTCGTTCTGGTCGCTAGTTAGTTGGCAGGTAGGGTGGTCAGGTGCTGGTAACTGGTAGAATTTCCTGGCTGATGGGTGGGCATCAGGCTGGTAGAATGAGTGGTTACTTGGCATATTAGTGGGCTGGTGGGGTAGCTGGTTGGTTGGAGGGCAAGTTTGGTTAGTAGCCTGGTTTAGTTAGTGGGCTAGTTTGGTTAATTAACTGGTTTGGTTAATGGGCTGATTTGGCAGTGGGCTGGTTTGGAAGTCTGGTCAGTTCATTGACTGGACGGTAGGCTAGTTAGTTGACTAGCTGGGTAGTTGGTTAACTGGCCCTTAGTAAAATGGCTGCTATTTATTTTGAGTCATTTGTTAAACTTTCTGATTTAATTGGCTCCACAGGATTCTCTGCTGGATGTTTCAAGTGTTGCAGATATTGTCCGAATGACAGCAAAACGACTGAAAAAAACTGAGGACAGTAAAACTAGCCCGGAGAGAAAATCTCTCACACCAGCTACCCCAATGAGTAAGATCACTTGCTATTTGTCTTTAATTTCAGTTTTCTAACACCCCTGATTTTGTTTATCTTCTGTCAGGTCAGATCCAACATCGCCTGTTTGTGTTATTTTTAATGTAATTTACCACAGAGCAGCCTTGGTAACCCTAGTGGTTTTTGGTGCAGGATCAGAAGGCCTGTGAGCTTATCACCCAGACCGGGCAAGTTCTGAGACTGAGTTCCACCGCTCTGGTCATTTCTGAATCAGTTGCAGGAAATGACCATGAAACCCAAGCGAGGGAACCTACTGCCCCAAGCAGATCTGGCCTCCATATGACTCCAGTCCCACACCTTGTGCCGGACACTCCTTGGGACAATAGGGAATGAACAATAAACCCAGTCATGCCAGAAACAGATTAAAAATGCAAGCGATTCCCCTCAGCGTACTGGACTTCAGTTACAGTGCTGGCTCACATTCTCATTGTGACAGGTCATTCAACCTTAAGAGGCATCGCACACAATCTGATTCCACCCTCAGCCAATGGCAAGCTAGTTATTCTATTCTAACGACGGCTGCAGGCTACTGAGTGGGAATGGGATCTCTGGGCTGGTTGTGCTTTGTCTTAACTCAGAATTAACACTGAATTAGATGAGGCACAAGCCGTGGGGGAGGTGGTGGCATAGTACTGTCACTGCATTAGTATCCCAGAGGCCCAGGGTAATGCTCCGGAGATCCGGGTTCGAATCCCACCACGGCAGATGGTGAAATTTGAATTCAATAAAAATGTGGAATTAAAAAGTCTGATGAGAATCACAAAGCTATTGTCGTCAAGACCCATCTGGTTCACCAATGCCCTTCAGAGAAGGAAATCTGCTGTCCTTACCTGGTCTGGCCTACACATGACTCCAGACTCACAGAAATGTGGTTGACTCTTAAATGCCCTCTGAACCAGGGTGACTAGCCAGTGACGCCCATATCCCATGAACGACTAATAAAAAAACTCCCAAGGTCCTCAACAGACTAGGGGTTAAACCCAGGACCTTCCAGTCTCTTCACCACGCAGCACCAGCTCAAGGAGTACCCACAAAGAGGAAGACAAATCAAGTAATCACTTTAACAGTGAGCTTTATTCCTGCCTAGCTCTGAACCGGAAAATAACCCAAGCTGAGATTCCAAGAGAGTTTTCTTTTTCTAACCCATTCACGGGGTGTGGGTGTCACTGGCTGGGCCAGCATTTATTGCCCATCCCTTAACTGCCCCTTGAGAAGGAGTTGGTGAGCTGCCTTCTTGAACCGCTGCAGCCCGTGTGGTGCAGGTACACCCACGGCGCTGTTAGGGAGAGATTTTGACCTAGGAGGAGCAGGCACGGTCTCCCCATGTCCTGATCAACCTTCCTCACCCAACCATTACCAGCACAAACAGATTAACCGGTCGTTTGTGTGGGGCATGAAAGGTCTTTAGCAGTTCCTGCCTGTATCAACATCAGAAGCAATTTGCATTTATATAGCACCTTTAACATAGTTGAAGGTGTCCCAAAGTGCTTCACAAGAGCATTACTCAGACAGAAGTTGACAGCCACATTACAACAGATACCACACTCCTTGTATGTGGCAATGTTTCTTCATTCAGTCAGGGGGTATGGGCTTCGCTGGCTGGACCAGCATTTATTGCCCATCCCTAAATGTAATACCGTAATATAAGCCATTTGAAAGAAAGACTTGCATTTATATAGCACCTTTCATGACCTCAGGACATCTTAAAAGTGCTTTATAGCCAATGAAGTGCTTTTGAAGTGTGGTGACTGTTGTGATGTAAGAAATGCAGCAGCCATTTTGCGCACAGCAAGCTCCCACAAACAGCATTGTGATAACGACCAGATCATCTGTGTTCAGTGATGTTGGTCGAGGGATAAACATTGTCCCCACGACATTGGTGAGGACTTCCCCTGCTCCTCTTTGAAATGGTGCATGAGATCTGTTACATCCACCTGGCAGGGTAACGTCTCCCTCAGTATCGCACTGGCACTGTCAGTCTGGACTTTGTGCTCAAGTCTCTGGGGTGGGACTTGAACCCACATCGTTCTGACTCGGGGGTGAATATTCTATCACTGAGTTGACATTACAAAGTAAAATAAGAATTACAGGTGCTGAGAGCTACCTAACATTCTGTCCTCTCTCTCTCTACAGCGCTGACCATGCAGTTGCTTGAGAAGGAGATGTCTGGGCCTCCAGAGCTGACTCGATATGTCAGTGAAGTTAATGCTCCGTTAACAGACAGGCATCGCCTCCTACAGGGAGCAGAGTTATTGAAAGCCCTGCAGCAGGTTTCTTGAGGCCGCCTGTCTGAACAAACACCTTTCACCGTCTGGAATCCTTAAGGACTCTGCACTGATCCCCGGGGGCCAGCCAACGTTGCCTTGATTAAACTGTCACCATCCTCAAGTAGGCTGAGTACTTTGGGAGTCAGCAAACCAGAGGCTCTGAGAGTGGCTGAGAGAGAGAGAGCTGGAAGGTTTTTCTCACTCACTGAAACTGAACCTTTATTCACCAGAAATAAAATGAAAACCCATCTGATTGATCAGCTGTATCTCCCCCCACCCCACCTTGCCCTCCTACCACCCCCTAGTACCTTCCCCTTCCCCTCTGCCCCCCTACCACCCCCTAGTACCTTCCCCTCCCCCTCTGCCCCCCTACCACCCCCTAGTACCTTCCCCTTCCCCTCTGCCCCCCTACCACCCCCTAGTACCTTCCCCTCCCCCTCTGCCTCCCTACCACCCCCTAGTACCTTCCCCTCCCCCTCTGCCTCCCTAGTACCTTCCCCTCCCCCTCTGCCCCCCTACCACCCCCTAGTACCTTCCCCTCCCCCTCTGCCTCCCTAGTACCTTCCCCTCCCCCTCTGCACACCTACCACCACCTCGCCCTCTAGCCAAGTGCTTTGGACTGAGGATTGCTGGAACCTGCATTCAGCAGTCTCACCAACACTTTCACACTCCCCTGGCCAAACTTGAAGGTGACTGTTTAATCCAAGATTTATTGAATGACTGCCCTTTGCTGAAATCCTTGTCTTACTCTCATCTGTCACTCTGCCTTTCCATCTCTCTCTGCCTGCCTCTACAGCTCTCTCCAATTGTCTGTCACTCTCTCTCTCTCTCTGTCGAGTTTGTCAGTCTCTGTCTCCCTTTGCATTTTTTCTCCCCGTCACTGTCTCTTTGTCTGTCTTGTTCACCCCTCTGTCTGCCTCTCTCTCCCTCTTTGTCTCCCTGTTAATCTGCCTCTCCCCTATTTTTACACAACCATGTTGGGAGTAAACACCAGCATAACTTTAGCTCCTGACTGTGGGAGGAAACAGATTGGAACATGAGGTGAATTCTTTGGAAATAGCTTTGTTACATTACAGGTGAACCTGGGAGGCTCAGCCGTGTCACAATTCACTTAGGGGGAAAATCCTCATCTTTAAGTAAAATATTTATCACAGATGAGCAATTTTCATACTCAATACGTTGATGCTTTATGTGGGAATCAAACCAGTTTTATAGCGTGGAGTCAAGTCATTTGTTCACTTGCAACTGTGGAACACAACAGCCTTGTCTGCATTTGCTGCTGTGTAACAGGATTGTGATGTATTACTGCACACCGCCCTGCACACAGCACCACTTCTGTTGGGACAGTTTTCTACCAGACTGCAACCGTGGAACCACCTGAGAAGCTCTTTTGCCCGGAAGGTTCCTGCTGTCACAGCAGCAGCCCCTGTGCTGTCTATGAAAATAGAGACAGAAACTCCACAGTTTCTGTTTGGAGAGCGGCGCAGTGTTCCCCAAAGATAGGGACTGAAAGGGGAGGGAACGAATCCTTAAGGAGCTGCCTCCCTTTCTGGTCCCACCTCCCAGCTCCTTCTGAGACTATCACATCTTCAACTGCATCCATCCTAAACTCTTAAATTCCCTCCTAAGACCTCGCTTATCTCTCTTTCCTCCTTTTAAGACACTCCTGGAAACCTACCTCTTTGACCAAGCTTTTGGTCACTTGTGCTAATATCCATGTCATGTGATTCAGTGAGGTGTTTTATCTAGTAATTCTCCTGTGAAGCGGCTGTGCAAGTTTTACTCTGTTTTAAGGTGTTATATAAATGCAATTTGCTGTTATGAATCCCCTACAATCCCCTGTTGCTCAGGGTATCCAGTGGGAAACACGCGATCCTCTCTCTGTGACAACAGTATCCACTTCCGCATCTTTCCGTGACTGATGTCTGTTCTTTTAATCAGGGGGTGATGCACATGGGCGAGGGGTGGGGAGGGAATTTACAAATGTGGCAGAGGCACCAGTTAAAGCAGCCGGAACCGAATGGATGCTGGGCCACTTGCCTCTCAAACTCCACAGTATTTATCTCAGTACCGGATGGATAAACATCCTCACAACTTACTGCTCAGGGTCATAATCACACATCCCACTTATTTGTTCACTCAACCCTCAGCCAAGCAGTGAGCAGAGGTGAGGAAAAAACAAAAATAGCAGATTGCTATGTGCTAAAACGCATAGGATTGCTTAACTATGGTGCAAAAAAAAAATTACTGGTGCAATCTCTGGCAACCTGAAATGGTGCTTACAGACTTGGGTCGCCAGCCCTCCAGGATTGTCCTGGTGTCTTCAGGAATTGAACTCTCCCGCTCGCGAAGCCAGGGAGAAAAATCACTGTGGCATTAAGAACGAAATGTGTTTTATTCCCCTAATTTTATTTGAAGGTTTTTTTTTTGTTGTTTATTAGTTTTAGGAATATTGAAGCTGGGAAAATAGGTGGTTTGTCTGACAGACAAGAACCGTCCAGTCTGGTAAGGAACAGTCTGCTCGCGCTTTGTGACTGGTCCAGGCGGCAAGGATGGGCGTGGTGAGTGACCAGTGGTGGGAGCGAGGGGGAAGGGCAGTTGGCAGTGTGATGAAGTCATGTGATGAGAGAGTGGCCAACTCCGCTGGCTACAAAGATGGGACCGTCTCAAACCACCACCGACAAAAACTGCCAAGAAGCCAACGACCTGATTTCGGGCAGAGCACCCCATACCATGCTGTTCATGGGGTGAAGTCGCTGTTAACGGGAACATCTGGTCACTGGTTCTGGTCAATGGGAACTTCCCACCACCCCCCCATTCCCAGAAATGAGGTTGATTCAGTGTCTCTGCCACCAGAAGGAAATTTTTTTTGATTTGATCTCTGATGAAACGTGGATAGTTTCTTGTTCTGCAATTGTACCACGATTGGTGAGAGTATAATCTGTGATATCACCATAATTAAATGTTTATCTTTTTGAAAGTGTAATCAACAGGATTTTCTGAATCTGGGAAATAAAATAAGCTTTAATAACGGTTCTGTGGTTTGTCTCTTTACTGACCTTAGTGGCTGATATTGGATCCCACAATTGTCCCTCATTCAGCGTTTGAACTTTGCAGTAAAGTTGCTGGATGTGTTTGTATATTAAATAGCATTTCAGCACCTTAGGGCCACCCAAAGCATCGAGCAATTAACTGAGTACTTTTTGCAAGTGTAGTCACTGTTGTAATATCAGAAACACGGCAGCCAATTCATGCACAGCAAGCTCCCACAAACAGCAATGTGATAAAATGGCCCGGTAATCTTTTCTCAGTGATTCTGGGCTGAGGGATAAATATTGGCCAGGTCACCAGGGGAACTCCCCTGCTCTGCTTCGAAATAGTGCCGTGGGTTCCCGGTCCATCCGCTTGACAGGACCAGGGGAGTTTAACACTTCATTCAAAGGCACCTCCAGGAGTGCAGCACTCCTTCACTACTGCACTGGCAGTGTCAGCCTAGAGTTTTGTGCTCAAGTCTCTGGAGTGGGGCTTAACCCCACAACTTGCCGTCTCTGAGGAGACAGAGTGCAACCCACTGATCCACAGTAACGCACAATACATCAAACCATTCTCTCCAGCTTCTCAGGCAGCTCAACACCTGCGCACAAACCACCCCTTCGCTCTAATTCTTTGAGGCCGGTAGGATGGATTTCACCCGGATGTCTCAGTTTTACAAAGCACTTGGTCAATACCGCGGGATCCTCCTGTGCCATTTTAAGACCAGAATTGGCCTGAGGGTGACCTGGCCACAGTGGACAGCAAATTTACTGCAAGGCCATTATTTCAAACCCTGCTAAATACCGGACTGGCAGATTCGTGCGAGTGATTCTCCCCCCCACCCCGCTCCACTCCCCCCCCCCACCCCGCTCCACTCCCCCCCCCCACCCCGCTCCACTCCCCCCTCCACTCCCCCCACCCCGCTCCATTCTCCCCTACCCCGCTCCACTCCCCCACCCCGCTCCACTCCCCCCCACCCCGCTCCACTCCCCCCTCCACCCCGCTCCACTCCCCCCCACCCCGCTCCACCCCCCCCCACAGCAGTACCTCCACTACCCCCCACCCCCTCACTTATCTTCTCCCTGGAGCTTCCATCTTGAACCCTGGCTGATTTCCCCTCTCTCTGACTCGGGGGTCACTTGCCAGTGATCAGGAACTGCAACCGTGGCTGATTTAGTGCCCCCCCCTCCCCATCCTCAGGGGCACTGGACAGCAATCAGAGGCAGAACCAAAAGAGATTTAGAGCTGTACCTGTGGCTGGTCATTGTAAGCAGAGTGCGAGCTGCTGAGTGTCCTGCGTAACAATTAATACACAACCCAACTCATCCAGAACCCACCCAAGGTCTTTACATCTCGTGGACCTGCGAGTCTCTCTGGGGAGGATGAGGAACGAAGGAAGAATAGGAAGTACGCTGGGATTGAGGGGTAAGCAAGCCGGAGCTATACTGTGGGTGATGAGGTACACTGGAACTGAGCAGTGCAGTAAAGCAATGGGGATTCCTGGGTGGGGGTGCAGGGATTGTGTTGGAATACTCTATTCCTGAGCCATATATTCCCCCAAACTTATCAAAGACACTGGATTTTTCTGCAGCTCGTCCCACAATCTGTCTAGACACCTTTTCAATCTCATAGTCAGAAAGCAGCACAACAGCTCCTCCCAGTGGCTTAGATGATGACGCCGGCTTCTAACATCAGCGCCATACCAGATCCCAGAACTCTCATTTCTGCAGGTCCTTTAACTCAGTGACGGTCCCCAAGCTATTCACATCTCAGGCTGAATTTAACACTGAGCTGCATGGAGATATATTAGGACAGGTGGCCAAAAGCATGGTCAAAGCAGCAGGTTTTAAGGAGTGTGTTAAAGACACAGCAGAGGGGTTTAGAGGGGGAATTCCGGAGCTTGAGGCCCAGACAGCTGAAGGCACAGCCTCCAAAAGATGGAGCGATTAAAATCAGGGATGCACAAAAGGTCAGAATTAAGGAGGAGCGCGGAGATCTCAGAGGGTTGCAAGGCCTCGGTTACAGAGACAGGGACGGGCGATACCACGGAGGAATGAACTAAAGAATGGGAATTTTTAAGTCAGGGCATTGCGAGCCTGGGAGCCAATGTTGGTCAGCGGGCACAGGGAGCGCCGGGGTGGATGGGACTTGGTGCAAGTTAGGGCAGGGGTAGCAGAATTCTGGATGGTCTCAGGTTTATGGAAGGTAGAATTCTGGAGGCTAACGAGGCTTCATTACCACCTCCAGACTTGACTCTTCTAAAGATACAGATCAGAGTTTCAGCAACAGATCAGCTGAGCAAGGGGTAGAATCAGGTGAGGTGATGGCGGTGGGAATATGTGGCCTTAGTAATGGCACGGTCAGGAGTTCATCTGCGGGGCAGGGGGGGGGGGGGGGTCAAACAGGACACTGAAAACATTATTTATTTGCCTCATGAGTGTTCGAGAAGCTAGACTGGTAATGCCATTTGAAAATTAACTCACTGATTTTTAACGTGCTATTTAACTGTAAGTCGCAGGTCAATATGGTCTGGACTTTAAAACTGGAGATTCACAGGCCAGCTTCTGGTCTTTATTCCAGCAAAGAGCAGTGGATGTTTTGTCAATCAAACGTAACTCTGACCTCACAACAGCTGGCAGGCAGAAAGGGGGAGGGGGGAATTTCAGAAATCTGCTACGCCAGCACTTCATTCTTACTCAATCTGCAAGAGTTAGCCCTGGGCAGAGGAAGGATCCATTGTTGGAACAGGTTTTATAGAAACAACAGAAAAATCATTCAGCCACTCGGGAAATGGACCATTAGTGGTGATCTAAATTAGAGATCTGGAGGTTAACAGATTCAACCCCTGATCTGTAGAGTTAGCTGATTTCACCCAGTGCCAGAGTGTCAGCTGTGACTCAGTGCATAGTGCTCTCATCGCTTGAGTATGAACATTGAGGGTTACATGTCCAGAGATTTGAGCCCATAATCTAGGCACTCCCCATGCAGTACTGCGGGGAGCACTGCACTATGAGAAGTGCCGATGTGGACGTCCAAGGTCCCAAAGCAAGAGCAGGGGAGTTCTCCCCCGTGTCCTAGCCCAATGTTTATCCCTCAATCAACAACACCCATACAGATTATCTGGTCATTATCACATTACAGGAAGTTTGCCGTGTTCCCAGTTGTTACCTGATCAAGATCCCAGAGGGTTAGGGGTGCCTACAGAGTCTGCATTCCAGCAAACCAACACAAAACTGGAGAGATGCCGTCAAAGTACGAATCGATGCGTTTGGCAAATAATCCCACTGGGTAAATTTCTGGAAATTGCAATTTGTGCTTTACGTACACCCTAACAAAAATTCAAAAACCCACAATATTTATCATTCTTAATAAATCAGCAGTAAGATGGTCATAGCTAGTTATCAAAAACAACCATGTGTATAGCAAATGCTTCAGATATTTTATTGACACAATAAAAATATTTTAAACATCAATTTCAGCCACGAGATTCACTTTTCCTTCCAAGAACAGAGGCTACAACCTGAAAAATAAAATGTTATAAAAAGCATTTTAATATCAAAATCGAGGAAACACTAAGAAAATCGTGAGTGGCAGCTCAGAAATAACTGGGTTTTACAGATTTTTTTCCACCTGATGGTGCATTACTGGCGATTATGGTGTGGGTGTATCACTGATCAGTTCCAAAGAAGCGGCCCCCTATCGAGCTCTCCTGTCCCACCCCCCCTCTACCACCTTATATTTCATCTCATTTCTATATGTTTTATTTCTGTTGAGGGGTCATACGGACTCGAAACGTCAGCTGTACCCCTCTCTGCAGATGCTGTCAGACCTGCTGAGTCTTTCCAGGTATTTTTGTTTTTGTTCTAGATTTCCAGCTTCGGCAGTATTTTGCTTTTACCAAAGAAGAGTCATATTGGACTTGAAACGTTAACTGATTCTCTCTGCACAGATGCTGCCAGACCTGCTGAGTTTCTCCAGCACTTTCTGTTTTCACTTCAGATCTCCAACATCTGCAGTACTTTGCTTTCATATTGCCGTACAGTGCAGTGCAGTGTTGGTGACAACAATGTTATAACCTTGAAGGGATGGCTTAAGAGTATTGTGGAAACAGCGCATCACTTGCAAAAGTGTTCAGGCTAAACAGCAAGGTATCCTGGAGTATTCCGACCGATGCACTCAAAGGCTCAGTGGCAATAATGAAGATGCTTTCACTCCTCAGACAGAGGACATGGAATTTGACTGTGCCAATCAGCAGAGATGAGCACTGCTGTCTGAACAAGTTTTTCCAATAAACAGGAGCCTGTAGCTTGGGCCTGAAGCTCTGCAGTCTTGTTGCAGAGTCCCCACATTAAGCAGCACTGAAATTTATTTAAATAGAGAAATGCAAACCCTCCTAAATCATTTATCCAAATAGGACTCTGTTCCAATTTGAGATAAATTGCAGGGTCCCGCTGATGGTTCGTGGGTCTATTCCCAGCACAGTTCAAACAAAAAATCTGGAATTTTTTTTTTTAAAAAAGTCTGACGATGACCATGAAACCATTGCCGATTGTCATAAAAACCCATCTGGGTCACTAATGTTCTTTAGGGAAGGAAATCTGCCGTCCTTACCTGGTCTGGCCTGCATGTGACTCCAGACCCACAGCAATGTGGTCGACTCTTAAATGCCCCCTGAACAAGGGCAGTTAGGGATGGGCAATAAATGCTGGACAAGCCAGCAACGCCCTCACCCCAGGAACGAATTATTAAAAAGCTTCAACACGACGAGAGGGCAGAGAGTGAGATCTAAAGGGCTGGGTGGAAAACAAGAGATACCTTCAGAGGAGGTAACAAATAACGGGTAATAAAGTAATAAATTAACGATGGGGGAAAAGAGGAAGGAAGGTCGATGCAGGGGAGGGCAAGGACAACTGTCGAAGCCGGTAAGGGGTATGTTCGGGGTGGGAGGACTGAATCGAGGCACGAGTATAGGGAACAGGGGGAGGAGGCGGAGAGGGTAAGAACCTCCCAGCAAATGAAGTAGCCATTTCCAGAATTCACAGAGCGACTGGAGAAATATGATCCTAATTTGTCCCAGATGTGGGGACCTTGCTGAGGGAATGGACTGGTTTTGCCACGTTGCTGCTGAAATTCTGCTTCACTTGTAGAAGAATGGGAAAGGAGAGAGGCAGATCACTCTCTCTCCCCTGCTGTCAGTACAAACACTAAAGAGGGCAGATTTATAACCATCTAAAATAGAAGCCACAAGCTTGAATAAAACTGTTATTAACAAATCTGAGTCTGCAACACAGACCTGAATCTCTGTTTCACTTTTACAGTGTAGAATTTTCTAGATTCAGCTCCTCAGCCCAATCTAGGTCTCCGAAGATCATGTTTGAAAAATGATTATACTAATTTTTGGAACAAAATATCAGCATGAATCGATATTGCAAATTTATTGCAATATTCTAAAGTTATACAAAAGTCAATTTTGCAGGGCACTTCTGACAAAGAGTTTCTATAAAATTTGGGGGAGACCCATGCAGCTCATTGTGGTTTGTAGCCGCAATATCGGTGTGAGGCATGGTCACTGGAAGCTCGATATCTGTAACCATCAGCCAAGTAGAGGCCTCAATGCGATTCACATGCGGTGCTGCCTCAGTGACTGCGACTATCCGTGGTGCCTGCGTCAGCTGCGGCTCAGCGGGTAACACTCTCGCCTCGGAGTCCGAGAGTTGTGGGTTCTAGTGCCGCCCTGCGAACACAGAATCCAGGCTAACATTGCCGGTGCAGTACTGAGGGGGTCTGTTTTTCTGGATGAGGTATTGAACCCAGCCCCCAACTGCTTCCTGAGGTGGGCTGAAAAGATCCCATGGCGCTATTATGAAGAACAGGAGAGTTTGCCCCTGGTTCCTGGGTGAGTGGGAACTTTGTAGGACTCAGTAGGTCCCACTTAGGGCAACGCTGGTCTTTAAATCTCAGAGGGTGGAACTGCAACAAACTTTGCACCTTGGGATACAGCAGACCCCAACAGTTAGACTCTGTGGGGTTAGTTAATAACGAGTTTGGCTTGAAAGCGTAGAGACTGGAGACTTACGTCACTTCTCTGAATGCCCTCTTCTCAACGTATTTTAACTTGTGCTTCCTCTTGAACCTAAAAAAGGGAAACAACAAACTGAGACCATTGCATTAAAAAAAAATACAATCTTCCCACAAAATCAAGGCCCCTTCTGTTCTCTCAGGAGGAACACAAAGCATCCCGTGGTACTATCCAAAGAAGAAAAGGGAGGGGAGTTCTCCCCAGTGTCCCGGGCCATTTTGTCCAGCAACCATCGTCACTAAAAGCAGATCACGTGGTCACTTATCTCACTGTTGTTTGCGGGATCTTTCTGTGTCTTAGTTAGCCTCCGCATTTCCTACAACAGCCTTAACACTTTAGAAATGTTTCATAGGCTGTCCAGCATGTTGGGACATCGGAGGCTGCAAAATGTGCTACATTACTCCAAGTTCTTACGACATTCAATGGTCCAGGCAATGAACTTTAGCGAGCTGTTTAACAATGGAAGGCACTGCTGCCCGGCTTCATTCTGCCCTTGTCTGAACGTGACGGGAACTTTCCAATTGAAATCACTGGATAGCAATCAGGAGCTGTGGGAGGGGCTGTTTGATTTTCCTCTTCTACCCAGTCCAAGACATTGAGTCTAAATGTAAAAGCCCTGTTGCTGCTCCACCTGAGGTGTGTTAAATGAGGTCAGACGGGGACCAGGGTCTGACCGGCTTAGCAACGTACTTTTGCATGCCAACAATTGTACAGAAGTCACATCCACTTACTTTGCTCTTATTCTGGGTTCGATCAGATTTCTCTTCTGAAAGCTCTTAAACCGGTCAGTGAGGGCACAACCCTCAGGCTGAGGGTAAAACAAACATAATAGAAGATGTAACACAGAAATCACTAAGAGGCATTGCCACCACAATTACAAGTTATAATTATTAATCTGATGGTCTTTAGCATTAGATCTCATCAAACCTCAGTCCAATTTCAATTTTAAGTTTGGCTAAAACAGTCCTTTGGTGTGAATGACACTCATCTTACCTCAGTCAGATCTCTGCAATGTCACTATGGTGAGAGGTGGGGCAGTGAGCAACAGAGATGGGACTTCTAGCAACAATTCCAACTGCCCCACCAACGAAATACTCTCACACTCCCAACAATCCCCCCAAAATAGTCTCAAACTCTCAACAATCGCTCCCAAAATGCTCTCACACTCCTGACAAACCCTCCCAAAATACTTTCACACTCCCAACAAACACCCCCAAAATACTCTCACACTCTCAACAATCACTCCCAAAATACTCTCACACTCCCAACAAACCCCCCCAAAATGCTCTCACACTCCTGACAAACCCTCCCAAAATACTTTCACACTCCCAACAAACGCCACCAAAATACTCTCACACTCTCAACAATCACTCCCAAAATACTCTCACACTCCCAACAAACACCCCCAAAATACTCTCACACTCCTGACAAACACCCCCAAAATACTCTCACACTCCCAACAAACACCACCAAAATACTCTCACACTCCCAACAAACACCACCAAAATACTCTCACACTCCCGACAAACCCCCCCAAAATAATCTCACACTCCCAACAAACCCCCAAAATACTCTCACTCCCAACAAACCCCCCCAAAATACTCTCTCACTCCCAACAAACCCCCCCAAAATACTCTCACACTCCCAACAAAACCCCCAAAATACTCTCACACTCCTGACAAAACCCCCAAAATACTCTCACACTCCCGACAAAACCCCCAAAATACTCTCACCCTCCCGACAAAACCCCCAAAACACTCTCACACTCCCGACAAAACCCCCAAAATACTCTCACTCCCGACAAACACCCCCCAAAATACACTCACACTCCCGACAAACAACCCCCAAAATACTCTCTCACTCCCAACAAACACCCCCCAAAATACTCTCTCACTCCCGACAAACCCCCAAAATACTCTCACACTCCCAACAAACCCTCCCAAAATACTCACACTCTTAACAATCGCCCCCAAAATAGAATCACAGTCGCAGACACTACCACCCCAAACACCTGTACACTCTCAGCGACTCCGTCAAAGGCCAACACTTCGAAATAACACCCCACCCTCCCCCACAACTGAATGCTGACACACTCGCAGGGACTCTCTGTCCCATCCTCCAAAAGAAGGCGTCAGTCACCCAAAACAAAACTAACATTCATTCGGGGCAGCAGGCGGGGTTAATGAGTGAGTAAGACGACAGATAAACAGAAACGCAATGATGATGCTGAACCCAGCTCGAGAGCCTCGGCCAGTGTTCTTTAGATTCTGGCCGATCAGCCGGGCGAGAGTGGTTAATGGGGGAGAAAGTTCCAGATAAATGCCCCCTGCCCTCAGATCCCAGTGCAAAGCCCACTTGGCAGTGCCTGAGAAACCCTGAGCTATCTTCACATTCCCATCCACGGACCGGAATACTTTGTGCGCAAGGATGGCTCTCATCACTGGGCAGGGCGGACACTGTTCATCTGTAGCTCAAAACATCAGCTTGAGGAGGCGGCAGATCCAAGAGGGAAACGGATGGATAGTAGGCACAGAAAAGAGCTGAGAGTTTCGTAGATCAATGTGTAGAGCCTTTAGATCAGACGGATCCGAACAGTCTCCTGTTCTCTACACTTCACTTTCAGCCTGTATCACCCAGGAGTGGTTCAGCATCTTCAGGAAAGACAGCACGAGGCAAGGGAGGGGGAAGAGAGCATGAAAGCTCGGGGTGGGGTGTAGAGAAGGTGGACAGAGGTTAGGAGGGAAAAAAGGAGAGCAAAGAGGGAGGGAATTTATAACAGCGCCAACCGCCAACTTCCAGTCAGCTCAATGCAGCAATGCCAACCTTTAGAGCCCGAAGCGTATCGGCAAGTTCATCACTGAGCTTTACTTCGAGGTCAGGGTCTTCATATCTAACAAGGGAAAGAAACACATACAGTCTGTACATTCCTCCATCAACAGCACCCAGGCAAGGCTCTTGGGAAAGAGCAATGAAAAACACTGCTTCACCCATTATCACAGCTGTTACAGTGGACCCGCACCCAGATTCATTTCAAAATAAAACTCCTTATTCTCTAAATCTGAATTGAACACACCTTCAAAGCTGTCAAAATGCTATAGAAATCAACCAGTGTACACAGTGGACACACCCCCACTTTAATCAGCCGGGGGTGACACCTTTAACACAGAATTAGTGACACGTGGTCCCGTGACTGTCACCCGAAGCAGTAGGAATCTGACAGGAACAGGTCTGGGCAAAGAGACAAACTTCACTCACTCTCACTAAATCTGCATTACGATTTCCACACAATAGCCCCATTTTTTATATGGCATCTATTTCCTGTTATTTATTCCCAGCTCAAAGCCACATGGCCCCCTCCTGCCAACACCCTGTCCCTGCAGCAGGCACACCACCTGACCACCCACACTGCCACCAGTGCACCACGTGACGCTTCCACTGGCACAGAGTGGATCGCCAATGTGGGTGCCAATTACTGTTTTCCTAAAGAGCTTCCAAAAGGAGAGTTAAGTTTCCGATCTGGTGTCTGAAGTAATTAGCATCCAAGCAGCGTGGGAGCGGGACTGCTAGGTATGTGCCAGTGCGCTACAGGACGGACAGGAAACCACAACTGCTGCTTGCTCTGCTCGCCCATCTACGCGGCCGACTCCGGCCTGTTCCAGGCTCCTTTCCACCCCAAGCAGGAGGGAGGACTTACTTTAACCGGCCCAAGCGTCGGGTCCTGTTGGCCTCTGCTTTCTGCTTCTCCGTGCGTTTGGCCTTCCTCTTTGCCAGCTTAATCTCCAGCTCCTTCACTTCACCCTTGATGGATCGAAGCCGGAACAGATCCTGCTGTTTCAGCCGAGCCTCCTTTTGCTCCTTCAGCTTTTGCTCCTAAAGGCAGGGAAAGCACATTGAGAGGACGAGTCTCGCGCAGCATGGGGGTGCGGGGGCACCTCATTTTAAATTTGCGCTAGCAACGAGTTACGAGCAACACCTTTAAGGCCAAGCAAAGTGTCTAACGATATTTGAATGTTGTCAAATCGCCTCCCATTGTCATCCAGTCTGGGCCACGTTCAGAGGAAGATAGAAAGTGAAGTCACAAGGGAATCAGGTAAATGATTGGCTGGTGAGTATTTTGCTCACTTATCTCTCAAAATTAGTGCAATTTATTAGCAATTGTAATGTTTTAGTCATATTAGTAAACTTTACTAGCAGTAATAAAGCTTAGTGGGAGTATTACGGTGTGTTAATTATAAATTAAGAAATTTAACTTAACACACAATAAAGATGGCAGGGCAGGTGATATGTTGCAACGGGGTGTGCAGGAAGAAATAATCTTATTGAAACATGTAAGATCCTGAGGGGACTTGGCAGGGTGGATGCTGAAAGGATGTTTCCTCTTGTGGGAGAGACCAGAACCAGGGAACAGAGTTTAAAAATAAGGGGTCTCCAGGTTAAGGAGGTGAGGAGGATTTTCTCCCCCCTCAGAGGGTTGTGAGCTTTTGGAACTCTCTTCACCAGAAAGCAGTGGAGGCAGGGTCGTTGAATATTAAAGCGGAGGTAGGTGGGTGGAATTGAGGCCACAATCAGATCAGCCATGATCTTATCGAATGGCAGAGCAGTCACGAGGGGCTGAATGGCTTATTCCTGCTCCTCATTCGAATGTTCGTATCTTCCTTTGGATGTGCAACTGCAGAACATAAGGAATTGCTCGAGGTTCCTCACATGGACAATGCGATAACGAGGGCGCAGAGGAACTGTACGTGTGCACTGACGGGATGGAAAGAAGTGGCACAGTTATTGGATGAAAGTTGTGCTTTGAGGGATGGATTGGTGTTTCAAAACTGAGATTGTTGTTAGGTAAGGTAATTAAGGAACCATGGCAAGTAAACGGAGTTAAGATACAGGTCATCCTCATCCAATTGAATGGTGAAACAGGCTCGAAGGACTGAATGGCCACCTCCTGTTCCGAAGTTTCACACCCACCTGCCTTTTGATCATTTTCTCTCTTTTCCGTTCCCTTTCTGTTTTCTTCTCACACCAAACGGCGTTCCGCACGGGGCTGTCTTCAGCCTCTTCACCGGCCTCGAGGCGCCGCTCTTGCTCTTCACCATCCGAATCCACCAACAGACCCTGGCATAGCTCCTCAAGCACTGATTCCTACAACCACACACAAAAAAAAAAGAGACAGCCGGTCAGAATCGGGCTGGATGCTTGCACCAGCAGCAGACCAGGAATAACCAACCAGATTCACCACTGGTTTCAAGGAGGAAGTAAATAAAACAAATATCCCAGAAAAGAGAGAACAGAATAAAAAAGGCTTGCATTTATACAGCACTTTTCACAAACATCTCAAATGCTTTACTGCCAATAAAGCGCTTTCAAAGTATCGTCATTGTTATAACGGAGGAAATGCAACAGCAAACTTGCACACAGCAAGATCCCATGCACGCAACAATGGAAAAATGATCGGATATGTTTTTAGTGATGTTGATTGAGGGATAAATGTTGGCCCCAGGACACCGGGGAGAACTCCCCTGCCCTTCTCCGAAATAGTGCAGCGGGATCTTTTGCGCCCCCCACGAGCAGGCAGATGGGGCCCCAGTTCAACATCTCATCCAAAAGCCGGCACCTCCGACAGTGCAGCACTCCCTCAGTGAGGGCAAGAAATGGATCCTACCTTTGTTGGAAGCTGGTCTGAAGATGGAATGGCCACCTGCCGTTTAATCTTCTCCTCAGCTCTTAGTTTCTTAACTTCCACTTCATGAGCTTCAAGTAGCAGGGCCTGTGCCAACAGGATTTTTAAATATATATCAATGTACATCAATAACGCAATAGCAAAACACTCCCATCGGCTGTAACACCTGTAAATTTAACTCAATAGTAAAAGTTATGCAAACGCATTGACATCTGATAAAAATATATTTATCTGAAGTGTTAAAGGAATAATCATCATTCACCAGGAGAACGTTTTATAATAAAACCTCCTTCTGTACTTTGATTAAACACCTAAGCTTTAAACTGACTGAGTGGCCTCTTCTTACTGAAGTATATTAGCCACGAAGCAGAAAGTGCTGCAAACACAGAGCCAAAGGGCCAGCACACACATGAGGGGCCAATTGGCCTCCTCTGTTCTCCAATATTCATTTCCAGCAGCCTCTGCTTTCTAATACCAACCTCGTGGAGTTGTAATTCTTGTCTTGGGCTGAAGCGATACGTTTGCAATGAGGAAGGAACTGAATGCAGCACGAGCTCACATACCTGATGAGATTCAAAGGTGGGATTGTACGATCCACCCGGTGCAATCACTTCTACCGCTGATACCTGGGATGGTTTTTGGTTTAGGCTGCGTGGACGCTGTTTAAAATAAAAAAAACAACAGTTTGAAGATAACACCACCCTTCACCCTTACATACAGAAAGGAAAACATCAGCTTCCTTGGTGAGGAAGCTACGAATTAGGAGCAAGCCATTCAGCCCCTCGGGCGTGATCCACCATTTGATAAGGTCATGGCTGATCCCAATGCAGTCTCAACTTCATTTTCCTGTCTACTCCCTATATCCTTCAACTCCCTTGTTAATCAAGAATCTATCTAACTTAACCTTAAAAATATTCAATGACCAGGTCTCCACTGCTCCCTGACAAAGAAAATTCCATGGACCAACGACTGAGTAAAAATTTCTCATCCACATTTTAAATAGGAGTCTCCTTATTTTAAAACCGTGCCCCTTAGTTCAAATCTCTCCCATAAGGGGAAACATCATTTCAGCATCCACCTTGTCAAGGCCCCTCCGTACCTTATATGCTTTAATAAGATCACCCCTCATTCTTCTAAACTCCAGGCCCAGCCTGCTCAACCTTTCCTCATTAAACCAGCCCTTTCATCCCACGAATCAGCCTACTGAACCTTCTCTGAACGGCTTCCAGTGGAAGTTTATTCTTTGTTAAGTAAGGAAACCAAAACTGTGCACAGCACTCTAGGTGTGGTCTCACCAATGCCCTGTACAGTCGTAGCAAGGCTTCCTTATTTTTTATATTCCTTCCCCCCTTTGCAATAAGGCCAACATTCCATTTGCCTTCCTACTCACTTGTTGTGTCTGCCTACTAACTTTTGTGATTCATTTATAATGGAGAACAAGGAAATGGCAGAACAATTAAACAACTACTTTAGTTCTGTCTTCATGGGAGAATGCACAAATGGCTTCCCAGAAATACCAGGGAACCAAGAGTCTAGTGAAAAGAAGGAATTGAAGGAAATTAGTGTTACTGAAACAATAATGCTGGGGAAATTACTGGGACTGAAAGCCAATAAATCCCCAGGGCCTGATAATTTACATCCCAGGGTACTAAAGGAGCTGGCCATGGAAATAGTGGATGTGTTGGTTGTCGTCTTCCAAAATTTTGTGGATTCTGAAACAGTCCCGGCAAATTTGAGGGTGGCAAATGTAACCCCCCTATTTAAAAAAGGAGGGAGGAAGAAAACAGCGAATTACAGACCAGTTAGCCTAATATCAGTAGTAGGAAAAATGCTAGAGTCTATTATAAAGGATATGATAACAGGATACTTAGAAAATATCAACAGGATTAGACAAAGTCAGCATGGACTTACGAAAGGGAAATCATGTTTGACAAACCCATCACAGTATCTTTACAGTGCAGGAGGCCATTCAGCCCAGTGAGTCTACACTGGCTCTCTGAAAGAGCATTCCACCTAGACCCACTCCCCTGCCTTATCCCTGTAACCTTGCACATTCTCTCTTTTCAGGTAGCGATCCAATTCCCTTTTGAATACTTCAATCAAACCTGCCTCCACCACCCTCTCAGGAAGTTTGTTCCAGACTCCAACCACCTTCCGGGTGAAAATTCTTTTCCTCACATCACGTTTACTCCTTTTGCCAATTATTTTGAATCTGTGCTCTCTAGTTCTTGATGTTCTCTTGAGTGGGAACAGTTTCTCACTATTTACCCTGTCCATACCCCTCAGGATCTTGAATACCCCTATCAAGTCTCCTCTCAGCTTTCTTTTCTCCAAAGAGAAGAGTCCCAACCTCTCCAATCTATTCTCATAGCTACAGTTCTTCATCCCTGGAATCATTCTTGTGAATCTCCTCTGTACTCTCTCCAATGCCTTCACATCCTTCAAGTATGGCGCCCAGAACTGGACGCTCCAGATGAGGCCTAACTAGTGTCTTATTCAAGTTCAATCTGGTCTCCTTATCTGTGTACTCAATGTCCCTATTCATAAAGCCTAAGATACTATATGCCTTATTAACTGTTCTCTCAACATGCCTTCCCATCTTCAGTGACCTACGTACGTATACACTGAGGTCCCTCTGTTCCTGCACCTCATTTAGAGTTTCTCCCTTTATTTTATACTGTCTCGCCATACTTTTCCTGCCAAAATGAATCACCTCACACTTCTCTGCATTGAACTTCATCTGCCACTTGTCTGCCCAATCCACCAACATGTCTACGTCCTTTTGAAGTTCAAGACTATCCCCACAGCTAACAACATTTCCAATCTTCATATAATCCGCAAATTTTGAAATCATGCCCTGCACATCAGTCTGTGTCACAGATATATATCAGGAAGAGCAAGGGTCCCAACACTGACCTCTGGGGAACTTCAAAACAAACCTTGTTCCAATTTGAAAAACAACCATTTATCACTACTTTGTTTCTTGTCACTCAGCCAATTTCTTATGCAAGTGCCTACATTCCCTTTTATTCCTTGACCTAGAACTGTGCTCACCAGTCTGTTGTGTGGCACTGTGTCAAATGCCTTTTGAAAATTCTTATACACAACAAAAACAGCGTTTCCCTTATCAACCTTCTGTTACCTCCTCAAAAAAACTCCAGCAAGTTAGTTAAACATGATTTTCCCTTAATGAATCCACGCTGGCTTTCCTTAATTATCCTGCACTTATCTAAGTGACTATTGATTTTATCCTGCACTATAGTTTCCAGACATTTCCCTACCATAGAGGTCAAACTGACTGGTCTGTAGTTGCCAGCTTTATCCATGCACCTCTTTTTGAACAAGGGTGTAACATTCGCAATTCTCCAGTCCTCTGGCACCTCCCCTGTGTCTAAGAGAGCCTGGAAGAATAACACTAGCGCCTCTGCAATTTCCGCTCTCACTTCCCTCAGTACCCTTGGATGCAACTCATCCGGTCCTGGTACCTGATCTATTTTAAGTGAAGATAGCCTTTCCAACACCACCTTCCTCTCAATTGTAAGTCTGAAGTCTTTCTGAGGGCGTAACTAGTAGAATAGATAAGGGAGAACCAGTGGATGTGGTGCATTTGGATTTTCAGAAAGCTTTTGATGAAGTCCGGGAGACCTGCTGAGTTTTTCCAGGTAATTCTGTTTTTGTTTTGGATTTCCAGCATCCGCAGTTTGTTTTTTTTTTGTTTTTATCCCACATAAGAGGTTAGTGTGCTAAATTAAACCACATGGGATTGGAGGCAATATATTGGCATGGATTTAGAATTGGTTAGCAGACAGGAAACAGAGAGTAGGAATAAATGGGTCTTTTTTGGAGAATCAGGCGGTGACGAGTGGGGTACCACAGGGCTCAGTGCTTGGGCCCTAGCTATTCACAATATATATCAATGATTTGGATGGTGGAACCAAATGTAATATTTCCAAGTTTGCTGACGAAACAAAACTAGGTGGGAATGTGAGTGGTGAAGATGATGTAAAGATGCCTCAAGGCAATTTAGACAAGTTGAGTGAATGGGCAAAAGCATGGCAGATGCAGTATAACGTGGATTAGTGAAGTTATCCACTTTGGTAGGAAAAACAGGATGGCAGAGTATTACTTAAATGGTGATAGATTGGTAAATGTTGATGTACAAAGTGACCTGGGTGTCCTTGTTCACCAATCACTGAAAGCAAGCACGCAGGTACAGCAAACAGTTAGGAAGACTAATGGTATGTTGGCCTTCATTGTGAGAGCATTTGAGTAAAGGAACAAGGATGTCTTACTGCAGCTGTACAGGGCCTTGATGAGAACACACCTGGAGTATTGTGTGCAGTTTTGGTCTCCTTACCTAAGAAAGGATATATTTGCCACAGAGGGAGTGCAGCGAAGGTTCACCAGACTGATTCCTGGGATGGCAGGATTGAGGTATCAAGACAGATTGGGTCAGCTAGGTCTGTATTCACTGGAGTTTAGAAGAATGAGAGGAGATCTCATTAATACATATAAACAATTGACAGGGCTGGACAGACTGGATGCAGAGATGATGTTTCCTCGGGTTGGGGGTGTCTGGGTCACAGGATGCAGGGTAGGCCATTTAGGACTGAGGTGAGGAGAAACTTCTTAATGCAGAGGGTGGTGAACCTGTGTAATTCTCTACCACAGAAGACTGTGGAGGCCACTGAATATGTTTAAGGAGGAGATAGATAGGCGTCAAGGGGAGAGAATAGGTGTATGGCATTGATACAGAGGATCAGCCATGATCATACTGAATGGCAGAGCAGACATGAGGGGCTGAATGGCCTACCCCTGCTCCAATTTTCTGTTTCTATGTGCCAGGACATCCAGATCCCTCTGTACCAGTACTTTGCAATCTCTCTCCAACTGAATAACTTACTTCTTTTCTATTCTTCTGCCAAAGTGAACAAGTTCACCTTATCATACATTTTTTTTCCACCTGCCATTTTTTTTGCCCGCTCACTTAGCCTATCTATATCCCTTTGTAGACTCCTTCATCAGCAAATTTAGCAACCATACATTGGTCCCTTCATTCAAATCATTGATATAGATTGTAAATAGTTGAGGCCCCAGAACCAATCCCTGTGGCACTCGCCTGCTTACAGCTTGCCAACTCAAAAATTATCATTTTATGCTTATTCTTTGTTTCCTGTCAGCTAATCAATTCTCTATCCATGATGTTTCCCCCTACAGTTTGTGCTCTTATTTTGCATAGCAACTGTCGATGTTGGCACCTTATCAAACGCCTTTTGGAGATCCAAGCGCACCACGTACACCGTGGTAGACAGGGAACTCGTGCCGAAATTGGAAACACGTTTCATATTTTGCTAAAGCTGCTGAAATCTCGCCCTTGTTCACCATGTGGGCACCAGCTTATTTAATATTGATACTAAAATTGCACAAGTGCACTCTAATTGTTGTCCTCACACAATGCATACGTAATACTCTTGGCTTAAAGTCTCTAATTAACAATAACTTGCCATACCTTTAACATAATAAAATGCCCCAAAATGCTTCATGTAAGCTTTACAGACCCAATTTGATGCCAAGCCACATATGGAGATAGGAGGCCAGGTGATGGAAAGCGCAAAGGGGGTAAGTTCTAAGAACTGCTTTAAAGGAGAGGGGGATGGGGAGGTTTAGGGAGATCTTAAGCTCCAGGCAGCTGAAGACACAATAGGAGATTTTTGAGGCAGCTCCTTATTGATTTGTTTCCTCCCCTCTCAGTCCTGATCCCCTGGGAACATGGTGCCACGCTCCAAACAGAAACTATGGAGTTTCTGTCTCTATTTTCTCAGACACACAGGAGCTGCCACTGTGACAGCAGGAACCTTCTGGGCAAAAGAGCTTCTCAGTGGTTCCACGATTGCAGTCTGGTAGAAAACTGTCCCAACAGAAGTGGCACTGCATGCAGGAATACATGTGTGGTCACACGATCCTGTTACACAGCAGCAAGGTCAAAGGGGGATAAGCGGAGTTAGAGAACAGATCAGCCATAATCTAATTGAACAGAGGGGCAGGTTCAAGGTGCTAAATGGCCTACTCCTGTTAACACAGCATCTCAATGCTGCAATGACAGGAGTGAATATAGATAGCGGTGCTGACTCATTCCTGTTAGTGCAGATTTACCTCACTCAGTCAAAGACAGCAATTTTATAATTCTCAGACACCAACCTTCAGCCGTTTCTTCTTGGTCTGTTCCAGAAACCATGCGTCTTTGCCTTCCAGCTCCTTGTCTAGGGGACCTCAAAAGAGTACCGATAGGTTTAGCAACAACAGATAACCATGGATAATTCAAGAGTGTACATTACAGAATGAAACGACAAACAGTTTCCCTATAACATAGCGACTCCCACCATAGGTCTCTCATTTGGCACCTCAATGGTCACTAATCAATGACCAATGCAGGTGTGAGCCACACTGGCCAGATGTGCTGCTGTCCGAATTCTTGGCAGCCAGAGGAACAACAAGGGCTGATACAGTGGAGCCCAGCAGATTCTGGGCTGGGTGACTGGAGAAGAAATTAGTTCCCAATCTGATTCTCCCAGAGGAAAAAAAAATGGAGGGTGCTGGAAATCGGAAATAAAAACAGAAATTGCTGGAAACACTGAACAGGAGAGTCAGCATCTGCAGTGAGAGAAACAGAGTTAACATTTCAGATCAACGGCATGACTTTTTCATCTCTAATGAAAGTTCATTGACCTGAAACATTAACCCTGCTTCCCTCTCCACCGTTGTCTACTAACTCGCTGTGTCTTTTCCAGCATTCTCCGTTTCTTGATCTCATTCTACCAACATAAGCTAGGGCAGAATCGAGGCTAGGTTGGGACCTAGACCCCCACCACGCAACCCCACCCCCCCCCCTCCCCACCGTGATTCCCCCTGATAGTGAAAAGTTTGACAACACTCCCTGCCCAGCTCGAGTGTCCAAATGGAGAAAGTATGAGAGAGAGAGAGGTCTGTGTGGAACGGAACGCCTCTAAGTGATGGCGGAGGTGGGGGGGGGGGGGGGATATTCAGATCACAGATGCCCCAGGCACACAGTATAAAGGTAGGTAGGTTCCTCCCTTACTTGTGATTGACCACAGGTCATAGAAGTCTCTGGTGGGGTTGTTGTTGGGAACTGCTTTTGTCTTAACCACAGGGTTCTGAAGCCTGGCATTGAGCAGCCGCTGTTCCCGAGGGACAATTCCGAAACGCTTCTCCCTTTCTGCTTTCCTTCTCAGTTTCCGGCTGTTTGGAATTTGATACGCTAAAACACTGGAGAGATCAAGTTAAATGTATATATTTTTTTTTTAAAAAACACCCACTTTGAAAAGAAATCTAGGTAAACAATTACAACAAAATATCAATTCACACAAAAAAATTATCGTAACAAAGTCAGAGAGTCTCATCCCCAGATTCCTGGTTTGGGTTCAAAGTGAAGGCGTCAGAGGTGGGAAGTCTAATCCACATTATCACCCAATTCCTGAAAACTTCCCAGGACATTAACCAATCCACTCGTTCAATGCAAATGTACAACACACACCCACAGGCTTAAAAACAAAATCCACACATTCCCATTACTCCAAAGCTGCAAATTTTATTTATATACAGCCCAACTTGCGTTGACGTCTGGTGATAGATTGAGACAAACAGGGGCGCCCATTGGGTCATTACCTTTCCTGTGTTTAAACGTTTGTCAGTGCTCCTGGTACAATGACTGTCAGTGCTAAACATACGTAACTCACAGATCCCAACAGTCTACAGAAAATGATCAAACCTAACCCTTCCCTGGGGATACTAATCAACCAATCCTAGATACTGCTCCAATTACTAATACTAGTGTAATACAGTGACAGACCAGTACTGTACCCGTGTTATTCAATGATAGACTTATCCCCACCAGTACTGTACCCCAGTGTTATACAGTGACAGACACATCCACACCAGAACTGTACCCGTGTTATACTGTGGTAGACTCGACCCCACCAGTACTGCACCCCAGTGTTATACAGTGACAACCTATACCACCAGTAATGTGCCCCAGTGTTATAGTGACAAACCCATTCCCAACAGTACTGTACCCCAGTGTTATACAGTGACAGCCTATACCCATCAGTACTGGACCCATGTTATAGTGATAGCCTATACCACCAGTACTCTACCCCACTATACAGTGACAGGCCTGTACCCACCAGTGTTGTATCCCAATGTTATACAGTGACAGACCTATACCCACCTGTACTGCACCTCAGTGATATACTGCAACGGACTTGTAATCCCCCCACCCCTACCCCAACCCAGTACTGGACCCAGTATTATATATAAACATACATACTGAACATCTTCGGCTCTGTAAAGATTTTAAGTATCATATTGGTGTTTATAAAAGAAAATCTTTCACTCGTTCCAGTGAAGTCTAATATAAACTGATGTCAGACACTCACTTTTTGGGAGCTGACACCTTGGAGTCTGGCTGTAGAATTAGGTCGATTCGCAGTGGCTTCAGTTTTCCTTTATTATGGAGCAGATCTACAGAAACAATCAAATATTTATCTCCACGTCCAAATAAAGAATTTTTTAAATCCAACAAAGAGTCCACTCTCAAAATGTTAGCCTCCCCTTTTTTCCTCCCTGATGCAATCCCTGGTTTTCCTCATTTTCAGGATAAAGGTGCAAAGCCGTCAACTAGTGCCCACTCCGAGATGCCGCGAGAAAGTGGCGGTGCTATCAATACAACTTCATGCTGCCTCAGCCTCTTCAGAGGGCAGGTAAGGTTTAAGAGGGACTAGAGTCACTAATGGGTCAGACCGTGTAAAGGCAGCAGGGTTCCTTTTGGGTTTACACAACAATCCCGACTGCCTTGTGGCTACTTTCACTAATGCCAGCTTTTTATTTCCAGGTTTGTAAAACTGATTTCAAATTTCCTAGCTGCCGTGGTGAGGTTTGAAATTAAGTTCTCCAGACTATAAATTCAGTCAGTATAACCATGATGTTACCACAGCTGACTAGCTTTCCCTGACTAAAAGCAAAATACGTTTGAAACGTTAACTCTGTTTCTCTCCCCACAGATGCAGTCAGACCTGCTGAGATTTTCCTGCATTTCCTGTTTTATTTTTAGCTTTCCCTGGCACCTCACCCTGATGAATGAAACAAGACCTTTCAGAACATGGTTTGCATTTGCAGCTGGCAGGTCTCATTCGTAAGCGGAGTCCCGGGATAGTCTGGGCTCCCGTGGCTCAGAGAGTGACACTCCCACCTTGGCAGGAAGCAGAGAGTCCAAATCCCACCCCACAGGCTTGACTTTCCAAGGTGCTTCTTGTAACCTCAGGACTTCCCAAAGGAACTCCCAGCCAATAAACTGCAGTCGCTGTTGTAATGTCAGAAGCCTGCCAATTTACGCACAGCAAGATTCCACACACTACAGCAAGGTGATCACGAACACATCATCTATTGGAGTGATGTTGGCTGAGGGATGAACATTAGCACAGTTCACCCAGAAAGAACTCACATGCTCTTCATCTTAAATAGTGGCCATCAGCCTTTTTTTACATCCACACGAGAGGGTGGATGGGGCCCTCATCTTTAGCAGTTCAGCTTGCCCTCAACCCTGCACCAGAATGCTCGCCTGGAATATGTGCTCAAGTCTCTGGACTTAAAGCCACCATCTTCTGGCTCAGAGCAGGAGTACCACCCACGGAGCCACAGCAATACTCATCGCTACACGGCTATGTAACAGTAGCTGCAACAGCCTGAAAATATCTGGGGCATTCTGATCTGCCAGACAACATTTCTTACCTTTTTTTTCATCTCCAGTGTCAACGAAGAACAGGGTATCATCTGTCTTTTCAGACACAAGGCCACTGAAAATAATTATAGAATCATGAGACAAAACACATCGAGATTGGTACAGAACAATTTAACACATTACAGCAGAAGATTCTTCATTTCATTAACCTCATCCAGTCTTACTAACAGTTTGCCAAGGGCCACAATCCCATCAATGGACTCCAGTCATAGCCCCGCTAATTCCCCATGCAGTCAACTCCTGATCATTAACCCTCCTCAGGCTCCTAGAATATCAGTTCCCAACTTTCCTAGAGTGACCTCAATGACTGTATTACATGCAATATATTTAGCCACCAGAGCTGTACCCCAGTTTTACAGTTACAGGACTGTACCTACCAGTGCTGTACCCCAGTTTTATGTTACAGAACTGTACCCACCAGAGCTGTACCCCAGTTTTATGTTACAGAACTGTACTCACCAGTGCTGTACCCCAGTTTTATGTTACAGAACTGTACCCACCAGAGCTGTACCCCAGTTTTATAGTTACAGAACTGTATCCACCAGTGCTGTACCCTTGTGTTATACAGTGACAGAACTGTACCTACCAGTGCTGTACCCCTGTGTTATAGTGACAGAATTGTACCCATCAGTGCTGTACCTCAGTTTTATAGTTACAGCACTGTACCCACCAGTGCTGTACCCCTGTGTTATAGTTACAGCACTGTACCCACCAGTGCTGTACCCTTGTGTTATACAGTGACAGAACTGTACCCACCAGTGCTGTACCCCTGTGTTATAGTGACAGAATTGTACCCATCAGTGCTGTACCTCAGTTTTATAGTTACAGCACTGTACCCACCAGTGCTGTACCCCTGTGTTATACAGTGACAGAAGTGTAGCCTCAGTACACTCATTTCCAGGGAAAAAAAGAGGGAAGCGGGAACACAAGGGGAGAAGGAAAACGGTAGGGAGACTTATGTATTGGAGGGGTGATGTATGGGAGGGATTTATTGGGGGAAAGAGAGTTTATAGGTGGAGGGTTTAATCTGGTGGTTTGGGTGTGGGGAGGTGCTTAGGAGGCTTTAATGGGGGCCTGTGGGTGGTGGGTTGTGTTGGGGGGGGGGGGGGGGGGTGGTGTTGTGCGTGTGGCGAGAGAGTGTGAAAGTGTGTTTGGGGGGAGGGGGGTTGGTGTTGGAGGTGAGTTGTGTGGATTTGGAGGGAGGGGGGTTGTGCAGGGGTGAGGATGTGCGGGGGGGAGGGGGCTTGAAGGGGGGCGATTTATTGGGCGGTTTTATTAGGTGGGGGGTTATTAGGTGGGGGCTTTAGTGGGTGGGGGTTTTATTAGGTGGGGGGGGTGTTTATTGGGCGGTTTAATCGGGGGGGAGTTTAATCGGGGGGGGTTTATCGGGGGGGTTTATGGGTTTATTGGGGGGTTATCAGGTGGGGGGTTTATTGGGTGGGGGTTTTATCGGGGGGTTTTATTAGGTGGGGGGGTGTTTATTGGGGGTGCGGGGGGTTATCGGGGGGTTTATGGGGGGGGTTTATCGGGGGGGGGGGGTTATCGGGGGCGGGGGTTTATCGGGGGTGCGGGGGGGTTATCGGGGGGCGGTTATCGGGGGTGCGGGGGGGGTTATCGGGGGGGTTTATCGGGGGGGGTTATCGGGGGGGGGGTTTATCGGGGGGTTTATCGGGGCGGTTATCGCTGGAGTTTTGGAACCCCCCCCCTCCCTCTCACTCACCCGACCGTCCGCTCCTGCAGCCGCACATCCTCCAGAAACTCCTCCACTTCAGTAATGTCGCTGTGTTTGTTCCAGTTCTTCTTCTTGTTCTTGTTGAGGCGCTGGCGGCGCTGCCGGTGTCGGGGGGGAAGCGGGGAGGCTGAGGCCGGGTTGAGGGTCAGGAAACCCGGGGACGGGCCCGAGCCCGGAGCGGCCGCCATGACAGCGCGAGAGAGAGAGAGAGAGAGGGAGAGCACGTGGCCCCGAGCCGCACATTCACCACCAACACCCGCCTTTCCCTGAGCAAAAACCCAGCAGCAGCCTCACTAGAAAAAAAATCTTATCTTTTTGAGACCAAGTTGCGAATCACAAGTGGGAAGGTTTAATATTGATAACCTCACTTTCGAGCGGCGGACTCAGCCTCCCGAGTAAGCGCCACCTGCAGGGCGGCGGACTCAGCCTCCCGAACCAGCGCCACCTGCAGGGCGGCGGACTCAGCCTCCCGAACCAGCGCCACCTGCAGGGCGGCGGACTCAGCCTCCCGAACCAGCGCCACCTGCAGGGGGGCGGACTCAGCCTCCCGAACCAGCGCCACCTGCAGGGCGGCGGACTCAGCCTCCCGAACCAGCGCCACCTGCAGGGCGGCGGCCGCTCCGCCCTCCCGCAGGGTGGGGAGGGCGGGATTAAGCGGGAAAGATGGCGGGCGGTTGAATTGAGCGGGGATGAGTCGGATCGGGGTTCCCGCGCTGTTGGACACAAAGCCGTCCGCCAAAAGCTGGGGTGGAAGCGCTGAAGTGCCCTTCATGGCAGCCCAGGACTGAGGGGGGGGTGTAGGGGAGAGCTCTGAGGGGCCAGAGAGGGGTCAAGCTGCTCTTGGGTCAAGCTGCTCTTGGGTCAAACTGCCCTTGTGTCAAGCTGCCCTTTGGTCAAGCTGCTCTTGGGTCAAACTGCCCTAGTGTCAAACTGCTCTTGGGTCAAGCTGCTCTTGGGTCAAGCTGCTCTTGGGTCAAACTGCTCTTGGGTCAAACTGCCCTTGGGTCAAGCTGCCCTTGGGTCAAGCCACCCCTGGGTCAAGCTGCCAGTTAGTGGGTGTGAGGTATAAAGATGGGAATCATCCACCCAATGTTACTGCACCCACGGGTGGTGCAGGAAATGCACACAGGGAGACTGCAGCGTGGTGCTGGACCATCATTGCCAGCACCCCCACAGCAAAGGGTACCGGCCGCATCAGGCCAGGGGTCACCGCCAGGCCAGGTGGACCGACCGCAGCAACGGGACCTGGCGCCAGGCGCCGCGGAGCGAGGCCCAGCGGACCGGCCGGAGGGGCAGAAAGGCAAGCAGAAGGCACCGAGGCGACCCAGGGTCTTCAAAACCCGCCTGAACTACCTGCAGATGTCCGAGCGGCAGTGCCAGAGGAGGCTGCGCCTCTCCAGGGAGACAGTGACGGAGCTGTGCGCCATGATGCAGGACGACCTGCGTCCGATGGGATTCAGCGGCCACCCTATGCCGGTGGCGCTCAAACTGACCGCCACGCTCAACTTCTACGCCTCCGGGTCCTTCCAAGGATCCACTGGTGAACTGTGTGGGATATCCCAGGCAGCAGCGCATCGCTGCATAAAGGAGGTGACCAATGCGCTGTTTAAGAGGGCTGGTGAGTTTATCCGATACCACACTGACCCTGAGAGCCAGACTGAGAGGTCAATGGGATTCAGTGCCATCGCAGGCTTTCCACGTGTGCAGGGTGTTATTGACTGCACACACGTGGCCATCAGAGCTCCCTCCGAACAGCCTGCCGCATTCATCAACAAAGAGGGATTCTATTCCGTCTGTGTTCAACTAGTGTGCGACCACAGGAAGCGGATTCTGCAGGTCTGTGCTCGATTTTCAGGCAGCAGTAACGATGCCTTTATCCTTCAGAACTCCCAGGTACCAAATTTGTTCCAGCTACAGCCACAACTAGAGGGCTGGATCCTCGGAGACAGGAGTTACCCTCTCCGGACTTGGCTAATGACGCCAGTCAAGAACCCTCGCACTAAGGCAGACCAACAATACAATGCAAGTCACAGCTCCACCAGGGCCACAATCAAGCAGACGATAGGATTGCTGAAGATGCGGTTCCGTTGCCTGGACCGTTCTAGGGGAGCTCTGAAGTACGATCCGACAAAGGTCTCACAGATTGTCGTCGTCTGCTGCGCCTTGCACAACTTGGCACAGCAAAGGGGTGAGACCTTGCACCCAGAGGACATGGAGAAGGCACAATCCTCATCAGACGAGGAAGAAACAGAAACCTCGTCGGACGAGGAAGATGGAGAAGAGGAGGCTGGGCAGGAAGGAGAGCAGCATCACCCATCCGCAGAAGAGGTCAGAGGCATGGAAGCCCGTGAAAACCTGATTCTCAGCCACTTCCAGGACCCATCACCTCCCTGAGGGGGAGATACTGTCCAACCCGCTTTGCCGTCCACTAATGTCACACATCATGTAATGATTCTGATACCATAACCCAACCTCTGGGTTTCCTCTGCTCTGTTACACAGAGAGGACCTTATTACAGCCGTACCTTGCACACGTGTGTTTGGGGATCTAAGGATTCCAGAAGCCGTTCGCAAAGAACCATTGACTGAATAAAGGACACATGAGTGAAAGCACACTGTTTAATCGTAAACAAGCAACAATATTTGATCTTAAAGATTTAAACGGCAATGCCACCCTGGTGTGTCTAAATGCCCTTTTTACTGTGTTTCCTTGTGTGTCTCCAGCATCTACAGCTGAGCTGGAGGTAGGTTGCTGATCTCCATGCCCAGTGTCCAGATGCCCATAGCGGCCGTCCTTTGGGAGCCCATAGCCTAGAGGTCCTGACAAACTTAGAGGCACTTGCACCAATGAGAGCCTCTGTGGCTGCTTCCGCTGGAGGCATTCAGGTCACTGTCAGAGAGGCTGGGGAGCCTCTGTCCACCCTTCGAGTGCCTTGAGACGAGCAGCCGGATGTGACAAGCTGCAGCTCCTCCAGTCTCTTGGTGTGCAGTGGCACCTTCCTGCTTTCAGTGGATGGAGTTGCAACAGGAGTCACCAGCACACCTGGAAACTCACCTGCTGCAGCGAGCATTTTGAACATATTTGTTCATGGGGTGTGGGCATCGCTGGCTAGGCCAGCATTTATCACCCAATCCCTAATCTGCTAACATATGAGGAACGTTTGAGGACTCTGGGTCTATATTCAATGGAGTTTAGAAGAATGAGGGGGGATCTGATTGAAACTTACAGAATGCTGAAAGGCCTGGATTGAGTGGACGTGGGGAAGATGTTTCCATTAGTAGGAGAGACTAGGACCCGAGGGCACAGCCTCAGAGTAAAGGGAAGACCTTTTAGAACAGAGATGAGGAGAAACTTCTTTAGCCAGAGAGCGGTGAATCTATGGAATTCATTGCCACAGAAGGCTGTGGAGGCCAGGTCATTGAGTGTATTTAAGACGGAGATAGATAGGTTCTTGATTGGTAAGGGGGTCAAAGGTTACGGGGAGAAGACAGTAGAATGGGGTTGAGAAACTTATCAGCCATGATTGAATGGCAGAGCAGACTCGATGGGCTGAATGGCCTAATTTCTGCTCCTAGGTCTTATGGTCTAATTGCCCTTGTTCAGAGGGCATTTAGGGGTCAGCCACATTGCTGTTGGTCCGGAGTCACCTATAGGCCAGACCAGGTAAGGACAGCAGATTTAAGGGTATTAGTGAAGCAGCAGTTAGTGAACAACAATCGACAAAGCTTTCATGGTGACCGTTAGACTTTTAATTCCTGATTTTCTTTATTGAATTCAAATTCCACCACCTGTCGAGGTGGGATTCGAACCCGGGTCCCCCTGGGTCTCTGGATTAGTCCTGCGACAATACCTCCACCACCATCAAGCTGATGGCCACAGCGATGGCCCGAGCAAGCGACTGAATTCATGACCTGGATGGACACCTCCGTTGTCAGTCTGTGTCTGCTCAAAGTCTCAGTAACTCTGCCACATTCTCCCCCTGCTCATCACTGCAGCTCCAGACGATCGAGCGCAATTTAACACCAGAGGCCCATCCTCAGCATGGGGCCTGTTCTCCAACAGTTCCTCTGACCGTCAGCGCCCCCTGGCTGCCTCTCCATTTCAGACAGCCTGCCATTAGATTATGACCCAGAGCCAATTGGGAAGCACGTATTCACTGAGGCGATTGTATCTGCGCTGGTGGATGGTGCTGGGGAAAGGTGCGATGCTGCGTAGTCTGAGATGAGGCCACTCTCTCCCTCAAAGGAGGTCTGAAGAGCTAGAGGGAGAACAAAAACAACGAGTTCCTCTACCATCCAAACACTGACCCTATGCCAATGTGCATGTGGCTCGGGTAGTGATCTGGAGATTATAACCCTTGAGGACCTGTTCTTCAATTTAGTTCCTAGTTTCTGATAATCCCCAAACAGGTCTTCTTTCCTAGGCTTACCTGTGTTATTTGTCCCGATGTGGACCACAACAACTGGATCCTCCCCCTCCCTCTCCAATATCCTTTCAAGCCGGTCAGAGATGTCCCTCACCCTGGCACCGGGCAGGCAACATACCATGCGGGACTCTCGATCCTGCTTACAAAGGAAGCTATCGTTTCCCCTAATTATAGAATCCCCTACAACTACCACTTGTCTTTTTGCTCCCCCGTCTTGAATGGCCTCCTGAGCCACGGTGCTGTGGTCAGCTGGCTCATCCTCCCTACAGCCCTGTTCCTCATCCACACAGGGAGCAAGTACCTCGTACCTGTTGGACAAGGTCAAGAGCTGAGGCTCCTCTGTTCCTGAACACAGGATCCCTCTACCTACTTCACTTGCAGTCACACCCTGCTGACCCTGAACACTGACTGGACTTGAGGTACTTAATCTACCGGGTGTGACCGCCTCCTGATACAAAGCGTCCAGGTAACTCTCCGCCTCCCGGATGTGCTGCAGCGTCTGGAGCTCGGACTCCAGCTCATCAATTCTGAGCCAGAGTTCCTCCAGCAACCAACACTTGCTGCAGATGTGGCAGCTGCGGCTCGCAATGGGATCTGCCGGCTCCCATCCGTGTGTGCAGACGTGCTTCCTTTCTGCCCAGAGGTATCGACAAAGCTGCTGTCCTCACTCTCAACGCCCATCACTCCCATCTCTGCATTGGAGATGGAACAGTCACTCTGCCCTCTGACCAACTTGTGTGTCTCCGTCTTGGGAGTCAGGGTTCAAATACCCGGTGGTGCTCCCACCTTCGCCCTTTTCCCAGTTGTTGTGGCTCCTTTCCTCCTGGGAGCACAAAGGGAGAGACTCCAGAGTAAGGTGAGGTGGAACCCTTATTGCCTGCCCCCCAGATGGGCCTTTGTGTATGTCCCTCTTGTATGTCCGTTGTCATGGAACTTGGAGGAAGCTGACTCGGAGATGCAGGAGCCTGTCAACCTGGTGCAGCCGCTCCTCCTGGGGCACCAGCGCCACTGTCAGCTGCTACCTGCATTTCTGTCTCTGCCCTCCCCCCCACCCCTCCCCATCGGCACAGGATTGGACAGGCCCCAGGCCACCTCCTCACTCATTGGCAGGCCTGTTGCAAAATGGCGTTCAGCGAGCCGCTCCTGTCCGCGAGGCAGGGCCGCCCGGTTCAGAGCCTGTCACTGGGAACCACCTCACCGTCAGTAAATTGTGCCCAGTGTTTCAAGCTGCTGAATACTTGTTGGAATTGGCCCAATCTGCCAGGTTTTAGCCAAATGCTGAGTTAGGGAAAGGAAAGAATAATGGGGAGGTTTGTGATTACACATAATCCACTCTCAGTGCAGGACTGAGGGTGTGCTGTACTGCCAGAGGTGCTGTCCTTTGGCTAAGGCGCTAAACCGAGCCCCTTCCACGCATCAACCCTCCCCCACCCTGCTGCCCCTTCAGATGGATGTTACAGATCCCCCGGCACTTTACAGAGACGAGCAGAGGAGTACTCCCTGCTTATTTCCACCTCTGTAATGTTGCCCAACTTTGCCCTTGTCTCAGCCCCTCCGCTACTGAAACTCTTATCCATTCCTTTGTTACCTCGAGACCTGACAGTTCCACCTCATTCCTGGCCACAATCCCACTGTTAGCCCAGCCCCACAACCAACCCTGACGACTTCCAAAATTCTCCTGCTGCTGTCCTAACTGGCACCAAGTCCCACTCACCCTGTGCTCACTGACCTACATTCGCTCCTGGTTATGTAACGTCTGGATTTTAAAATTCTCATCCTTGTTCTCAGATCCCTCCATGACCACAACCCTCCCCTATCTCCGTAAACTCTTCCGGCCCCACAACTCTCAGAAACATCGGCACTCATCTAATTCTGGCCTCTTGAGTGTCAGCAACTTTAATGTCCCCTTCATCCCCATGCTGCCTGGGCCCAAAGCTCATGAATTCCCACCTTAAACCTCTTCACCTCTCTTCGTCGCTGACTCATGGGAGTCCCTGACATGTGATCAAACAAAATGGAGAAGGTTCGTTCAGGAAGGCACTCAGCACATCAAGAGACTTTGTCAGGAACACGCAGAGGCAAAATCGAGGTGTTGGAGGCAGCACACAAACCTCCCAACAACTCACCTGCCCCAACCTTCAGGCACCAACTACCCCGCATGTAGACAGTCTGCAGATCACTCATTAGACTAATAAACAATCTCAGAACATACGAACCGAGTGGAGACATTCAGGGGTGTGGAGTATATCAGAGTGTTACAGTGAGGGGTGTGGGGTATATCAGAGTGGTACAGTGAGGGCTGTGGGGTATATCAGATTGTTACAGGGAGGGGTGTGGGGTATATCAGATTGTTACAGTGAGGGGTGTGGGGTATATCAGAGTGGTACAGTGAGGGCTGTGGGGTATATCAGATTGTTACAGTGAGGGGTGTGGGGTAGATCAGAGTGTTACAGTGAGGCCTGTGGGGTACATCAGATTGTTACAGTGAGGGGTGTGGGGTATATCAGAGAGTGACAGGGAGGGATGTGGGGTATATCAGATTGTTACAGTGAGGGCTGTGGGGTATATCAGATTGTTACAGTGAGGGGTGTGGGGTATATCAGATTGTTACAGTGAGGGCTTGGGGTATATCAGATTGTTACAGTGAGGGGTGTGGGGTATATCAGAGTGTTACAGGGAGGGGTGTGGGGTATATCAGATTGTTACAGTGAGGGGTGTGTGGTATATCAGGGTGTTATAGTGAGGGGTGTGGGGTATATCAGAGTGTTACAGTGAGGGGTGTGGGGTATATCAGAGTGTTAGAGTGAGGGGTGTTGGGTATATTAGAGTGTTACAGTGAGGGGTGTGGGGTTTATAAGAGTTGTACAGTGAGGGGTGTGGGATGAATCAGAGTGTTACAGTGAGGAGTGCAAGGTATATCAGAGTGTTACAGTGAGGGGTGTGGGATATATCAGGGTGTTACAGTGAGGGGTGTGGGGTATATCAGAGTGTTAGAGTGAGGGGTGTTGGGTATATTAGAGTGTTACAGTGAGGGGTGTGGGGTTTATAAGAGTTGTACAGTGAGGGGTGTGGGATGTATCAGAGTGTTACAGTGAGGAGTGCAAGGTATATCAGTGTGTTACAGTGAGGGGTGTGGGATATATCAGGGTGTTACAGTGAGGGGTGTGGGGTATATCAGAGTGTTACAGTGAGGGGCATGGGGTATATCAGAGTGTTACAGTGAGAAGTGTGGGGTATATCAGGGTGTTACAGTGAGGGTTTTGGGATATATCAGAGTGTTACAGTGAGGGTTGTGGGTATATCTGGATGTTACAATTAGGGGTCTGGGGTATATCATGGTGTTACAGTGATGGGTGTGGGATATATCAGAGTGTTACTGTGAGAAGTTTTGGTTATATCAGAGAGTTACAGAGAAGGGTGTGGGGTATATCAGGGTGTTCCAGTGTGGGATGTATCAGAGTGTTACAGTGAGTGGTGTGGGGTATATCAGGGTGTTACAGTGAGGGGTGTGGGATTTATCAGTGTGTTACAGTGAGGGGTGTGGTGTATATCAGGATGTTACAGTGAGGGGTGTGGGGTATATCAGAATGTTACAGTGAGGGGTGTGGGGTAGATCAGAGTGTTACAGTGAGGGTTGTGGGTATATCTGGATGTTACAATAAGGGGTCTGGGGTATATCATGGTGTTACAGTGATGGGTGTGGGATATATCAGAGTGTTACTGTGAGAGGTTTTGGTTATATCAGAGAGTTACAGAGAAGGGTGTGGGATATATCAGGGTGTTCCAGTGTGGGGTGTATCAGAGTGTTACAGTGAGTGGTGTGGGGTATATCAGATTGTTACAGTGAGGGGTGTGGGGTAGATCAGAGTGTTACAGTGAGGCCTGTGGGGTACATCAGATTGTTACAGTGAGGGGTGTGGGGTATATCAGAGAGTGACAGGGAGGGATGTGGGGTATATCAGATTGTTACAGTGAGGGCTGTGGGGTATATCAGATTGTTACAGTGAGGGGTGTGGGGTATATCAGATTGTTACAGTGAGGGCTGTGGGGTATATCAGATTGTTACAGTGAGGGGTGTGGGGTATATCAGAGTGTTACAGGGAGGGGTGTGGGGTATATCAGATTGTTACAGTGAGGGGTGTGTGGTATATCAGGGTGTTATAGTGAGGGGTGTGGGGTATATCAGAGTGTTACAGTGAGGGGTGTGGGGTATATCAGAGTGTTAGAGTGAGGGGTGTTGGGTATATTAGAGTGTTACAGTGAGGGGTGTGGGGTTTATAAGAGTTGTACAGTGAGGGGTGTGGGATGTATCAGAGTGTTACAGTGAGGAGTGCAAGGTATATCAGAGTGTTACAGTGAGGGGAGTGGGATATATCAGGGTGTTACAGTGAGGGGTGTGGGGTATATCAGAGTGTTACAGTGAGGGGCATGGGGTATATCAGAGTGTTACAGTGAGAAGTGTGGGGTATATCAGGGTGTTACAGTGAGGGTTTTGGGATATATCAGAGTGTTACAGTGAGGGTTGTGGGTATATCTGGATGTTACAATTAGGGGTCTGGGGTATATCATGGTGTTACAGTGATGGGTGTGGGATATATCAGAGTGTTACTGTGAGAAGTTTTGGTTATATCAGAGAGTTACAGAGAAGGGTGTGGGGTATATCAGGGTGTTCCAGTGTGGGATGTATCAGAGTGTTACAGTGAGTGGTGTGGGGTATATCAGGGTGTTACAGTGAGGGGTGTGGGATTTATCAGTGTGTTACAGTGAGGGGTGTGGTGTATATCAGGATGTTACAGTGAGGGGTGTGGGGTATATCAGAATGTTACAGTGAGGGGTGTGGGGTAGATCAGAGTGTTACAGTGAGGGTTGTGGGTATATCTGGATGTTACAATAAGGGGTCTGGGGTATATCATGGTGTTACAGTGATGGGTGTGGGATATATCAGAGTGTTACTGTGAGAGGTTTTGGTTATATCAGAGAGTTACAGAGAAGGGTGTGGGATATATCAGGGTGTTCCAGTGTGGGGTGTATCAGAGTGTTACAGTGAGTGGTGTGGGGTATATCAGATTGTTACAGTGAGGGGTGTGGGGTAGATCAGAGTGTTACAGTGAGGCCTGTGGGGTACATCAGATTGTTACAGTGAGGGGTGTGGGGTATATCAGAGAGTGACAGGGAGGGATGTGGGGTATATCAGATTGTTACAGTGAGGGCTGTGGGGTATATCAGATTGTTACAGTGAGGGGTGTGGGGTATATCAGATTGTTACAGTGAGGGCTGTGGGGTATATCAGATTGTTACAGTGAGGGGTGTGGGGTATATCAGAGTGTTACAGGGAGGGGTGTGGGGTATATCAGATTGTTACAGTGAGGGGTGTGTGGTATATCAGGGTGTTATAGTGAGGGGTGTGGGGTATATCAGAGTGTTACAGTGAGGGGTGTGGGGTATATCAGAGTGTTAGAGTGAGGGGTGTTGGGTATATTAGAGTGTTACAGTGAGGGGTGTGGGGTTTATAAGAGTTGTACAGTGAGGGGTGTGGGATGTATCAGAGTGTTACAGTGAGGAGTGCAAGGTATATCAGTGTGTTACAGTGAGGGGTGTGGGATATATCAGGGTGTTACAGTGAGGGGTGTGGGGTATATCAGAGTGTTACAGTGAGGGGCATGGGGTATATCAGAGTGTTACAGTGAGAAGTGTGGGGTATATCAGGGTGTTACAGTGAGGGTTTTGGGATATATCAGAGTGTTACAGTGAGGGTTGTGGGTATATCTGGATGTTACAATTAGGGGTCTGGGGTATATCATGGTGTTACAGTGATGGGTGTGGGATATATCAGAGTGTTACTGTGAGAAGTTTTGGTTATATCAGAGAGTTACAGAGAAGGGTGTGGGGTATATCAGGGTGTTCCAGTGTGGGATGTATCAGAGTGTTACAGTGAGTGGTGTGGGGTATATCAGGGTGTTACAGTGAGGGGTGTGGGATTTATCAGTGTGTTACAGTGAGGGGTGTGGTGTATATCAGGATGTTACAGTGAGGGGTGTGGGGTATATCAGAATGTTACAGTGAGGGGTGTGGGGTAGATCAGAGTGTTACAGTGAGGGTTGTGGGTATATCTGGATGTCACAATAAGGGGTCTGGGGTATATCATGGTGTTACAGTGATGGGTGTGGGATATATCAGAGTGTTACTGTGAGAGGTTTTGGTTATATCAGAGAGTTACAGAGAAGGGTGTGGGATATATCAGGGTGTTCCAGTGTGGGGTGAATCAGAGTGTTACAGTGAGTGGTGTGGGGTATATCAGATTGTTACAGTGAGGGGTGTGGTGTAGATCAGAGTGTTACAGTGAGGCCTGTGGGGTACATCAGATTGTTACAGTGAGGGGTGTGGGGTATATCAGAGAGTGACAGGGAGGGATGTGGGGTATATCAGATTGTTACAGTGAGGGCTGTGGGGTATATCAGATTGTTACAGTGAGGGGTGTGGGGTATATCAGATTGTTACAGTGAGGGCTGTGGGGTATATCAGATTGTTACAGTGAGGGGTGTGGGGTATATCAGAGTGTTACAGGGAGGGGTGTGGGGTATATCAGATTGTTACAGTGAGGGGTGTGTGGTATATCAGGGTGTTATAGTGAGGGGTGTGGGGTATATCAGAGTGTTACAGTGAGGGGTGTGGGGTATATCAGAGTGTTAGAGTGAGGGGTGTTGGGTATATTAGAGTGTTACAGTGAGGGGTGTGGGGTTTATAAGAGTTGTACAGTGAGGGGTGTGGGATGTATCAGAGTGTTACAGTGAGGAGTGCAAGGTATATCAGTGTGTTACAGTGAGGGGTGTGGGATATATCAGGGTGTTACAGTGAGGGGTGTGGGGTATATCAGAGTGTTACAGTGAGGGGCATGGGGTATATCAGAGTGTTACAGTGAGAAGTGTGGGGTATATCAGGGTGTTACAGTGAGGGTTTTGGGATATATCAGAGTGTTACAGTGAGGGTTGTGGGTATATCTGGATGTTACAATTAGGGGTCTGGGGTATATCATGGTGTTACAGTGATGGGTGTGGGATATATCAGAGTGTTACTGTGAGAAGTTTTGGTTATATCAGAGAGTTACAGAGAAGGGTGTGGGGTATATCAGGGTGTTCCAGTGTGGGATGTATCAGAGTGTTACAGTGAGTGGTGTGGGGTATATCAGGGTGTTACAGTGAGGGGTGTGGGATTTATCAGTGTGTTACAGTGAGGGGTGTGGTGTATATCAGGATGTTACAGTGAGGGGTGTGGGGTATATCAGAATGTTACAGTGAGGGGTGTGGGGTAGATCAGAGTGTTACAGTGAGGGTTGTGGGTATATCTGGATGTCACAATAAGGGGTCTGGGGTATATCATGGTGTTACAGTGATGGGTGTGGGATATATCAGAGTGTTACTGTGAGAGGTTTTGGTTATATCAGAGAGTTACAGAGAAGGGTGTGGGATATATCAGGGTGTTCCAGTGTGGGGTGAATCAGAGTGTTACAGTGAGTGGTGTGGGGTATATCAGATTGTTACAGTGAGGGGTGTGGTGTAGATCAGAGTGTTACAGTGAGGCCTGTGGGGTACATCAGATTGTTACAGTGAGGGGTGTGGGGTATATCAGAGAGTGACAGGGAGGGATGTGGGGTATATCAGATTGTTACAGTGAGGGCTGTGGGGTATATCAGATTGTTACAGTGAGGGGTGTGGGGTATATCAGATTGTTACAGTGAGGGCTGTGGGGTATATCAGATTGTTACAGTGAGGGGTGTGGGGTATATCAGAGTGTTACAGGGAGGGGTGTGGGGTATATCAGATTGTTACAGTGAGGGGTGTGTGGTATATCAGGGTGTTATAGTGAGGGGTGTGGGGTATATCAGAGTGTTACAGTGAGGGGTGTGGGGTATATCAGAGTGTTAGAGTGAGGGGTGTTGGGTATATTAGAGTGTTACAGTGAGGGGTGTGGGGTTTATAAGAGTTGTACAGTGAGGGGTGTGGGATGTATCAGAGTGTTACAGTGAGGAGTGCAAGGTATATCAGTGTGTTACAGTGAGGGGTGTGGGATATATCAGGGTGTTACAGTGAGGGGTGTGGGGTATATCAGAGTGTTACAGTGAGGGGCATGGGGTATATCAGAGTGTTACAGTGAGAAGTGTGGGGTATATCAGGGTGTTACAGTGAGGGTTTTGGGATATATCAGAGTGTTACAGTGAGGGTTGTGGGTATATCTGGATGTTACAATTAGGGGTCTGGGGTATATCATGGTGTTACAGTGATGGGTGTGGGATATATCAGAGTGTTACTGTGAGAAGTTTTGGTTATATCAGAGAGTTACAGAGAAGGGTGTGGGGTATATCAGGGTGTTCCAGTGTGGGATGTATCAGAGTGTTACAGTGAGTGGTGTGGGGTATATCAGGGTGTTACAGTGAGGGGTGTGGGATTTATCAGTGTGTTACAGTGAGGGGTGTGGTGTATATCAGGATGTTACAGTGAGGGGTGTGGGGTATATCAGAATGTTACAGTGAGGGGTGTGGGGTAGATCAGAGTGTTACAGTGAGGGTTGTGGGTATATCTGGATGTCACAATAAGGGGTCTGGGGTATATCATGGTGTTACAGTGATGGGTGTGGGATATATCAGAGTGTTACTGTGAGAGGTTTTGGTTATATCAGAGAGTTACAGAGAAGGGTGTGGGATATATCAGGGTGTTCCAGTGTGGGGTGAATCAGAGTGTTACAGTGAGTGGTGTGGGGTATATCAGATTGTTACAGTGAGGGGTGTGGTGTAGATCAGAGTGTTACAGTGAGGCCTGTGGGGTACATCAGATTGTTACAGTGAGGGGTGTGGGGTATATCAGAGAGTGACAGGGAGGGATGTGGGGTATATCAGATTGTTACAGTGAGGGCTGTGGGGTATATCAGATTGTTACAGTGAGGGGTGTGGGGTATATCAGATTGTTACAGTGAGGGCTGTGGGGTATATCAGATTGTTACAGTGAGGGGTGTGGGGTATATCAGAGTGTTACAGGGAGGGGTGTGGGGTATATCAGATTGTTACAGTGAGGGGTGTGTGGTATATCAGGGTGTTATAGTGAGGGGTGTGGGGTATATCAGAGTGTTACAGTGAGGGGTGTGGGGTATATCAGAGTGTTAGAGTGAGGGGTGTTGGGTATATTAGAGTGTTACAGTGAGGGGTGTGGGGTTTATAAGAGTTGTACAGTGAGGGGTGTGGGATGTATCAGAGTGTTACAGTGAGGAGTGCAAGGTATATCAGTGTGTTACAGTGAGGGGTGTGGGATATATCAGGGTGTTACAGTGAGGGGTGTGGGGTATATCAGAGTGTTACAGTGAGGGGCATGGGGTATATCAGAGTGTTACAGTGAGAAGTGTGGGGTATATCAGAGTATTACAGTGAGGGGTGTGGGGTATATCAGTGTTTCAGTGAGGGGTGTGTGGTATATCAGAGTGTTATAGTGAGGGCTGTGGGGTATATCAGGGTGTTACAGTGAGGGCTGTGGGGTAGATCAGAGTGTTACAGTGAGGGTTGTGGGTATATCTGGATGTCACAATAAGGGGTCTGGGGTATATCATGGTGTTACAGTGATGGGTGTGGGATATATCAGAGTGTTACTGTGAGAGGTTTTGGTTATATCAGAGAGTTACAGAGAAGAGTGTGGGGTATATCAGGGTGTTCCAGTGTGGGATGTATCAGAGTGTTACACTGAGTGGTGTGGGGTATATCAGGGTGTTACAGTGAGGGGTGTGGGATTTATCAGTGTGTTACAGTGAGGGGTGTGGTGTATATCAGGATGTTACAGTGAGGGGTGTGGGGTATATCAGGATGTTACAGTGAGGGGTGTGGGGTAGATCAGAGTGTTACAGTGAGAGGTGTGGGGTATATCAGAGTGTTACAGTGAGGGGTGTGGGATATATCAGAGTGTTACAGTGAGGGTTGTGGGTATATCTGGATGTTACAATAAGGGGTCTGGGGTATATCATGGTGTTACAGTGATGGGTGTGGGATATATCAGAGTGTTACTGTGAGAGGTTTTGGTTATATCAGAGAGTTACAGAGAAGGGTGTGGGATATATCAGGGTGTTCCAGTGTGGGGTGTATCAGAGTGTTACAGTGAGTGGTGTGGGGTATATCAGGGTGTTGCAGTGAGGGGTGTGGGATATATCATGGTGTTACAGTGAGGGGTGTGGGATTTATCAGTGTGTTACAGTGAGGGGTGTGGTGTATATCAGGATGTTACAGTGAGGGGTGTGGGGTATATCAGAGTTATACAGTGAGGGGTGTGGGGTAGATCAGAGTGTTACAGTGAGAGGTGTGGGGTATATCAGATTGTTACAGTGAGGGGTGTGGGATATATCTGAGTGTTACAGTGAGGGTTGTGGGGTATATCAGAGTGTTACAGTGAGGGGCATGGGGTATATCAGAGTGTTACAGTGAGGGGTGTGGGATATATCAGGGTGTTAAAGTGAGGGGTGTGGGGTATATCATAGAGTTACAGAGAGGGGTGTGGGGTATATCAGAGTGTTACAGTGAGACGTGTGGGGTATACCAGGGTGGTACATTGAGCGTTGTGGGATATATCAGAATGTTACAGTGAGGGGTGTGGGGTATATCAGAGTGTTACAGTGAGGGATGTATGGTATATCAGAGGGTTACAGTGAGGTGTGTGGTGTATATCAGAATGTTACATTGAGGGGTGTGGGGTATATCAGAGTGTTACAGTGAGGGGTGTGGGGCATATCAGAGTGTTGCAGTGAGGGGTGTGGGGTAGATCAGAGTGTTACAGTGAGGCCTGTGGGGTACATCAGATTGTTACAGTGAGGGGTGTGGGGTATATCAGAGAGTGACAGGGAGGGATGTGGGGTATATCAGATTGTTACAGTGAGGGCTGTGGGGTATATCAGATTGTTACAGTGAGGGGTGTGGGGTATATCAGATTGTTACAGTGAGGGCTGTGGGGTATATCAGATTGTTACAGTGAGGGGTGTGGGGTATATCAGAGTGTTACAGGGAGGGGTGTGGGGTATATCAGATTGTTACAGTGAGGGGTGTGTGGTATATCAGGGTGTTATAGTGAGGGGTGTGGGGTATATCAGAGTGTTACAGTGAGGGGTGTGGGGTATATCAGAGTGTTAGAGTGAGGGGTGTTGGGTATATTAGAGTGTTACAGTGAGGGGTGTGGGGTTTATAAGAGTTGTACAGTGAGGGGTGTGGGATGTATCAGAGTGTTACAGTGAGGAGTGCAAGGTATATCAGAGTGTTACAGTGAGGGGTGTGGGATATATCAGGGTGTTACAGTGAGGGGTGTGGGGTATATCAGAGTGTTACAGTGAGGGGCATGGGGTATATCAGAGTGTTACAGTGAGAAGTGTGGGGTATATCAGAGTATTACAGTGAGGGGTGTGGGGTATATCAGTGTTTCAGTGAGGGGTGTGTGGTATATCAGAGTGTTATAGTGAGGGCTGTGGGGTATATCAGGGTGTTACAGTGAGGGCTGTGGGGTATATCCGAGTGTTACAGTGAGGGGTGTGCAGTATATCAGAGTGTTATAGTGAGGGCTGTGGGGTATATCAGGGTGTTACAGTGAGGGTTTTGGGATATATCAGAGTGTTACAGTGAGGGTTGTGGGTATATCTGGATGTTACAATTAGGGGTCTGGGGTATAGCATGGTGTTACAGTGATGGGTGTGGGATATATCAGAGTGTTACTGTGAGAGGTTTTGGTTATATCAGAGAGTTACAGAGAAGGGTGTGGGGTATATCAGATTGTTACAGTGAGGGCTGTGGGGTATATCAGATTGTTACAGTGATGGGTGTGGGGTATATCAGAGTGTTACAGGGAGGGGTGTGGGGTATATCAGATTGTTACAGTGAGGGGTGTGTGGTATATCAGGGTGTTATAGTGAGGGGTGTGGGGTATATCAGAGTGTTACAGTGAGGGGTGTGGGGTATATCAGAGTGTTAGAGTGAGGGGTGTTGGGTATATTAGAGTGTTACAGTGAGGGGTGTGGGGTTTATAAGAGTTGTACAGTGAGGGGTGTGGGATGTATCAGAGTGTTACAGTGAGGAGTGCAAGGTATATCAGAGTGTTACAGTGAGGGGTGTGGGATATATCAGGGTGTTACAGTGAGGGGTGTGGGGTATATCAGAGTGTTACAGTGAGGGGCATGGGGTATATCAGTGTGTTACAGTGAGAAGTGTGGGGTATATCAGAGTATTACAGTGAGGGGTGTGGGGTATATCAGTGTTTCAGTGAGGGGTGTGTGGTATATCAGAGTGTTATAGTGAGGGCTGTGGGGTATATCAGGGTGTTACAGTGAGGGCTGTGGGGTATATCCGAGTGTTACAGTGAGGGGTGTGCAGTATATCAGAGTGTTATAGTGAGGGCTGTGGGGTATATCAGGGTGTTACAGTGAGGGTTTTGGGATATATCAGAGTGTTACAGTGAGGGTTGTGGGTATATCTGGATGTTACAATTAGGGGTCTGGGGTATATCATGGTGTTACAGTGATGGGTGTGGGATATATCAGAGTGTTACTGTGAGAGGTTTTGGTTATATCAGAGAGTTACAGAGAAGGGTGTGGGGTATATCAGGGTGTTCCAGTGTGGGATGTATCAGAGTGTTACAGTGAGGGGTGTGGGATTTATCAGTGTGTTACAGTGAGGGGTGTGGTGTATATCAGGATGTTACAGTGAGGGGTGTGGGGTATATCAGAGTTATACAGTGAGGGGTGTGGGGTAGATCAGAGTGTTACAGTGAGAGGTGTGGGGTATATCAGATTGTTACAGTGAGGGGTGTGGGATATATCTGAGTGTTACAGTGAGGGTTGTGGGGTATATCAGAGTGTTACAGTGAGGGGCATGGGGTATATCAGAGTGTTACAGTGAGGGGTGTGGGATATATCAGGGTGTTAAAGTGAGGGGTGTGGGGTATATCATAGAGTTACAGAGAGGGGTGTGGGGTATATCAGAGTGTTACAGTGAGACGTGTGGGGTATACCAGGGTGGTACATTGAGCGTTGTGGGATATATCAGAATGTTACAGTGAGGGGTGTGGGGTATATCAGAGTGTTACAGTGAGGGATGTGGGGTATATCAGAGGGTTACAGTGAGGTGTGTGGTGTATATCAGAATGTTACAGTGAGGGGTGTGGGGTATATCAGAGTGTTATAGTGAGGGTTGTGAGGTATATCAGAGTATTACATTGAGGGGTGTGGGGTATATCAGAGTGTTACAGTGAGGGGTGTGGGGCATATCAGAGTGTTGCAGTGAGGGGTGTGGGGTAGATCAGAGTGTTACAGTGAGGCCTGTGGGGTACATCAGATTGTTACAGTGAGGGGTGTGGGGTATATCAGAGAGTGACAGGGAGGGATGTGGGGTATATCAGATTGTTACAGTGAGGGCTGTGGGGTATATCAGATTGTTACAGTGAGGGGTGTGGGGTATATCAGATTGTTACAGTGAGGGCTGTGGGGTATATCAGATTGTTACAGTGAGGGGTGTGGGGTATATCAGAGTGTTACAGGGAGGGGTGTGGGGTATATCAGATTGTTACAGTGAGGGGTGTGTGGTATATCAGGGTGTTATAGTGAGGGGTGTGGGGTATATCAGAGTGTTACAGTGAGGGGTGTGGGGTATATCAGAGTGTTAGAGTGAGGGGTGTTGGGTATATTAGAGTGTTACAGTGAGGGGTGTGGGGTTTATAAGAGTTGTACAGTGAGGGGTGTGGGATGTATCAGAGTGTTACAGTGAGGAGTGCAAGGTATATCAGAGTGTTACAGTGAGGGGTGTGGGATATATCAGGGTGTTACAGTGAGGGGTGTGGGGTATATCAGAGTGTTACAGTGAGGGGCATGGGGTATATCAGAGTGTTACAGTGAGAAGTGTGGGGTATATCAGAGTATTACAGTGAGGGGTGTGGGGTATATCAGTGTTTCAGTGAGGGGTGTGTGGTATATCAGAGTGTTATAGTGAGGGCTGTGGGGTATATCAGGGTGTTACAGTGAGGGCTGTGGGGTATATCCGAGTGTTACAGTGAGGGGTGTGCAGTATATCAGAGTGTTATAGTGAGGGCTGTGGGGTATATCAGGGTGTTACAGTGAGGGTTGTGGGTATATCTGGATGTTACAATTAGGGGTCTGGGGTATATCATGGTGTTACAGTGATGGGTTTGGGATATATCAGAGTGTTACTGTGAGAGGTTTTGGTTATATCAGAGAGTTACAGAGAAGGGTGTGGGGTATATCAGGGTGTTCCAGTGTGGGATGTATCAGAGTGTTACAGTGAGTGGTGTGGGGTATATCAGGGTGTTACAGTGAGGGGTGTGGGATTTATCGGTGTGTTACAGTGAGGGGTGTGGTGTATATCAGGATGTTACAGTGAGGGGTGTGGGGTATATCAGAATGTTACAGTGAGGGGTGTGGGGTAGATCAGAGTGTTACAGTGAGAGGTGTGGGGTATATCAGAGTGTTACAGTGAGGGGTGTGGGATATATCAGAGTGTTACAGTGAGGGTTGTGGGTATATCTGGATGTTACAATAAGGGGTCTGGGGTATATCATGGTGTTACAGTGATGGGTGTGGGATATATCAGAGTGTTACTGTGAGAGGTTTTGGTTCTATCAGAGAGTTACAGAGAAGGGTGTGGGATATATCAGGGTGTTCCAGTGTGGGGTGTATCAGAGTGTTACAGTGAGTGGTGTGGGGTATATCAGGGTGTTGCAGTGAGGGGTGTGGGATATATCAGGGTGTTACAGTGAGGGGTGTGGGATTTATCAGTGTGTTACAGTGAGGGGTGTGGTGTATATCAGGATGTTACAGTGAGGGGTCTGGGGTAGATCAGAGTGTTACAGTGAGAGGTGTGGGGTATATCAGAGTGTTACAGTGAGGGGTGTGGGATATATCTGAGTGTTACAGTGAGGGTTGTGGGGTATATCGGAGTGTTACAGTGAGGGGCATGGGGTATATCAGAGTGTTACAGTGAGGGGTGTGGGATATATCAGGGTGTTAAAGTGAGGGGTGTGGGGTATATCATAGAGTTACAGAGAGGGGTGTGGGGTATATCAGAGTGTTACAGTGAGACGTGTGGGGTATACCAGGGTGGTACATTGAGCGTTGTGGGATATATCAGAATGTTACAGTGAGGGGTGTGGGGTATATCAGAGTGTTACAGTGAGGGATGTGGGGTATATCAGAGGGTTACAGTGAGGTGTGTGGTGTATATCAGAATGTTACAGTGAGGGGTGTGGGGTATATCAGAGTGTTATAGTGAGGGTTGTGAGGTATATCAGAGTATTACATTGAGGGGTGTGGGGTATATCAGAGTGTTACAGTGAGGGGTGTGGGGTATATCAGAGTGTTGCAGTGAGGGGTGTGTGTTATATCAGTGTGTTACAGTGAGGGGTGTGGGCTAAATCAGGGTGTTAAAGTGAGGGGTGTGTGGTATATCAGAGAGTTACAGAGAGGGGTGTGGGGTATATCTGAGTATTACAGTGAGGGATGTGGGGTATATCATAGTGTTACAGTGAGGGGTGTGGGGTATATCAGAGTGTTACAGTGAGGGGTGTGGGGTATATCAGGATGTTACAGTGAGGGGTATGGGGTATATCAGAGTTATACAGTGAGGGGTGTCGGGTATATCAGAGTGTTACACTGAGGGTTGTGGGGCATATCAGAGTGTTACATTGAGGGGCGTGGGGTATATCAGAGTGTTACAGTGATTGGTGTGAGGTATATCAGAGTGTTTCATTGAGGGGTGTGGGGTATATCAGGGTGTTACAGTGAGGGGTGTGGGCTAAATCAGGGTGTTAAAGTGAGGGGTGTGGGGTATATCAGAGAGTTACAGAGAGGGGTGTGGGGTATATCTGAGTATTACAGTGAGGGATGTGGGGTATATCATAGTGTTACAGTGAGGGGTGTGGGGTATATCAGAGTGTTACAGTGAGGGGTGTGGGGTATATCAGAGTGTTATAGTGAGGGGTGTGGGGTATATCACAGTGTTACAGTGAGGGGTGTGGGCTAAATCAGGGTGTTACAGTGAGGGGTGTGGGATATATCAGGGTTTTACAGTGTGGGTTGCATCAGAGTGTTACAATGAGGGGTGTGGGATAAATCTGTGTGTTGCAGTGAGGGGTGTGTGGTATATTGGGGTGCTACAGTGAGTGGTGTGTGGTATATCAGGGTGTTGCAGTGAGAGCTGTGGGCTAAATCAGGGTGTTAAAGTGAGGCGTATGGGGTATATCACAGTGTTACACTGAGGTGTGTGGGATATATCAGGGTGTTACAGTGAGGGGAGTGGGGTATATCAGAGAGTTACAGTGAGGTGTGTGGGTATATCAGGATGTTACAATTAGGGGTCTGGGGTATATCATGGTGTTACAGTGAGGGGTGTGGGATATATCAGAGTGTTACCGTGAGGGGTTTTGGTTATATCAGAGTGTTACAGTGAGTGGTGTGGGTATATCAGGGTGTTGCAGTGAGGGGTGTGGGTATATTGGGGTGTTACAGTGAGGCGTGTGCGGTATATCAGAGTATTACAGGGAGGGGTGTGGTGTATATCAGGGTGTTACAGTGAGGGGTGTGGGATATATCAGTGTGTTACAGTGTGGGGTATATCAGGATGTTACAGTGTGGGGTGTGGGGTACATCAGGGTGTTACAGTGAGGGGTGTGGGGTATATCAGGGTGTTACAGTGAGGGGAGTGCAGTATATCAGAGTGTTACAGTGAGTGGTGTGCGGTATATCAGAGTGTTATAGTGAGGGCTGTGGGGTCTATCAGGGTGTTACAGTGAGGGTTTCGGGATATATCAGAGTGTTACAGTGAGGGGTGTGGGATATATCAGGGTGTTACAGTGAGGGGTGTGGGTATATCAGGATGTTACAATTAGGGGTCTGGGGTATATCATGGTGTTACATTGATGGGTGTGGGATATATCAGAGTGTTACCGTGAGAGGTTTTGGTTATATCAGAGAGTTACAGAGAGGGGTGTGGGGTATATCAGGGTGTTGCAGTGTGGGGTGTGGGATATATCAGGGTGTTACAGTGAGGGGTGTGAGATTTATCAGTGTGTTACAGTGAGGGGTGTGGTGTAAATCAGGATGTTACAGTGAGGGGTGTGGGGTATATCAGAGTTATACAGTGAGGGGGTGGGGTATATCAGGGTGTTACAGTGAGGGTTTCGGGATATATCAGAGTGTTACAGTGAGGGTTGTGGGTATATCTGGATGTTACAATTAGGGGTCTGGGGTATATCATGGTGTTACAGTGATGGGTGTGGGATATATCAGAGTGTTACTGTGAGAGGTTTTGGTTATATCAGAGAGTTACAGAGAGGGGTGTGGGGTATATCAGGGTGTTGCAGTGTGGGGTGTATCAGAGTGTTACAGTGAGGGGTGTTGGGTATATCAGGGTATTGCAGTGAGGGGTGTGGGATATATCAGGGTGTTACAGTGAGGGGTGTGAGATTTATCAGTGTGTTACAGTGAGGGGTGTGGTGTATATCAGGATTTTACAGTGAGGGGTGTGGGGTATATCAGAGTTATACAGTGAGGGGGTGGGGTATATCAGAGTGTTACAGTGAGGGTTGTGGGGTATATCAGAGTGTTACAGTGAGGGGCATGGGGTATATCAGAGTGTTACAGTGAGGGGTGTGGGATATATCAGGGTGTTAAAGTGAGGGGTGTGGGGTATATCATAGAGTTACAGAGAGGGGTGTGGGGATTATCAGAGTGTTACAGTGAGACCTGTGGGGTATACCAGGGTGGTACATTGAGCGTTGTGGGATATATCAGAATGTTACAGTGAGGGGTGTGGGGTATATCAGAGTGTTACAGTGAGGGATGTGGGGTATATCAGAGGGTTACAGTGAGGTGTGTGGTATATATCAGAATGTTACAGTGAGGGGTGTGGGGTATATCAGAGTGTTATAGTGAGGGTTGTGAGGTATATCAGAGTATTACATTGAGGGGTGTGGGGTATATCAGAGTGTTACAGTGAGGGGTGTGGGGTATATCAGAGTGTTGCAGTGAGGGGTGTGTGTTATATCAGTGTGTTACAGTGCGGGGTGTGGGCTAAATCAGGGTGTTACAGTGAGGGGTATGGGGTATATCAGAGTTATACAGTGAGGGTTGTGGGGTATATCAGAGTGTTACACTGAGTGTTGTGAGGCATATCAGAGTGTTACATTGAGGGGCGTGGGGTATATCAGAGTGTTACAGTGATGGGTGTGAGGTATATCAGAGTGTTACAGTGAGGGGTATGGGGTATATCAGGGTGTTACAGTGAGGGGTGTGGGCTAAATCAGGGTGTTAAAATGAGGGGTGTGGGGTATATCAGAGAGTTACAGAGAGGGGTGTGGGGTATATCTGAGTATTACAGTGAGGGATGTGGGGTATATCATAGTGTTACAGTGAGGGGTGTGGGGTATATCAGAGTGTTACAGTGAGGGGTGTGGGGTATATCAGGATGTTACAGTGAGGGGTATGGGGTATATCAGAGTTATACAGTGAGGGGTGTCGGGTATATCAGAGTGTTACACTGAGGGTTGTGGGGCATATCAGAGTGTTACATTGAGGGGCGTGGGGTATATCAGAGTGTTACAGTGATGGGTGTGAGGTATATCAGAGTGTTTCATTGAGGGGTGTGGGGTATATCAGGGTGTTACAGTGAGGGGTGTGGGCTAAATCAGGGTGTTAAAGTGAGGGGTGTGGGGTATATCAGAGAGTTACAGAGAGGGGTGTGGGGTATATCTGAGTATTACAGTGAGGGATGTGGGGTATATCATAGTGTTACAGTGAGGGGTGTGGGGTATATCAGAGTGTTACAGTGAGGGGTGTGGGGTATATCAGAGTGTTATAGTGAGGGGTGTGGGGTATATCACAGTGTTACAGTGAGGGGTGTGGGCTAAATCAGGGTGTTACAGTGAGGGGTGTGGGATATATCAGGGTTTTACAGTGTGGGTTGCATCAGAGTGTTACAATGAGGGGTGTGGGATAAATCTGTGTGTTGCAGTGAGGGGTGTGTGGTATATTGGGGTGCTACAGTGAGTGGTGTGTGGTATATCAGGGTGTTGCAGTGAGAGCTGTGGGCTAAATCAGGGTGTTAAAGTGAGGCGTATGGGGTATATCACAGTGTTACACTGAGGTGTGTGGGATATATCAGGGTGTTACAGTGAGGGGAGTGGGGTATATCAGAGAGTTACAGTGAGGTGTGTGGGTATATCAGGATGTTACAATTAGGGGTCTGGGGTATATCATGGTGTTACAGTGAGGGGTGTGGGATATATCAGAGTGTTACCGTGAGGGGTTTTGGTTATATCAGAGTGTTACAGTGAGTGGTGTGGGTATATCAGGGTGTTGCAGTGAGGGGTGTGGGTATATTGGGGTGTTACAGTGAGGCGTGTGCGGTATATCAGAGTATTACAGGGAGGGGTGTGGTGTATATCAGGGTGTTACAGTGAGGGGTGTGGGATATATCAGTGTGTTACAGTGTGGGGTATATCAGGATGTTACAGTGTGGGGTGTGGGGTACATCAGGGTGTTACAGTGAGGGGTGTGGGGTATATCAGGGTGTTACAGTGAGGGGAGTGCAGTATATCAGAGTGTTACAGTGAGTGGTGTGCGGTATATCAGAGTGTTATAGTGAGGGCTGTGGGGTCTATCAGGGTGTTACAGTGAGGGTTTCGGGATATATCAGAGTGTTACAGTGAGGGGTGTGGGATATATCAGGGTGTTACAGTGAGGGGTGTGGGTATATCAGGATGTTACAATTAGGGGTCTGGGGTATATCATGGTGTTACATTGATGGGTGTGGGATATATCAGAGTGTTACCGTGAGAGGTTTTGGTTATATCAGAGAGTTACAGAGAGGGGTGTGGGGTATATCAGGGTGTTGCAGTGTGGGGTGTGGGATATATCAGGGTGTTACAGTGAGGGGTGTGAGATTTATCAGTGTGTTACAGTGAGGGGTGTGGTGTAAATCAGGATGTTACAGTGAGGGGTGTGGGGTATATCAGAGTTATACAGTGAGGGGGTGGGGTATATCAGGGTGTTACAGTGAGGGTTTCGGGATATATCAGAGTGTTACAGTGAGGGTTGTGGGTATATCTGGATGTTACAATTAGGGGTCTGGGGTATATCATGGTGTTACAGTGATGGGTGTGGGATATATCAGAGTGTTACTGTGAGAGGTTTTGGTTATATCAGAGAGTTACAGAGAGGGGTGTGGGGTATATCAGGGTGTTGCAGTGTGGGGTGTATCAGAGTGTTACAGTGAGGGGTGTTGGGTATATCAGGGTATTGCAGTGAGGGGTGTGGGATATATCAGGGTGTTACAGTGAGGGGTGTGAGATTTATCAGTGTGTTACAGTGAGGGGTGTGGTGTATATCAGGATTTTACAGTGAGGGGTGTGGGGTATATCAGAGTTATACAGTGAGGGGGTGGGGTATATCAGAGTGTTACAGTGAGGGTTGTGGGGTATATCAGAGTGTTACAGTGAGGGGCATGGGGTATATCAGAGTGTTACAGTGAGGGGTGTGGGATATATCAGGGTGTTAAAGTGAGGGGTGTGGGGTATATCATAGAGTTACAGAGAGGGGTGTGGGGATTATCAGAGTGTTACAGTGAGACCTGTGGGGTATACCAGGGTGGTACATTGAGCGTTGTGGGATATATCAGAATGTTACAGTGAGGGGTGTGGGGTATATCAGAGTGTTACAGTGAGGGATGTGGGGTATATCAGAGGGTTACAGTGAGGTGTGTGGTATATATCAGAATGTTACAGTGAGGGGTGTGGGGTATATCAGAGTGTTATAGTGAGGGTTGTGAGGTATATCAGAGTATTACATTGAGGGGTGTGGGGTATATCAGAGTGTTACAGTGAGGGGTGTGGGGTATATCAGAGTGTTGCAGTGAGGGGTGTGTGTTATATCAGTGTGTTACAGTGCGGGGTGTGGGCTAAATCAGGGTGTTACAGTGAGGGGTATGGGGTATATCAGAGTTATACAGTGAGGGTTGTGGGGTATATCAGAGTGTTACACTGAGTGTTGTGAGGCATATCAGAGTGTTACATTGAGGGGCGTGGGGTATATCAGAGTGTTACAGTGATGGGTGTGAGGTATATCAGAGTGTTACAGTGAGGGGTATGGGGTATATCAGGGTGTTACAGTGAGGGGTGTGGGCTAAATCAGGGTGTTAAAATGAGGGGTGTGGGGTATATCAGAGAGTTACAGAGAGGGGTGTGGGGTATATCTGAGTATTACAGTGAGGGATGTGGGGTATATCATAGTGTTACAGTGAGGGGTGTGGGGTATATCAGAGTGTTACAGTGAGGGGTGTGGGGTATATCAGAGTGTTATAGTGAGGGGTGTGGGGTATATCACAGTGTTACAGTGAGGGGTGTGGGCTAAATCAGGGTGTTACAGTGAGGGGTGTGGGATATATCAGGGTGTTACAGTGTGGGTTGCATCAGAGTGTTACAATGAGGGGTGTGGGATAAATCTGTGTGTTGCAGTGAGGGGTGTGTGGTATATTGGGGTGCTTCAGTGAGTGGTGTGTGGTATATCAGGGTGTTACAGTGAGAGCTGTGAGCTAAATCAGGGTGTTAAAGTGAGGCGTATGGGGTATATCACAGTGTTACACTGAGGTGTGTGGGATATATCAGGGTGTTACAGTGAGGGGAGTGGGGTATATCAGAGAGTTACAGTGAGGTGTGTGGGTATATCAGGATGTTACAATTAGGGGTCTGGGGTATATCATGGTGTTACAGTGAGGGGTGTGGAATATATCAGAGGGTTACCGTGAGGGGTTTTGGTTATATCAGAGTGTTACAGTGAGTGGTGTGGGTATATCAAGGTGTTACAGTGAGGCGTGTGCGGTATATCAGAGTATTACAGGGAGGGGTGTGGTGTATATCAGGGTGTTACAGTGAGGGGTGTGGGATATATCAGTGTGTTACAGTGTGGGGTATATCAGGATGTTACAGTGTGGGGTGTGGGGTATATCAGGGTGTTAACAGTGAGGGGTGTGGGGTATATCAGGGTGTTACAGTGAGGGGAGTGCGGTATATCAGAGTGTTACAGTGAGTGGTGTGCGGTATATCAGAGTGTTATAGTGAGGGCTGTGGGGTATATCAGGGTGTTACAGTGAGGGTTTCGGGATATATCAGAGTGTTACAGTGAGGGGTGTGGGATATATCAGGGTGTTACAGTGAGGGGTGTGAGGTATATCAGAGTGTTACAGTGAGAGGTGTGGGTATATCAGGATGTTACAATTAGGGGTCTGGGGTATATCATGGTGTTACAGTGATGGGTGTGGGATATATCAGAGTGTTACCGTGAGAGGTTTTGGTTATATCAGAGAGTTACAGAGAGGGGTGTGGGTTATATCAGGGTGTTGCAGTGTGGGGTGTATCAGAGTGTTACAGTGAGGGGTGTGGGGTATATCAGAGTGTTACAGTGAGGGGTGTGGGCTAAATCAGGGTGTTACAGTGAGGGGTGTGGGATATATCAGGGTGTTACAGTGTGGGTTGCATCAGAGTGTTACAATGAGGGGTGTGGGATAAATCTGTGTGTTGCAGTGAGGGGTGTGTGGTATATTGGGGTGCTACAGTGAGTGGTGTGTGGTATATCAGGGTGTTGCAGTGAGAGCTGTGGGCTAAATCAGGGTGTTAAAGTGAGGCGTATGGGGTATATCACAGTGTTACACTGAGGTGTGTGGGATATATCAGGGTGTTACAGTGAGGGGAGTGGGGTATATCAGAGAGTTACAGTGAGGTGTGTGGGTATATCAGGATGTTACAATTAGGGGTCTGGGGTATATCATGGTGTTACAGTGAGGGGTGTGGGATATATCAGAGTGTTACCGTGAGGGATTTTGGTTATATCAGAGTGTTACAGTGAGTGGTGTGGGTATATCAGGGTGTTGCAGTGAGGGGTGTGGGTATATTGGGGTGTTACAGTGAGGCGTGTGCGGTATATCAGAGTATTACAGGGAGGGGTGTGGTGTATATCAGGGTGTTACAGTGAGGGGTGTGGGATATATCAGTGTGTTACAGTGTGGGGTATATCAGGATGTTACAGTGTGGGGTGTGGGGTACATCAGGGTGTTACAGTGAGGGGTGTGGGGTATATCAGGGTGTTACAGTGAGGGGAGTGCAGTATATCAGAGTGTTACAGTGAGTGGTGTGCGGTATATCAGAGTGTTATAGTGAGGGCTGTGGGGTCTATCAGGGTGTTACAGTGAGGGTTTCGGGATATATCAGAGTGTTACAGTGAGGGGTGTGGGATATATCAGGGTGTTACAGTGAGGGGTGTGGGTATATCAGGATGTTACAATTAGGGGTCTGGGGTATATCATGGTGTTACATTGATGGGTGTGGGATATATCAGAGTGTTACCGTGAGAGGTTTTGGTTATATCAGAGAGTTACAGAGAGGGGTGTGGGGTATATCAGGGTGTTGCAGTGTGGGGTGTGGGATATATCAGGGTGTTACAGTGAGGGGTGTGAGATTTATCAGTGTGTTACAGTGAGGGGTGTGGTGTATATCAGGATGTTACAGTGAGGGGTGTGGGGTATATCAGAGTTATACAGTGAGGGGGTGGGGTATATCAGGGTGTTACAGTGAGGGTTTCGGGATATATCAGAGTGTTACAGTGAGGGTTGTGGGTATATCTGGATGTTACAATTAGGGGTCTGGGGTATATCATGGTGTTACAGCGATGGGTGTGGGATATATCAGAGTGTTACTGTGAGAGGTTTTGGTTATATCAGAGAGTTACAGAGAGGGGTGTGGGGTATATCAGGGTGTTGCAGTGTGGGGTGTATCAGAGTGTTACAGTGAGGGGTGTGGGGTATATCAGGGTATTGCAGTGAGGGGTGTGGGATATATCAGGGTGTTACAGTGAGGGGTGTGAGATTTATCAGTGTGTTACAGTGAGGGGTGTGGTGTATATCAGGATTTTACAGTGAGGGGTGTGGGGTATATCAGAGTTATACAGTGAGGGGGTGGGGTATATCAGAGTGTTACAGTGAGGGTTGTGGGGTATATCAGAGTGTTACAGTGAGGGGCATGGGGTATATCAGAGTGTTACAGTGAGGGGTGTGGGATATATCAGGGTGTTAAAGTGAGGGGTGTGGGGTATATCATAGAGTTACAGAGAGGGGTGTGGGGATTATCAGAGTGTTACAGTGAGACCTGTGGGGTATACCAGGGTGGTACATTGAGCGTTGTGGGATATATCAGAATGTTACAGTGAGGGGTGTGGGGTATATCAGAGTGTTACAGTGAGGGATGTGGGGTATATCAGAGGGTTACAGTGAGGTGTGTGGTATATATCAGAATGTTACAGTGAGGGGTGTGGGGTATATCAGAGTGTTATAGTGAGGGTTGTGAGGTATATCAGAGTATTACATTGAGGGGTGTGGGGTATATCAGAGTGTTACAGTGAGGGGTGTGGGGTATATCAGAGTGTTGCAGTGAGGGGTGTGTGTTATATCAGTGTGTTACAGTGCGGGGTGTGGGCTAAATCAGGGTGTTACAGTGAGGGGTATGGGGTATATCAGAGTTATACAGTGAGGGTTGTGGGGTATATCAGAGTGTTACACTGAGTGTTGTGAGGCATATCAGAGTGTTACATTGAGGGGCGTGGGGTATATCAGAGTGTTACAGTGATGGGTGTGAGGTATATCAGAGTGTTACAGTGAGGGGTGTGGGGTATATCAGGGTGTTACAGTGAGGGGTGTGGGCTAAATCAGGGTGTTAAAATGAGGGGTGTGGGGTATATCAGAGAGTTACAGAGAGGGGTGTGGGGTATATCTGAGTATTACAGTGAGGGATGTGGGGTATATCATAGTGTTACAGTGAGGGGTGTGGGGTATATCAGAGTGTTACAGTGAGGGGTGTGGGGTATATCAGAGTGTTATAGTGAGGGGTGTGGGGTATATCACAGTGTTACAGTGAGGGGTGTGGGCTAAATCAGGGTGTTACAGTGAGGGGTGTGGGATATATCAGGGTGTTACAGTGTGGGTTGCATCAGAGTGTTACAATGAGGGGTGTGGGATAAATCTGTGTGTTGCAGTGAGGGGTGTGTGGTATATTGGGGTGCTTCAGTGAGTGGTGTGTGGTATATCAGGGTGTTACAGTGAGAGCTGTGAGCTAAATCAGGGTGTTAAAGTGAGGCGTATGGGGTATATCACAGTGTTACACTGAGGTGTGTGGGATATATCAGGGTGTTACAGTGAGGGGTCTGGGGTATATCATGGTGTTACAGTGAGGGGTGTGGAATATATCAGAGGGTTACCGTGAGGCGTTTTGGTTATATCAGAGTGTTACAGTGAGTGGTGTGGGTATATCAAGGTGTTACAGTGAGGCGTGTGCGGTATATCAGAGTATTACAGGGAGGGGTGTGGTGTATATCAGGGTGTTACAGTGAGGGGTGTGGGATATATCAGTGTGTTACAGTGTGGGGTATATCAGGATGTTACAGTGTGGGGTGTGGGGTATATCAGGGTGTTAACAGTGAGGGGTGTGGGGTATATCAGGGTGTTACAGTGAGGGGAGTGCGGTATATCAGAGTGTTACAGTGAGTGGTGTGCGGTATATCAGAGTGTTATAGTGAGGGCTGTGGGGTATATCAGGGTGTTACAGTGAGGGTTTCGGGATATATCAGAGTGTTACAGTGAGGGGTGTGGGATATATCAGGGTGTTACAGTGAGGGGAGTGAGGTATATCAGAGTGTTACAGTGAGAGGTGTGGGTATATCAGGATGTTACAATTAGGGGTCTGGGGTATATCATGGTGTTACAGTGATGGGTGTGGGATATATCAGAGTGTTACCGTGAGAGGTTTTGGTTATATCAGAGAGTTACAGAGAGGGGTGTGGGTTATATCAGGGTGTTGCAGTGTGGGGTGTATCAGAGTGTTACAGTGAGGGGTGTGGGGTATATCAGAGTGTTACAGTGAGGGGTGTGGGCTAAATCAGGGTGTTACAGTGAGGGGTGTGGGATATATCAGGGTGTTACAGTGTGGGTTGCATCAGAGTGTTACAATGAGGGGTGTGGGATAAATCTGTGTGTTGCAGTGAGGGGTGTGTGGTATATTGGGGTGCTACAGTGAGTGGTGTGTGGTATATCAGGGTGTTGCAGTGAGAGCTGTGGGCTAAATCAGGGTGTTAAAGTGAGGCGTATGGGGTATATCACAGTGTTACACTGAGGTGTGTGGGATATATCAGGGTGTTACAGTGAGGGGAGTGGGGTATATCAGAGAGTTACAGTGAGGTGTGTGGGTATATCAGGATGTTACAATTAGGGGTCTGGGGTATATCATGGTGTTACAGTGAGGGGTGTGGGATATATCAGAGTGTTACCGTGAGGGATTTTGGTTATATCAGAGTGTTACAGTGAGTGGTGTGGGTATATCAGGGTGTTGCAGTGAGGGGTGTGGGTATATTGGGGTGTTACAGTGAGGCGTGTGCGGTATATCAGAGTATTACAGGGAGGGGTGTGGTGTATATCAGGGTGTTACAGTGAGGGGTGTGGGATATATCAGTGTGTTACAGTGTGGGGTATATCAGGATGTTACAGTGTGGGGTGTGGGGTACATCAGGGTGTTACAGTGAGGGGTGTGGGGTATATCAGGGTGTTACAGTGAGGGGAGTGCAGTATATCAGAGTGTTACAGTGAGTGGTGTGCGGTATATCAGAGTGTTATAGTGAGGGCTGTGGGGTCTATCAGGGTGTTACAGTGAGGGTTTCGGGATATATCAGAGTGTTACAGTGAGGGGTGTGGGATATATCAGGGTGTTACAGTGAGGGGTGTGGGTATATCAGGATGTTACAATTAGGGGTCTGGGGTATATCATGGTGTTACATTGATGGGTGTGGGATATATCAGAGTGTTACCGTGAGAGGTTTTGGTTATATCAGAGAGTTACAGAGAGGGGTGTGGGGTATATCAGGGTGTTGCAGTGTGGGGTGTGGGATATATCAGGGTGTTACAGTGAGGGGTGTGAGATTTATCAGTGTGTTACAGTGAGGGGTGTGGTGTATATCAGGATGTTACAGTGAGGGGTGTGGGGTATATCAGAGTTATACAGTGAGGGGGTGGGGTATATCAGGGTGTTACAGTGAGGGTTTCGGGATATATCAGAGTGTTACAGTGAGGGTTGTGGGTATATCTGGATGTTACAATTAGGGGTCTGGGGTATATCATGGTGTTACAGCGATGGGTGTGGGATATATCAGAGTGTTACTGTGAGAGGTTTTGGTTATATCAGAGAGTTACAGAGAGGGGTGTGGGGTATATCAGGGTGTTGCAGTGTGGGGTGTATCAGAGTGTTACAGTGAGGGGTGTGGGGTATATCAGGGTATTGCAGTGAGGGGTGTGGGATATATCAGGGTGTTACAGTGAGGGGTGTGAGATTTATCAGTGTGTTACAGTGAGGGGTGTGGTGTATATCAGGATTTTACAGTGAGGGGTGTGGGGTATATCAGAGTTATACAGTGAGGGGGTGGGGTATATCAGAGTGTTACAGTGAGGGTTGTGGGGTATATCAGAGTGTTACAGTGAGGGGCATGGGGTATATCAGAGTGTTACAGTGAGGGGTGTGGGATATATCAGGGTGTTAAAGTGAGGGGTGTGGGGTATATCATAGAGTTACAGAGAGGGGTGTGGGGATTATCAGAGTGTTACAGTGAGACCTGTGGGGTATACCAGGGTGGTACATTGAGCGTTGTGGGATATATCAGAATGTTACAGTGAGGGGTGTGGGGTATATCAGAGTGTTACAGTGAGGGATGTGGGGTATATCAGAGGGTTACAGTGAGGTGTGTGGTATATATCAGAATGTTGCAGTGAGGGGTGTGGGGTATATCAGAGTGTTATAGTGAGGGTTGTGAGGTATATCAGAGTATTACATTGAGGGGTGTGGGGTATATCAGAGTGTTACAGTGAGGGGTGTGGGGTATATCAGAGTGTTGCAGTGAGGGGTGTGTGTTATATCAGTGTGTTACAGTGCGGGGTGTGGGCTAAATCAGGGTGTTACAGTGAGGGGTATGGGGTATATCAGAGTTATACAGTGAGGGTTGTGGGGTATATCAGAGTGTTACACTGAGTGTTGTGAGGCATATCAGAGTGTTACATTGAGGGGCGTGGGGTATATCAGAGTGTTACAGTGATGGGTGTGAGGTATATCAGAGTGTTACAGTGAGGGGTGTGGGGTATATCAGGGTGTTACAGTGAGGGGTGTGGGCTAAATCAGGGTGTTAAAATGAGGGGTGTGGGGTATATCAGAGAGTTACAGAGAGGGGTGTGGGGTATATCTGAGTATTACAGTGAGGGATGTGGGGTATATCATAGTGTTACAGTGAGGGGTGTGGGGTATATCAGAGTGTTACAGTGAGGGGTGTGGGGTATATCAGAGTGTTATAGTGAGGGGTGTGGGGTATATCACAGTGTTACAGTGAGGGGTGTGGGCTAAATCAGGGTGTTACAGTGAGGGGTGTGGGATATATCAGGGTGTTACAGTGTGGGTTGCATCAGAGTGTTACAATGAGGGGTGTGGGATAAATCTGTGTGTTGCAGTGAGGGGTGTGTGGTATATTGGGGTGCTTCAGTGAGTGGTGTGTGGTATATCAGGGTGTTACAGTGAGAGCTGTGAGCTAAATCAGGGTGTTAAAGTGAGGCGTATGGGGTATATCACAGTGTTACACTGAGGTGTGTGGGATATATCAGGGTGTTACAGTGAGGGGTCTGGGGTATATCATGGTGTTACAGTGAGGGGTGTGGAATATATCAGAGGGTTACCGTGAGGCGTTTTGGTTATATCAGAGTGTTACAGTGAGTGGTGTGGGTATATCAAGGTGTTACAGTGAGGCGTGTGCGGTATATCAGAGTATTACAGGGAGGGGTGTGGTGTATATCAGGGTGTTACAGTGAGGGGTGTGGGATATATCAGTGTGTTACAGTGTGGGGTATATCAGGATGTTACAGTGTGGGGTGTGGGGTATATCAGGGTGTTAACAGTGAGGGGTGTGGGGTATATCAGGGTGTTACAGTGAGGGGAGTGCGGTATATCAGAGTGTTACAGTGAGTGGTGTGCGGTATATCAGAGTGTTATAGTGAGGGCTGTGGGGTATATCAGGGTGTTACAGTGAGGGTTTCGGGATATATCAGAGTGTTACAGTGAGGGGTGTGGGATATATCAGGGTGTTACAGTGAGGGGAGTGAGGTATATCAGAGTGTTACAGTGAGAGGTGTGGGTATATCAGGATGTTACATTTAGGGGTCTGGGGTATATCATGGTGTTACAGTGATGGGTGTGGGATATATCAGAGTGTTACCGTGAGAGGTTTTGGTTATATCAGAGAGTTACAGAGAGGGGTGTGGGTTATATCAGGGTGTTGCAGTGTGGGGTGTATCAGAGTGTTACAGTGAGGGGTGTGGGGTATATCAGAGTGTTACAGTGAGGGGTGTGGGCTAAATCAGGGTGTTACAGTGAGGGGTGTGGGATATATCAGGGTGTTACAGTGTGGGTTGCATCAGAGTGTTACAATGAGGGGTGTGGGATAAATCTGTGTGTTGCAGTGAGGGGTGTGTGGTATATTGGGGTGCTACAGTGAGTGGTGTGTGGTATATCAGGGTGTTACAGTGAGAGCTGTGGGCTAAATCAGGGTGTTAAAGTGAGGCGTATGGGGTATATCACAGTGTTACACTGAGGGGTGTGAGATATATCAGGGTGTTACAGTGAGGGGAGTGGGGTATATCAGAGAGTTACAGTGAGTTGTGTGGGTATATCAGGATGTTACAATTAGGGGTCTGGGGTATATCATGGTGTTACAGTGAGGGGTGTGGGATATATCAGAGTGTTACCGTGAGGGGTTTTGGTTATATCAGAGTGTTACAGTGAGTGGTGTGGGTATATCAGGGTGTTGCAGTGAGTGGTGTGGGTATATTGGGGTGTTACAGTGAGGCGTGTGCGGTATATCAGAGTATTACAGGGAGGGGTGTGGTGTATATCAGGGTGTTACAGTGAGGGGTGTGGGATATATCAGTGTGTTACAGTGTGGGGTATATCAGGATGTTACAGTGTGGGGTGTGGGGTATATCAGGGTGTTACAGTGAGGGGTGTGGGTTATATCAGGGTGCTACAGTGAGGGGAGTGCGGTATATCAGAGTGTTACAGTGAGTGGTGTGCGGTATATCAGAGTGTTATAGTGAGGGCTGTGGGGTATATCAGGGTGTTACAGTGAGGGTTTCGGGATATATCAGAGTGTTACAGTGAGGGGTGTGGGATATATCAGGTTGTTACAGTGAGGGGAGTGAGGTATATCAGAGTGTTACAGTGAGAGGTGTGGGTATATCAGGATGTTACAATTAGGGGTCTGGGGTATATCATGGTGTTACAGTGATGGGTGTGGGATATATCAGAGTGTTACCGTGAGAGATTTTGGTTATATCAGAGAGTTACAGAGAGGGGTGTGGGGTATATCAGGGTGTTGCAGTGTGGGGTGTATCAGAGTGTTACAGTGAGGGGTGTGGAGTATTACAGGGAGGGGTGTGGTGTATATCAGGGTGTTACAGTGAGGGGTGTGGGATATATCAGTGTGTTACAGTGTGGGGTATATCAGGATGTTACAGTGTGGGGTGTGGGGTATATCAGGATGTTACAGTGTGGGGTGTGGGGTATATCAGGGTGTTACAGTGAGTGTTTCGGGATATATCAGAGTGTTACAGTGAGGGTTGTGGGTATATCTGGATGTTACAATTAGGGGTCTGGGGTATATCATGGTGTTACAGTGATGGGTGTGGGATATATCAGAGTGTTACTGTGAGAGGTTTTGGTTCTATCAGAGAGTTACAGAGAAGGGTGTGGGGTTTATCAGGGTGTTCCAGTGTGGGGTGTATCAGAGTGTTACAGTGAGTGGTGTGGGGTATATCAGGGTGTTGCAGTGAGGGGTGTGGGATATATCAGGGTGTTACAGTGAGGGGTGTGGGATTTATCAGTGTGTTACAGTGAGGGGTGTGGTGTATATCAGGATGTTACAGTGAGGGGTGTGGCGTATATCATGGTGTTACAGTGAGGGGTGTGGGATATATCAGAGTGTTACCGTGAGAGGTTTTGGTTATATCAGAGAGTTACAGAGAGTGGTGTGGGGTATATCAGGGTGTTGCAGTGTGGGGTATATCAGAGTGTTACAGTGAGTCATTTGGGGTATATCAGGGTATTGCAGTGAGGGGTATGGGATATATCAGGGTGTTACAGTGAGGGGTGTGGGATTTATCAGTGTGTTACAGTGAGGGGTGTGGTGTATATCAGGATGTTACAGTGAGGGGTGTGGGGTATATCAGAGTTATACAGTGAGGGGTGTGGGTATATCAGAGTGTTACCGTGAGGGGTTTTGGTTATATCAGGGTGTTACAGTGAGTGGTGTGGGTATATCAGGGTGTTGCAGTGAGGGGTGTGGGTATATTGGGGTGTTACAGTGAGGCGTGTGCGGTATATCAGAGTATTACAGGGAGGGGTGTGGTGTATATCAGGATGTTACAGTGAGGGGTGTGGGGTATATCAGAGTGTTACAGTGTGGGGCGTGGGGTAGATCAGAGTGTTACAGTGATGGGTCTGAGGTATATCAGAGTGTTACAGTGAGGGGTGTGGGGTATATCAGGGTGTTACAGTGAGGGGTGTGGGATATATCAGAGTGTTACAGTGAGGGTTGTGGGGTATATCAGAGTGTTACAGTGAGGGGTGTGGGATATATCAGGGTGTTACAGTGAGTGGTGTGGGATATATCAGGGTGTTACAGTGAGGAGTGTGGGGTATATCAGAGTGTTACAATGAGGGGTGTGGGATAAATCAGGGTGTTACAGTGTGTGGTGTGTGGTATATCAGGGTGTTACAGTGAGGGCTGTGAGCTAAATCAGGCTGTTAAAGTGAGGCGTGTGGGGTATATCAGACTGTTACACTGAGGGGTGTGGGATATATCAGGGTGTTACAGTGAGGGGAGTGGGGTATATCAGAGAGTTACAGTGATGTGTGTGGGTATATCAGGATGTTACAATTAAGTGTCTGGGGTATATCATGGTGTTACAGTGATGTGTGTGGGATATATCAGAGTGTTACCGTGAGGGGTTTTGGTTGTATCAGAGTGTTACAGTGAGTGGTGTGGGTATATCAGGGTGTTGCAGTGAGGGGTGTGGGATATATCAGTGTGTTACAGTGTGGGGTATATCAGGATCTTACAGTGAGGGTTGTGGGGTATATCAGAGTGTTACAGTGAGGGGTGTGGGATATATCAGGGTGTTACAGTGAGGCAAGTGGGGTATATCAGAGTGTTACTGTGACGGGTGTGTGGTATATCAGTGTGTTACAGTGAGGGGTGTGGGATATATCAGAATTTTACATTGAGGGGTGTGGAGTATATCAGAGTGTTACAGGGAGGGGTGTGGGGTATATCAGGGTGTTACAGTGAGGGGTGTGGGATATATCAGTGTGTTACAGTGTGGGGTATATCAGGATCTTACAGTGAGGGGTGTGGGGTATATCAGGGTGTTACAATGAGGGTTTTGGGATATATCAGAGTGTTACAGTGAGGGGTGTGGGATATTTCAGGGTGTAGCAGTGAGGGGAGTGGGGTATATCAGAGTGTTACAGTGAGGGTTGTTGGTATATCAGGATGTTACAATTAGGGGTCTGGGGTATATCATTGTGTTACAGTGAGGTGTGTGGGATATATCAGAGTGTTACAGTGAGGGGTGTGGGATATATCAGGGTGTTACAGTGAGGGGTGTGGGGTATATCAGAGTGTTACAGTGAGGTGTGTGGGGTATATCAGAGTGTTAAAGTGAGGGTTGTGGGCTAAAGCAGGGTGTTAAATTGAGGGGTGTGGGGTATACCAGGGTGGTACATTGAGGGGTGTGGGATATATCAGGATGGTTCGTTGACGGGTGTCGGGTATATTTGGGTGTTACAGTGAGTGGTGTGGCATATATCAGAGAGTTACAGTGAGGTGTGTGGGGTATATCAGAGAGTTACCATGAGTGGTGTAGGGTATATCAGAGTATTACTGTGCGGGGTGTGGGATATATCAGAATGTTACAGTGAGGAGTGTGCGGTATATCAGAGTCTTACAGTGAGGGGTGTGCGTTATTTCAGGGTGTTACAGTGAGGGGTGTGGTATATATCACAGTGTTACAGTGAGGGTTTTGGGATATATCAGAGTGTTACAGTGAGAGCTGTGTGATATATCAGAGAGTTACACTGAGCGGTGTGGGCTGTATCAGAGTATTACAGTGAGGGGTGTGGGATAGATCAGAATGTTACAGTGAGGGGTGTGGGGTTTATCAGGGTGTTACAGTGAGAGGTGTGGGGTATATCTGAGTATTACAGTGAGGGGTGTGGGGTATATCAAGGTGTTACAGTGAGGGGTGTGGGGTATATCAGAGTTTTATAGTGAGGGTTGTGGGGTATATCAGAGTATTACGGTGAGGGGCGTGGGGTATATCAGAGTGTTACAGTGAGGAGTGTGGGGTCTATCAGAGTATTACAGTGATGAGTGTGGGGTATAGCATTGTGTTACAGTGAGGGGTGTGGGGTATATCAGGGTGTTACAGGGAGTGTTTTGGGATATATCAGGGTGTTACAGTGAGGGGAGTGGAGTATATCAGTGTGTTACATTGAGGGGTGTGTGTATATCAGGTTGTTACAGTGAGGGATGTGGGATATATCAGGGTGTTACAGTGAGGGGTGTGGGGTATTTCAGGGTGTTACAGTGAGGGGAGTGGGGTATATCAGAGTGTTACAGTGAGGGGTGTGTGTATATCAGAGTGTTACAGTAAGGGGTATGGGATATATCAGTGTATTACAGTGAGGGGTGTCGCGTATATCAGAGTGTTATATTGAGCATTGTGGGGTATATCAGAGTGTTACCGTGAGGCGTGTGGGGTATATCACGGTGTTACAGTGAGGGTTTTGGGATATATCAGAGTGTTACAGTGAGGGGTGTGCGTTTTTTCAGGGTGTTAGAGTGAGCGGTGTGGGGTACATCAGGGTGTTACCGTGAGTGGTGTGGGCTAAATCAGGGTGTTACAGTGTGGGGTGTGGGTTATATCAGGGTGTTACAGTGTGGGGTGTGCGTTATATCAGGGTGTTTAAGTGCGTGGTGTGGGGTATATCAGAGAGTTACAGAGAGGGGTGTGGGGTATATCAGGGTGTTACATTGAGGGGTGTGGGGTATATCAGGGTGTTGCAGTGAGGGTTGTGGGGTATAGCATGATGTTACAGTGAGGGGTGTGGGGTATATCAGGGTGTTACAGTGAGGGGTGTGGGGTATATCAGTGTATTACAGTGAGGGGTGTGGGGTATATCAGAGTGTTATAGTGAGGGTTGTGGGGTATATCAGAGTATTACAGTGAGGGGCGTGGGGTATATCAGAGTGTTAATGTGAGGAGTGTGGGGTCTATCAGAGTGTTACAGTTAGGGTTGTGGGGTATATCAGAGTATTACAGTGAGGGGTGTGGGGTATATCAGAGTGTTACAGTGAGGGCTGTGGGGTATATCAGATTGTTACAGTGAGGGGTGTGGGGTATATCAGAATGTGACAGGGAGGGATGTGGGTATATCAGATTGTTACAGTGAGGCCTGTGGGGTATATCAGATTGTTACAGTGAGGGGTGTGGGGGATATCAGAGTGTTACAGGGAGGGGTGTGTGGTATATCAGAGTGGCAAAGTGAGGGGTGTGGGTTTTATAAGAGTTGTACAGTGAGGGGTGTGGGATGTATCGGAGTGTTACAGTGAGGAGAGCAAGGTATATCAGAGTGTTACAGTGAGGGGTGTGTGGTATATCAGAGTGTTATAGTGAGGGCTGTGGGGTATATCAAGGTGTTACAGTGAGGGCTGTGGGGTATAAAAGAGTGTTACAGTGACGGGTGTGGGGTATATCATAGTGTTATAGTGAGGGCTGTGCGGTATATCAGAGTGTTATAGTGAGGGCTGTGGGGTATATCAGGGTGTTACAGTGAGGGGTGTGTGGTATATCAGGGTGTTACAGTGAGGGGTGTGTGGTATATCAGGGTGTTACAGTGAGGGGTGTGGGGTATATCAGGGTGTTGCAGCGAGGGTTGTGGGGTATAGCATGATGTTACAGTGAGGGGTGTGGGGTATATCAGGGTGTTACAGTGAGGGGTGTGGGGTATATCAGAGTGTTACAGTGAGGGGTGTGGGGTATATCCGGATGTTACAGTGAGGGATGTGGGGTTTATCAGGGTGTTACAGTGAGAGGTGTGGGGTATATCTGAGTATTACAGTGAGGGGTGTGGGGTATATCAAGGTGTTACAGTGAGGGGTGTGGGGTATATCAGAGTTTTATAGTGAGGCTTGTGGGGTATATCAGAGTATTACGGTGAGGGGCGTGGGGTATATCAGAGTGTTACAGTGAGGAGTGTGGGGTCTATCAGAGTATTACAGTGATGAGTGTGGGGTATAGCATTGTGTTACAGTGAGGGGTGTGGGGTATATCAGGGTGTTACAGGGAGTGTTTTGGGATATATCAGGGTGTTACAGTGAGGGGAGTGGAGTATATCAGTGTGTTACATTGAGGGGTGTGTGTATATCAGGTTGTTACAGTGAGGGGTGTGGGATATATCAGGGTGTTACAGTGAGGGCTGTGGGGTATTTCAGGGTGTTACAGTGAGGGGAGTGGGGTATATCAGAGTGTTACAGTGAGGTGTGTGTGTATATCAGAGTGTTACAGTAAGGGGTATGGGATATATCAGTTTATTACAGTGAGGGGGTGTCGCGTATATCAGAGTGTTATATTGAGCATTGTGGGATATATCAGAGTGTTACAGTGAGGCGTGTGGGGTATATCACGGTGTTACAGTGAGGGTTTTGGGATATATCAGAGTGTTACAGTGAGGGGTGTGTGTTTATCAGAGTATTACAGTGAGTGTTGTGGGATCGATCAGAATGTTACAGTGAGGGGTGTGGGGTATATCAGAGTGTTGCAGTGAGGGGTGTGTGTTTTTTCAGGGTGTTAGAGTGAGCGGTGTGGGGTACATCAGGGTGTTACCGTGAGGGGTGTGGGCTAAATCAGGGTGTTACAGTGTGGGGTGTGGGTTATATCAGGGTGTTACAGTGTGGGGTGTGCGTTATATCAGGGTGTTTAAGTGCGTGGTGTGGGGTATATCAGAGAGTTACAGAGAGGGGTGTGGGGTATATCAGGGTGTTACAGTGAGGGGTGTGGGGTATATCAGGGTGTTGCAGTGAGGGTTGTGGGGTATAGCATGATGTTGCAGTGAGGGGTGTGCGGTATATCAGTGTATTACAGTGAGGGGTGTGTGGTATATCAGAGTGTTATAGTGAGGGTTGTGGGGTATATCAGAGTATTACAGTGAGGGGCGTGGGGTATATCAGAGTGTTAATGTGAGGAGTGTGGGGTCTATCAGAGTGTTACAGTTAGGGTTGTGGGGTATATCAGAGTGTTACCGTGAGGGCTGTGGGGTATATCAGATTGTTACAGTGAGGGGTGTGGGGTATATCAGAATGTGACATGGAGGGATGTGGGTATATCAGATTGTGACAGTGAGGCCTGTGCGGTATATCAGATTGTTACAGTGAGGGGTGTGGGGGATATCAGAGTGTTAAGGGAGGGGTGTGTGGTATATCAGAGTGGCAAAGTGAGGGGTGTGGGTTTTATAAGAGTTGTACAGTGAGGGGTGTGGGATGTATAGGAGTGTTACAGTGAGGAGAGCAAGGTCTATCAGAGTGTTACAGTGAGGGGTGTGTGGTATATCAGAGTGTTATAGTGAGGGCTGTGGGGTATATCATAGTGTTATAGTGAGGGCTGTGCGGTATATCAGAGTGTTATAGTGAGGGCTGTGGGGTATATCAGGGTGTTACAGTGAGGGGTGTGTGGTATATCAGGGTGTTACAGTGAGGAGTGTGGGGTCTATCAGAGTATTACAGTGATGAGTGTGGGGTATAGCATTGTGTTACAGTGAGGGGTGTGGGGTATTTCAGGGTGTTACAGGGAGTGTTTTGGGATATATCAGGGTGTTACAGTGAGGGGAGTGGAGTATATCAGTGTGTTACATTGAGGGGTGTGTGTATATCAGGTTGTTACAGTGAGGGATGTGGGATATATCAGGGTGTTACAGTGAGGGGTGTGGGGTATTTCAGGGTGTTACAGTGAGGGGAGTGGGGTATATCAGAGTGTTACAGTGAGGGGTATGGGATATATCAGTGTATTACAGTGAGGGGTGTCGCGTATATCAGAGTGTTATATTGAGCATTGTGGGGTATATCAGAGTGTTACAGTGAGGCGTGTGGGGTATATCACGGTGTTACAGTGAGGGTTTTGGGATATATCAGAGTGTTACAGTGAGGGGTGTGTGTTTATCAGAGTATTACAGTGAGTGTTGTGGGATCGATCAGAATGTTACAGTGAGGGGTGTGGGGTATATCAGAGTGTTGCAGTGAGGGGTGTGCGTTTTTTCAGGGTGTTAGAGTGAGCGGTGTGGGGTACATCAGGGTGTTACCGTGAGGGGTGTGGGCTAAATCAGGGTGTTATAGTGTGGGGTGTGCGTTATATCAGGGTGTTTAAGTGCGTGGTGTGGGGTATATCAGAGAGTTACAGAGAGGGGTGTGGGGTATATCAGGGTGTTACAGTGAGGGGTGTGGGGTATATCAGGGTGTTGCAGTGAGGGTTGTGGGGTATAGCATGATGTTACAGTGAGGGGTGTGGGGTATATCAGGGTGTTACAGTGAGGGGTGTGGGGTATATCAGTGTATTACAGTGAGGGGTGTGGGGTATATCAGAGTGTTATAGTGAGGGTTGTGGGGTATATCAGAGTATTACAGTGAGGGGCGTGGGGTATATCAGAGTGTTAATGTGAGGAGTGTGGGGTCTATCAGAGTGTTACAGTTAGGGTTGTGGGGTATATCAGAGTATTACAGTGAGGGGTGTGGGGTATATCAGAGTGTTACAGTGAGGGCTGTGGGGTATAGCATGATGTTACAGTGAGGGGTGTGTGGTATATCAGGGTGTTACAGTGAGGGCTGTGGGGTATATCAGAGTGTTACAGTGAGGGGTGTGGGGTATATCAGAATGTGACAGGGAGGGATGTGGGTATATCAGATTGTTACAGTGAGGCCTGTGGGGTATATCAGATTGTTACAGTGAGGGGTGTGGGGGATATCAGAGTGTTACAGGGAGGGGTGTGTGGTATATCAGAGTGGCAAAGTGAGGGGTGTGGGTTTTATAAGAGTTGTACAGTGAGGGGTGTGGGATGTATCGGAGTGTTACAGTGAGGAGAGCAAGGTCTATCAGAGTGTTACAGTGAGGGGTGTGTGGTATATCAGAGTGTTATAGTGAGGGCTGTGGGGTATATCAAGGTGTTACAGTGAGGGCTGTGGGGTATAAAAGAGTGTTACAGTGAGGGGTGTGTGGTATATCATAGTGTTACAGTGAGGGGTGTGTGGTATATCAGAGTGTTACAGTGAGGGGTGTGGGGTATATCAGGGTGTGCAGTGAGGGTTGTGGGGTATAGCATGATGTTACAGTGAGGGGTGTGTGGTATAGCAGGGTGTTACAGTGAGGGGTGTGGGGTATATCAGAGTGTTACAGTGAGGGGTGTGGGGTATATCCGGATGTTACAGTGAGGGATGTGAGGTTTATCAGGGTGTTACAGTGAGAGGTGTGGGGTATATCTGAGTATTACAGTGAGGGGTGTGGGGTATATCAAGGTGTTACAGTGAGGGGTGTGGGGTATATCAGAGTTTTATAGTGAGGGTTGTGGGGTATATCAGAGTATTACGGTGAGGGGCGTGGGGTATATCAGAGTGTTACAGTGAGGAGTGTGGGGTCTATCAGAGTATTACAGTGATGAGTGTGGGGTATAGCATTGTGTTACAGTGAGGAGTGTGGGGTCTATCAGAGTGTTACAGTTAGGGTTGTGGGGTATATCAGAGTGTTACAGTGAGGGCTGTGGGGTATATCAGATTGTTACAGTGAGGGGTGTGGGGTATATCAGAATGTGACAGGGTGGGATGTGGGTATATCAGATTGTTACAGTGAGGCCTGTGGGGTATATCAGATTGTTACAGTGAGGGGTGTGGGGGATATCAGAGTGTTACAGGGAGGGGTGTGTGGTATATCAGAGTGGCAAAGTGAGGGGTGTGGGTTTTATAAGAGTTGTACAGTGAGGGGTGTGGGATGTATAGGAGTGTTACAGTGAGGAGAGCAAGGTATATCAGAGTGTTACAGTGAGGGGTGTGTGGTATATCAGAGTGTTATAGTGAGGGCTGTGGGGTATATCATAGTGTTATAGTGAGGGCTGTGCGGTATATCAGAGTGTTATAGTGAGGGCTGTGGGGTATATCAGGGTGTTACAGTGAGGGGTGTGTGGTATATCAGGGTGTTACAGTGAGGGGTGTGTGGTATATCAGGGTGTTACAGTGAGGGGTGTGGGGTATATCAGGGTGTTGCAGTGAGGGTTGTGGGGTATAGCATGATGTTACAGTGAGGGGTGTGGGGTATATCAGTGTGTTACAGTGAGGGGTGTGGGGTATATCAGTGTATTACAGTGAGGGGTGTGGGGTATATCAGAGTGTTATAGTGAGGGTTGTGGGGTATATCAGAGTCTTACAGTGAGGGGCGTGGGGTATATCAGAGTGTTAATGTGAGGAGTGTGGGGTCTATCAGAGTGTTACAGTTAGGGTTGTGGGGTATATCAGAGTATTACAGTGAGTGGTGTGGGGTATATCAGAGTGTTACAGTGAGGGCTGTGGGGTATATCAGAGTATTACAGTGAGGGGTGTGGGGTATATCAGAGTGTTACAGTGAGGGCTGTGGGGTATATCAGATTGTTACAGTGAGGGGTGTGGGGTATATCAGAATGTGACAGGGAGGGATGTGGGTATATCAGATTGTTACAGTGAGGCCTGTGGGGTATATCAGATTGTTACAGTGAGGGGTGTGGGGGATATCAGAGTGTTACAGGGAGGGGTGTGTGGTATATCAGAGTGGCAAAGTGAGGGGTGTGGGTATTATAAGAGTTGTACAGTGAGGGGTGTGGGATGTATCAGAGTGTTACAGTGAGGAGAGCGAGGTATATCAGAGTGTTACAGTGAGGGGTGTGTGGTATATCAGAGTGTTATAGTGAGGGCTGTGGGGTATATCCGGGTGTTACAGTGAGGGCTGTGGGGTATATCAGGGTATTACAGTGAGGGGTGTGTGGTATATCAGGGTGTTACAGTGAGGGGAGTGGGGTATATCAGAGTGTTACAGTGACGGGTGTGGGGTATATCATAGTGTTACAGTGAGGGTTTCGGGATATATCAGAGTGTTACAGTGAGGGTTGTGGGTATATCTGGATGTTACAATTAGGGGTCTTGGATATATCATGGTGTTACAGTGATGGGTGTGGGATATATCAGAGTGTTACTGTGAGAGGTTTTGGTTATATCAGAGAGTTACAGAGAAGGCTGTGGGGTATATCAGGGTGTTCCAGTGTGGGGTGTGGGATTTATCAGTGTGTTACAGTGAGGGGTGTGGTGTATATCAGGATGTTACAGTGAGGGGTGTGGGGTATATCAGAGTTATACAGTGAGGGGTGTGGGGTATATCAGAGTGTTACTGTGAGGGTTGTGGGGCATATCAGAGTGTTACAGTGAGGGGCGTGGGGTAGATCAGAGTGTTACAGTGAGAGGTGTGGGCTATATCAGAGTGTTACAGTGAGGGGTGTGGGATATATCAGAGTGTTACAGTGAGGGTTGTGGGGTATATCAGAGTGTTACTGTGAGGGGTGTGGGATATATCAGGGTGGTACATTGAGCGTTGTGGGATATATCAGAATGTTGCAGAGAGGGGTGTGGGGTATATCAGAGTGTTACACTGAGGGGTGTGGGGTATATCAGAGGGTTACAGTGAAGTGTGTGGTGTATATCAGAATGTTACAGTGAGGGGTGTGGGGTATTTCAGCGTGTTATAGTGAGGGTTGTGGGGTATATCAGAGTGTTGTAGTGAGGGGTGTGTGTTATATCAGAGTGTTACAGTGAGGGGTGTGGGGTATATCAGAGAGTTACAGAGAGGGGTGTGGGGTATATCTGAGTATTACAGTGAGGGGTGGGGTATATCGGAGTGTTACAGTGAGGGATGTGGGGTATATCAGAGTGTTACAGTGAGGGGTGTGGGGTATATCAGAGTGTTACAGTGAGGGGTGTGGGGTATATCACAGTGTTACAGTGAGGGGTGTGGGCTAAATCAGGGTGTTACAGTGAGGGGTGTGGGATATATCAGGTGTTACAGTGAGGAGTGTGGGGTATATCACAGTTTTACAGTGAGGGGTGTGGGGTATATCACAGTGTTACAGTGTGGGTTGCATCAGAGTGTTACAATGAGGGGTGTGGGATAAATCAGGGTGCTACAGTGAGTGGTGTGTGGTATATCAGGGTGTTACAGTGAGTGGTGTGGGGTATATCAGAGTGTTACAGTGAGGGGTGTGGGCTAAATCAGGGTGTTACAGTGAGGAGTGTGGGGTATATCACAGTGTTACAGTGAGGGGTGTGGGGTATATCACAGTGTTGCAGTGAGGGGTGTGTGTTATATCAGTGTGTTACAGTGAGGGGTGTGGGCTAAATCAGGGTGTTAAAGTGAGGGGTGTGTGGTATATCAGAGAGTTACAGAGAGGGGTGTGGGGTATATCTGAGTATTACAGTGAGGGATGTGGGGTATATCATAGTGTTACAGTGAGGGGTGTGGGGTATATCAGAGTGTTACAGTGAGGGGTGTGGTGTAAATCAGGATGTTACAGTGAGGGGTGTGGGGTATATCAGAGTTATACAGTGAGGGGTGTGGGGCATATCAGAGTGTTACAGTGAGGGGCGTGGGGTAGATCAGAGTGTTAAAGTGAGGGGTGTGGGATAAATCAGGGTGTTAAAGTGACAGGTGTGGGGTATATCAGAGAGTTACAGAGTGGGGTGTGGGCTAAATCAGGGTGTTACAGTGAGGGGTGTGGGATATATCAGGGTGTTACAGTGAGGAGTGTGGGGTATATCAGAGCGTTACAATCAGGGGTGTGGGATAAATCAGTGTGTTACAGTGAGGAGTGTGGGGTATATCAGAGTGTTACAATGAGGGGTGTGGGATACATCAGGGTGTTGCAGTGAGGGGTGTGGGTATATCAGGATGTTAGAATTAGGGGTCTAGGGTATATCATGGTGTTACAGTGATGGGTGTGGGATATATCAGAGTGTTACCATGAGAAGTTTTGGTTATATCAGAGTGTTACAGTGAGGGCTGTGGGGTATATCAGAGAGTTACAGTGCGTGGTGTGGGGTATATCAGAGAGTTACAGTGAGTGGTGTGGGGTATATCAGAGGGTTACAGTGAGGGGTGTGCGTTATTTCAGGGTGTTACAGTGAGGGATGTGGGGTATATCAGAGTGTTACTGTGAGGGGTGTGGGATACATCAGGGTGTTACAGTGAGGGGTTTGGGGTATATCACAGTGTTACAGTGAGGGGTGTGGGGTATATCACAGTGTTACAGTGTGGGTTGCATCAGAGTGTTACAATGAGGGGTGTGGGATAAATCAGGGTGCTACAGTGAGTGGTGTGTGGTATATCAGGGTGTTACAGTGAGGGCTTTGGGCTAAATCAGGGTGTTAAAGTGAGGGGTATGGGGTATATCACAGTGTTACACTGAGGGGTGTGGGATATATCAGGGTGTTACAGTGAGGGGAATGGTGGATATCAGAGAGTTAAAGTGATGTGTGTGGGTATATCAGGATGTTACAATTAGGGGTCTGGGGTGTATCATGGTGTTACAGTGATGGGTGTGGGATATATCAGAGTGTTACCGTGAGGGGTTTTGGTTATATCAGAGTATTACAGGGAGGGGTGTGGGGTATATCAGGGTGTTACAGTGAGGGGTGTGGGATATATCAGTGTGTTACAGTGTGGGGTATATCAGGATGTTACAGTGAGGCGTGTGGGGTATATCAGGGAATTACTGTGATGGGTGTGGGGTATATCAGGGTGTTACAGTGAGGGGAGTGGGGTATATCAGAGTGTTACAGTGACGGGTGTGGGGTATATCATAGTGTTACAGTGCGTGGTTTGCGGTATATCAGAGTGTTATAGGGAGGGCTGTGGGGTTTATCAGGGTGTTACAGTGAGGGTTTCGGGATATATCAGAGTGTTACAGTGAGGGGAGTGAGGTATATCAGAGTGTTACAGTGAGAGGTGTGGGTATATCAGGATGTTACAATTAGGGGTCTGGTTTAGATCATGGTGTTACAGTGATGGGTGTGGGATATATCAGAGTGTTACCGTGAGAGGTTTTGGTTATATCAGAGAGTTACAGAGAGGGGTGTGGTGTATATCAGGGTGTTGCAGTGTCGGGTATATCAGGGTGTTACAGTGAGAGGAGTGGGGTATATCAGAGTGTTACAGTGACGGGTGTGGGGTATATCATAGTGTTACAGTGAGTGGTTTGCGGTATATCAGAGTGTTATAGGGAGGGCTGTGGGGTTTATCAGGGTGTTACAGTGAGGGGAGTGAGGTATATCAGAGTGTTACAGTGAGAGGTGTGGGTATATCAGGATGTTACAATTAGGGGTCTGGGTTAGATCATGGTGTTACAGTGATGGGTGTGGGATATATCAGAGTGTTACCGTGAGAGGTTTTGGTTATATCAGAGAGTTACAGAGAGGGGTGTGGTGTATATCAGGGTGTTGCAGTGTGGGGTGTATCAGAGTGTTACAGTGAGTGGTGTGGGGTATATCAGAGTGTTGCAGTGAGGGGTGTGGGATATATCAGGGTGTTACAGTGAGGGGTGTGGGATTTATCAGAATGTTACAGTGAGGGGTGTGGTGTAAATCAGGATGTTACAGTGAGGGGTGTGGGGTATATCAGAGTTATACAGTGAGGGGTGTGGGGCATATCAGAGTGTTACAGTGAGGGGCGTGGGGTAGATCAGAGTGTTAAAGTGAGGGGTGTGGGATAAATCAGGGTGTTAAAGTGACAGGTGTGGGGTATATCAGAGAGTTACAGAGTGGGGTGTGGGCTAAATCAGGGTGTTACAGCGAGGGGTGTGGGATATATCAGGGTGTTACAGTGAGGAGTGTGGGGTATATCAGAGCGTTACAATCAGGGGTGTGGGATAAATCAGTGTGTTACAGTGAGGAGTGTGGGGTATATCAGAGTGTTACAATGAGGGGTGTGGGATAAATCAGGGTGTTGCAGTGAGGGGTGTGGGTATATCAGGATGTTAGAATTAGGGGTCTAGGGTATATCATGGTGTTACAGTGATGGGTGTGGGATATATCAGAGTGTTACCATGAGAAGTTTTGGTTATATCAGAGTGTTACAGTGAGGGCTGTGGGGTATATCAGAGAGTTACAGTGCGTGGTGTGGGGTATATCAGAGAGTTACAGTGAGTGGTGTGGGGTATATCAGAGGGTTACAGTGAGGGGTGTGCGTTATTTCAGGGTGTTACAGTGAGGGATGTGGGGTATATCAGAGTGTTACTGTGAGGGGTGTGGGATACATCAGGGTGTTACAGTGAGGGGTTTGGGGTATATCACAGTGTTACAGTGAGGGGTGTGGGGTATATCACAGTGTTACAGTGTGGGTTGCATCAGAGTGTTACAATGAGGGGTGTGGGATAAATCAGGGTGCTACATTGAGTGGTGTGTGGTATATCAGGGTGTTACAGTGAGGGCTTTGGGCTAAATCAGGGTGTTAAAGTGAGGGGTATGGGGTATATCACAGTGTTACACTGAGGGGTGTGGGATATATCAGGGTGTTACAGTGAGGGGAATGGTGGATATCAGAGAGTTAAAGTGATGTGTGTGGGTATATCAGGATGTTACAATTAGGGGTCTGGGGTGTATCATGGTGTTACAGTGATGGGTGTGGGATATATCAGAGTGTTACCGTGAGGGGTTTTGGTTATATCAGAGTATTACAGGGAGGGGTGTGGGGTATATCAGGGTGTTACAGTGAGGGGTGTGGGATATATCAGTGTATTACAGTGTGGGGTATATCAGGATGTTACAGTGAGGCGTGTGGGGTATATCAGGGAATTACTGTGATGGGTGTGGGGTATATCAGGGTGTTACAGTGAGGGGAGTGGGGTATATCAGAGTGTTACAGTGACGGGTGTGGGGTATATCATAGTGTTACAGTGCGTGGTTTGCGGTATATCAGAGTGTTATAGGGAGGGCTGTGGGGTTTATCAGGGTGTTACAGTGAGGGTTTCGGGATATATCAGAGTGTTACAGTGAGGGGAGTGAGGTATATCAGAGTGTTACAGTGAGAGGTGTGGGTATATCAGGATGTTACAATTAGGGGTCTGGGTTAGATCATGGTGTTACAGTGATGGGTGTGGGATATATCAGAGTGTTACCGTGAGAGGTTTTGGTTATATCAGAGAGTTACAGAGAGGGGTGTGGTGTATATCAGGGTGTTGCAGTGTCGGGTATATCAGGGTGTTACAGTGAGAGGAGTGGGGTATATCAGAGTGTTACAGTGACGGGTGTGGGGTATATCATAGTGTTACAGTGAGTGGTTTGCGGTATATCAGAGTGTTATAGGGAGGGCTGTGGGGTTTATCAGGGTGTTACAGTGAGGGGAGTGAGGTATATCAGAGTGTTACAGTGAGAGGTGTGGGTATATCAGGATGTTACAATTAGGGGTCTGGGTTAGATCATGGTGTTACAGTGATGGGTGTGGGATATATCAGAGTGTTACCGTGAGAGGTTTTGGTTATATCAGAGAGTTACAGAGAGGGGTGTGGTGTATATCAGGGTGTTGCAGTGTGGGGTGTATCAGAGTGTTACAGTGAGTGGTGTGGGGTATATCAGAGTGTTGCAGTGAGGGGTGTGGGATATATCAGGGTGTTACAGTGAGGGGTGTGGGATTTATCAGTGTGTTACAGTGAGGGGTGTGGTGTAAATCAGGATGTTACAGTGAGGGGTGTGGGGTATATCAGAGTTATACAGTGAGGGGTGTGGGGCATATCAGAGTGTTACAGTGAGGGGCGTGGGGTAGATCAGAGTGTTAAAGTGAGGGGTGTGGGATAAATCAGGGTGTTAAAGTGACAGGTGTGGGGTATATCAGAGAGTTACAGAGTGGGGTGTGGGCTAAATCAGGGTGTTACAGTGAGGGGTGTGGGATATATCAGGGTGTTACAGTGAGGAGTGTGGGGTATATCAGAGCGTTACAATCAGGGGTGTGGGATAAATCAGTGTGTTACAGTGAGGAGTGTGGGGTATATCAGAGTGTTACAATGAGGGGTGTGGGATAAATCAGGGTGTTGCAGTGAGGGGTGTGGGTATATCAGGATGTTAGAATTAGGGGTCTAGGGTATATCATGGTGTTACAGTGATGGGTGTGGGATATATCAGAGTGTTACCATGAGAAGTTTTGGTTATATCAGAGTGTTACAGTGAGGGCTGTGGGGTATATCAGAGAGTTACAGTGCGTGGTGTGGGGTATATCAGAGAGTTACAGTGAGTGGTGTGGGGTATATCAGAGGGTTACAGTGAGGGGTGTGCGTTATTTCAGGGTGTTACAGTGAGGGATGTGGGGTATATCAGAGTGTTACTGTGAGGGGTGTGGGATACATCAGGGTGTTACAGTGAGGGGTTTGGGGTATATCAGAGTGTTACAGTGAGGGGTGTGGGCTAAGTCAGGGTGTTAAAGTGAGGGGTGTGGGGTATAACAGTGTGTTACGGTGAGGAGTGTGCGGTATATCAGAGTGTGACAGAGAGGGGTGTGGGGTATTTCAGGGTGTTACAGTGAGGGGTGTGGGGTATATCAGGGTGTTGCAGTGAGAGGTGTGTGTATATTGGAGTGTTACAGTGAGGGGTTTGCGGTATATCAGAGTATTACAGTGAAGGGCGCGGAGTATATCAGAGTGTTACAGTGAGGGGTGTGGGGTACATCAGGGTGTTACAGTGAGGGGTGTGGGGTATATCAGAGTGTTACAGTGAGGGGTGTGGGCTAAGTCAGGGTGTTAAAGTGAGGAGTGTGCGGTATAACAGTGTGTTACGGTGAGGAGTGTGCGGTATATCAGAGTGTTACATTGAGGGGTGTGGGGTATATCAGAGCGTTACAGTGAGGGGTGTGGGGTATAGCAGAGCGTTACTGTGAGGGGTATGGTGTATATCAGAGTGTTACAGCGAGGGGAGTGGGATATATCAGGGTGTTACAGTGAGGGGTGTGGCGTATATCAGGGTGTTACAGTGAGGGGTGTGGGGTATATCAGATTGTTACAGTGAGGGGTGTGCGTTATATCAGGGTGTTACAGTGAGGGTTGTGGGGTATATCAGGGTGTTGCAGTGAGGGACGTTGGATATATCAGGGTGTTACAGTGAGGTGTGCGCGTTATATCAGGGTGTTAAAGTGAGTGGTGTGGGGTATATCTGAGAGTTGCAGAGAGAGGTGTGGTGTATATCAGGGTGTTAATGTGTGGGGTATATCAGAGAGTTACAGAGAGGGGGTGGTGTATATCAGAGTGTTACAGTGAGTGGCGTGGGGTAGATTAGGGTGTTGCAGTGAGTGGTGTGGGTGTATTGCGGTGTTACAGTGCGGGTTGTGCGGTATATCAGAGTGTTACAGTGAGGGGTGTGGGGTATATCAGAGTGTTACAGTGAAGGATGTGCGGTATATCAGAGTGTTACATTGAGGGATGTGGGGTATATCAGAGTGTTACATTGAGGGGTGTTTGGTATATCAGAGTCTTACCGTGTGGGGTGTAGGGTATATCAGAGTGTTACAGTGAGGGATGTGCGGTATATCAGGGTGTTACAGTAAGGGGTGTGGCGTATTTCAGAGTGTTACAGTGAGGGGTGTGGGTTATATCAGAGTGTTACAGTGAGGGGTGTGGGGTATATCAGAGTGTTACAGTGAAGGATGTGTGGTATATCAGGGTGTTACACTGACGGGTGTGTGGTATATCAGAGTCTTACCGTGTGGGGTGTAGGGTATATCAGCGTGTTACAGTGAGAGGCGTGGGGTATATCAGAGTGTTACAGTGCGGGATGTGCGGTATATCAGAGTATTACTGTGTGGAGTGTGGGGTATATCAGAGTATTACAGTGAGGGGTGTGGGGTATATCAGAGTGTTACAGTGAGAGGTGTGGGGTATATCAGGTTGTTTCGGTGAGGAGTGCGGGATATATCAGAGTGTTACAGTGAAGCGTGTGGGGTATATCAGAGTGTTACAGTGTGGGGTGTGGGGTATATCAGAGTGTTACAGTGACGGCTGTGGGGTATATCAGGGTGTTACAGTGAGGGGTGTGGCGTATATCAGAGTGTTACAGTGAGTGATGTGCGGTATATTGGAGTGTTACAGTGAGGAGTGTGAGGTATATTAGAGTGTTACAGTGAGGGGTGTGGGGTTCATCACAGTGTTACAGTGAGGGGTGTGAGGTATATCAGAGTGTTACAATGAGGGGTGAGGGGTATATCAGAGTGTTACAGTGAGGGGTGTGGTGTACATCAGAGTGTTACAGTGAGGGGTGTGGGGTTCATCACAGTGTTACAGTGAGGGGTGTGGGTGTATTGGGGTGTTACAGTGGTGGGTGTGCGGTATATCAGAGTGTTACAGCGAGGGGAGTGGGATATATCAGAGCGTTACAGTGAGGGATGTTGGATATATCAGGGTGTTACAGTGAGGGGTGAGGGGTATATCAGAGTGTTACAGCGAGGGGTGTGGGGTACATCAGAGTGTTACAGTGAGGGGTGTGGGGTTCATCACAGTGTTACAGTGAGGGGTGTGAGGTTTATCAGAGTGTTACAATGAGGGGTGAGGGGTATATCAGAGTGTTACAATGAGGTGTGTGCGTTATATCAGGGTGTTAAAGTGAGTGGTGTGGGGTATATCAGAGAGTTACAGAGAGGGGTGTGGTGTATATCAGGGTGTTACAGTGTGGGGTGTATCAGAGTGTTACAGTGAGTGGCGTGGGGTAGATCAGGGTGTTGCAGTGAGGGGTGTGGGTGTATTGGGGTGTTACAGTGGTGGGTGTGCGGTATATCAGAGTGTTACAGCGAGGGGAGTGGGATATATCAGAGCGTTACAGTGAGGGGTGTGGGGTATATCAGAGTGTAACAGTGAGGGTTGTGGAGTATATCAGAGTGTTACAGTGAGGGGTGTGGGGTATATCAGAGTGTTACAGTGCGGGATGTGCGGTATGTCAGAGTATTACTTTGAGGGGTGTGGGGTATATCAGAGTGTTACAGTGAGAGGTGTGGGTTATATCAGGTTGTTTCGGTGAGGGGTGTGGGGTATATCAGAGTGTTAGAGTGAGGGGTGTGAGTTATATCAGAGTGTTATGGTGAGCAGTGTGGGGTAATCAGTTTTACAGTGAGAGGTGTGGGGTATATCAGTGTATTACAGTGAGGGATGCGGGATATATCAGAATGTTACTGTGACGGGCGTGGGGTATATCAGATTGATACAGTGAGCGGTCTGGTGTATATCAGTGTATGGCAGTGAGGGTTGTGAGGTACATAAGAGTGTTACAGTGAGGGGTGTGGGGTTTATCACAGTTTTACACTGAGGGGTGTGAGGTACATCAGAGTGTTATGGTGAGGCTTGTGGGGTATATCAGATTATTACAGTGAGGGGTGTGGGGTATATCAGAGTATTACAATGAGGGGTGTAGGGTATATCAGAGTGTTACAGTGAGGGGTGTGAGGTATATCAGAGTGTTACAGTGAGGAGTGGGGTATATCAGAGTGCTACACTGAGGGCTGTGGGATATATCAGAGTGTTAAGTGAAGGGTGTGGGGTTTACCAAAGTGTTACAGTGAGGGGTGTGCGTTATATCAGGGTGTTGCAGTGAGGGGTGTATCAGTGTGTTACAGTGAGGGGTGTGGGGTATATCAGAGTGTTACACTGAAGGGTGTGGGGTATATCAGAGTATTACAGTGAGGGGTGTGGGTTATATCAGAGTGTTACAGTGAGGGCTGTGGGGTATATCAGAGTGTTACAATGAAGGGTGTGGGATATATCAGTGTGTTACAGTGAGGGGTGTGGGTTATATCAGAGTATTACAGTGAGGTGTGTGGTGTATATCAGAGCGTTACAATGAGGGGCATCAGGTAAATCAGAGTGTTACAGCGATCGGTGTGGGGTAAAACAGTGTTACAGTGAGGGGTGTGGGGTATATCAGTGTATTACAGTGAGGGGTGGGGGATATATTAGAATGTTACATTGAGGTGTGTGGGGTATATCAGATTGATACAGTGAGCGGTCTGGGGTATATCAGTGTATTACAGTGAGGGGTGTGGGGTACATCAGAGTGTTACAGTGAGGGGTGTGGGGTTTATCAGAGTGTTAGAGTGAGGGGTGTGAGTTATATCAGAGTGTTATGGTGAGGCTTGTGGGGTATATCAGAGTATTACAGTGAGGGTTGTGGGGTATATCAGAGTGTCACAGTGAGGGGTGTAGGGTATATCTGAGTGTTACAGTGAGGGGTGTGCGTTATATCAGGGTTTTAAAGTAAGTGGCGTGGGGTATATCAGAGTGTTACAGAGAGGGGTGTGGTGTATATCAGGGTGTTACAGTGTGGGGTGTATCTGAGTGTTACATTGGGTGGTGTGGGGTATATCAGAGAGTTACAGAGAGGGGTGTGGGGTATATCAGGGTGTTACAGTGTGGGGTGTATCAGAGCGTTGCAGTGAGTGGTGTGGGGTATATCAGGGTGTTGCAGTGAGGGGTGTGGGTATATTAGGTGTTACAGTGAGATGTTTTGGTTATATCAGAGTGTTACAGTGAGGGTTGTGGGGTGTAACAGTGTGGTACAGTGAGGGGTGTGGAGTTTATAATATTTTTTCAGTTAGGGGTGATAAATATATCAGAGTGTTACATTGAGTGGTGTGGGGTATATCAGAGCGTTACAATGAGGTGTGTGGGGTATATTGGGGTGTTACAGTGAGGGGTGTGCGGTATATCAGAGCGTTACAGTGAGGGGTGTGGGGTATATCAGAGCGTTACAGTGAGGGGTGTCGGGTATATCCGGATGTTACAGTGAGGGTTGTGAGGTATATCAGAGTGTTACAGTGAGATGTGTGGGGTATATCTGAGTATTACAGTGAGTGGTTTGGGGTATATCAGGGTGTTACAGTGAGTGGTGTGGGGTATATGAGAGTGTTACAGTGAGGGGTGTGGGCTATATCAGCGTGTTACAGTGAGGGATGTGCGGTATATCAGAGTATTACAGTGAGGGGTGTGGGGTATATCAGAGTATTACAGTGAGTGGTGTGGGGTATATCAGAGTGTTACAGGGAGGGATGTGCGGTTTCTCAGAGTATTACAGTGAGGGGTGTGGGTTATATCAGAGTGTTACAGGGAGGGATGTGCGGTATATCAGAGTATTACAGTGAGGGGTGTGGGGTATATCAGAGTGTTACAGTGAGAGGTGTGGGGTATAACTGAGTGTTACAGTGAGTGGTGTGGGGTATATCAGGGTGGTTCGGTGAGGGGTGTGTGCTATATCAAGGGGTTACAGTGAGAAGTGTGGGGCATATCAGAGTGTTACAGTTCGGGCTGTGGGGTATATCATGATGTTGCAGTGAGTGTTTTTTTGGATATATAAGGGTGTTACAGTGAGGGATGCGCGGTATATCAGAGTATTACAGTGAGGGGTGTGGGGTATATCGGAGTGTTACAGGGAGGGATGTGCGGTATATCAGAGTATTACAGTGAGGGGTGCGGGGTATATCAGAGTGTTACAGTGAGGGGTGTATGTATATCAGCGTGTTACAGTGAGGGGTGTGGGATATATCAGGGAGTTACAGTGAGGTGTGTGGGGTAAATCAGAATGTTACAGTGAGGGGTGTGGGTTTATCAGGATGTTACAATTAGGGGTCTGGGATATATCAGGGTGTTACAGTGAGGGGTGTGGGGTATATCAGAGTGTTACAGTGAGGGGTGTGTGTATATCTGGGTGTTACAGTGAGAGGTGTGGGGTATATCAGAGTGTTACAGTGAAGGGTGTGGGGTATATCAGAGTATTACAGTGAGGGGTGTGGGTTATATCAGAGTATTACAGTGAGGACTGTGGGGTATATCAGAGTGTTACAGTGAGGGGTGTGGGGTATATCAGAGTGTTACAGTGAGGGGCGTGGGGTATATCAGAGTGTTACAGTGCGGGATGTACGGTATATCAGAGTGTTACAATGAAGGGTGTGGGATATATCAGTGTGTTACAGTGAGGGGTGTGGGTTATATCAGAGTATTACAGTGAGGTGTGTGGTGTATATCAGAGTGTTACAGTGAGGGGCATCAGGTAAATCAGAGTGTTACAGCGAGCGGTGTGGGGTAAATCAGTGTTACAGTGAGGGGTGTGGGGTATATCAGTGTATTACAGTGAGGGGTGGGGGATATATCAGAATGTTACATTGAGGGGTGTGGGGTATATCAGAGTGTTACAGTGAGAGGCGTGGGGTATATCAGATTGATACAGTGAGCGGTCTGGTGTATATCAGTGTGTTACAGTGAGGGGTGTGGGGTTTATCAGAGTGTTAGAGTGAGGGGTGTGTGTTATATCAGAGTGTTATGGTGAGGCTTGTGGGGTATATCAGAGAGTTACAGAGAGGGGTGTGGGGTATATCAGGGTGTTACAGTGTGGGGTGTATCAGAGCGTTGCAGTGAGTGGTGTGGGGTATATCAGGGTGTTGCAGTGAGGGGTGTGGGTATATTAGGTGTTACAGTGAGGTGTTTTGGTTATATCAGAGTGTTACAGTGAGGGTTGTGGGGTGTAACAGTGTGGTACAGTGAGGGGTGTGGAGTTTATAATATTTTTTCAGTTAGGGGTGATAAATATATCAGAGTGTTACATTGAGGGGTGTGGGGTATATCAGAGTGTTACAGTGAGGTGTGTGGGGTATATTGGGGTGTTACAGTGAGGGGTGTGCGGTATATCAGAGCGTTACAGTGAGGGGTGTGGGGTATATCAGAGCGTTACAGTGAGGGGTGTCGGGTATATCCGGATGTTACAGTGAGGGTTGTGAGGTATATCAGAGTGTTACAGTGAGATGTGTGGGGTATATCTGAGTATTACAGTGAGTGGTTTGGGGTATATCAGGGTGTTACAGTGAGTGGTGTGGGGTATATGAGAGTGTTACAGTGAGGGGTGTGGGCTATATCAGCGTGTTACAGTGAGGGATGTGCGGTATATCAGAGTATTACAGTGAGGGGTGTGGGGTATATCAGAGTATTACAGTGAGTGGTGTGGGGTATATCAGAGTGTTACAGGGAGGGATGTGCGGTATATCAGAGTATTACAGTGAGGGGTGTGGGGTATATCAGAGTGTTACAGGGAGGGATGTGCGGTATATCAGAGTAGTAAAGTGAGGGGTGTGGGGTATATCAGAGTGTTACAGTGAGAGGTGTGGGGTATAACTGAGTGTTATAGTGAGTGGTGTGGGGTATATCAGGGTGGTTCGGTGAGGGGTGTGTGCTATATCAAGGGGTTACAGTGAGAAGTGTGGGGCATATCAGAGTGTTACAGTTCGGGCTGTGGGGTATATCATGATGTTGCAGTGAGTGTTTTTTTGGATATATAAGGGTGTTACAGTGAGGGATGCGCGGTATATCAGAGTATTACAGTGAGGGGTGTGGGGTATATCGGAGTGTTACAGGGAGGGATGTGCGGTATATCAGAGTATTACAGTGAGGGGTGCGGGGTATATCAGAGTGTTACAGTGAGGGGTGTATGTATATCAGCGTGTTACAGTGAGGGGTGTGGGATATATCAGGGAGTTACAGTGAGGTGTGTGGGGTAAATCAGAATGTTACAGTGAGGGGTGTGGGTTTATCAGGATGTTACAATTAGGGGTCTGGGATATATCAGGGTGTTACAGTGAGGGGTGTGGGGTATATCAGAGTGTTACAGTGAGGGGTGTGTGTATATCTGGGTGTTACAGTGAGAGGTGTGGGGTATATCAGAGTGTTACAGTGAAGGGTGTGGGGTATATCAGAGTATTACAGTGAGGGGTGTGGGTTATATCAGAGTATTACAGTGAGGACTGTGGGGTATATCAGAGTGTTACAGTGAGGGGTGTGGGGTATATCAGAGTGTTACAGTGAGGGGCGTGGGGTATATCAGAGTGTTACAGTGCGGGATGTACGGTATATCAGAGTGTTACAATGAAGGGTGTGGGATATATCAGTGTGTTACAGTGAGGGGTGTGGGTTATATCAGAGTATTACAGTGAGGTGTGTGGTGTATATCAGAGTGTTACAGTGAGGGGCATCAGGTAAATCAGAGTGTTACAGCGAGCGGTGTGGGGTAAATCAGTGTTACAGTGAGGGGTGTGGGGTATATCAGTGTATTACAGTGAGGGGTGGGGGATATATCAGAATGTTACATTGAGGGGTGTGGGGTATATCAGAGTGTTACAGTGAGAGGCGTGGGGTATATCAGATTGATACAGTGAGCGGTCTGGTGTATATCAGTGTGTTACAGTGAGGGGTGTGGGGTTTATCAGAGTGTTAGAGTGAGGGGTGTGTGTTATATCAGAGTGTTATGGTGAGGCTTGTGGGGTATATCAGAGAGTTACAGAGAGGGGTGTGGGGTATATCAGGGTGTTACAGTGTGGGGTGTATCAGAGCGTTGCAGTGAGTGGTGTGGGGTATATCAGGGTGTTGCAGTGAGGGGTGTGGGTATATTAGGTGTTACAGTGAGGTGTTTTGGTTATATCAGAGTGTTACAGTGAGGGTTGTGGGGTGTAACAGTGTGGTACAGTGAGGGGTGTGGAGTTTATAATATTTTTTCAGTTAGGGGTGATAAATATATCAGAGTGTTACATTGAGGGGTGTGGGGTATATCAGAGTGTTACAGTGAGGTGTGTGGGGTATATTGGGGTGTTACAGTGAGGGGTGTGCGGTATATCAGAGCGTTACAGTGAGGGGTGTGGGGTATATCAGAGCGTTACAGTGAGGGGTGTCGGGTATATCCGGATGTTACAGTGAGGGTTGTGAGGTATATCAGAGTGTTACAGTGAGATGTGTGGGGTATATCTGAGTATTACAGTGAGTGGTTTGGGGTATATCAGGGTGTTACAGTGAGTGGTGTGGGGTATATGAGAGTGTTACAGTGAGGGGTGTGGGCTATATCAGCGTGTTACAGTGAGGGATGTGCGGTATATCAGAGTATTACAGTGAGGGGTGTGGGGTATATCAGAGTATTACAGTGAGTGGTGTGGGGTATATCAGAGTGTTACAGGGAGGGATGTGCGGTATATCAGAGTATTACAGTGAGGGGTGTGGGGTATATCAGAGTGTTACAGGGAGGGATGTGCGGTATATCAGAGTAGTAAAGTGAGGGGTGTGGGGTATATCAGAGTGTTACAGTGAGAGGTGTGGGGTATAACTGAGTGTTATAGTGAGTGGTGTGGGGTATATCAGGGTGGTTCGGTGAGGGGTGTGTGCTATATCAAGGGGTTACAGTGAGAAGTGTGGGGCATATCAGAGTGTTACAGTTCGGGCTGTGGGGTATATCATGATGTTGCAGTGAGTGTTTTTTTTGGATATATAAGGGTGTTACAGTGAGGGATGCGCGGTATATCAGAGTATTACAGTGAGGGGTGTGTGTATATCTGGGTGTTACAGTGAGAGGTGTGGGGTATATCAGAGTGTTACAGTGAAGGGTGTGGGGTATATCAGAGTATTACAGTGAGGGGTGTGGGTTATATCAGAGTATTACAGTGAGGACTGTGGGGTATATCAGAGTGTTACAGTGAGGGGTGTGGGGTATATCAGAGTGTTACAGTGAGGGGTGTGGGGTATATCAGAGTGTTACAGTGCGGGATGTACGGTATATCAGAGTGTTACAATGAAGGGTGTGGGATATATCAGTGTGTTACAGTGAGGGGTGTGGGTTATATCAGAGTATTACAGTGAGGTGTGTGGTGTATATCAGAGTGTTACAGTGAGGGGCATCAGGTAAATCAGAGTGTTACAGCGAGCGGTGTGGGGTAAATCAGTGTTACAGTGAGGGGTGTGGGGTATATCAGTGTATTACAGTGAGGGGTGGGGGATATATCAGAATGTTACATTGAGGGGTGTGGGGTATATCAGAGTGTTACAGTGAGAGGCGTGGGGTATATCAGATTGATACAGTGAGCGGTCTGGTGTATATCAGTGTGTTACAGTGAGGGGTGTGGGGTTTATCAGAGTGTTAGAGTGAGGGGTGTGAGTTATATCAGAGTGTTATGGAGAGGCTTGTGGGGTATATCAGAGAGTTACAGAGAGGGGTGTGGGGTATATCAGGGTGTTACAGTGTGGGGTGTATCAGAGCGTTGCAGTGAGTGGTGTGGGGTATATCAGGGTGTTGCAGTGAGGGGTGTGGGTATATTAGGTGTTACAGTGAGGTGTTTTGGTTATATCAGAGTGTTACAGTGAGGGTTGTGGGGTGTAACAGTGTGGTACAGTGAGGGGTGTGGAGTTTATAATATTTTTTCAGTTAGGGGTGATAAATATATCAGAGTGTTACATTGAGGGGTGTGGGGTATATCAGAGTGTTACAGTGAGGTGTGTGGGGTATATTGGGGTGTTACAGTGAGGGGTGTGCGGTATATCAGAGCGTTACAGTGTGGGGTGTGGGGTATATCAGAGCGTTACAGTGAGATGTGTGGGGTATATCTGAGTATTACAGTGAGTGGTTTGGGGTATATCAGGGTGTTACAGTGAGTGGTGTGGGGTATATGAGACTGTTACAGTGAGGGGTGTGGGCTATATCAGCGTGTTACAGTGAGGGATGTGCGGTATATCAGAGTATTACAGTGAGGGGTGTGGGGTATATCAGAGTATTACAGTGAGTGGTGTGGGGTATATCAGAGTGTTACAGGGAGGGATGTGCGGTATATCAGAGTATTACAGTGAGGGGTGTGGGGTATATCAGAGTGTTACAGGGAGGGATGTGCGGTATATCAGAGTAGTAAAGTGAGGGGTGTGGGGTATATCAGAGTGTTACAGTGAGAGGTGTGGGGTATAACTGAGTGTTATAGTGAGTGGTGTGGGGTATATCAGGGTGGTTCGGTGAGGGGTGTGTGCTATATCAAGGGGTTACAGTGAGAAGTGTGGGGCATATCAGAGTGTTACAGTTCGGGCTGTGGGGTATATCATGATGTTGCAGTGAGTGTTTTTTTTGGATATATAAGGGTGTTACAGTGAGGGATGCGCGGTATATCAGAGTATTACAGTGAGGGGTGTGTGTATATCTGGGTGTTACAGTGAGAGGTGTGGGGTATATCAGAGTGTTACAGTGAAGGGTGTGGGGTATATCAGAGTATTACAGTGAGGGGTGTGGGTTATATCAGAGTGTTACAGTGAGGACTGTGGGGTATATCAGAGTGTTACAGTGAGGGGTGTGGGGTATATCAGAGTGTTACAGTGAGGGGTGTGGGGTATACAATGAAGGGTGTGGGATATATCAGTGTGTTACAGTGAGGGGTGTGGGTTATATCAGAGTATTACAGTGAGGTGTGTGGTGTATATCAGAGTGTTACAGTGAGGGGCATCAGGTAAATCAGAGTGTTACAGCGAGCGGTGTGGTGTAAATCAGTGTTACAGTGAGGGGTGTGGGGTATATCAGTGTATTACAGTGAGGGGTGGGGGATATATCAGAATGTTACATTGAGGGGTGTGGGGTATATCAGAGTGTTACAGTGAGAGGCGTGGGGTATATCAGATTGATACAGTGAGCGGTCTGGGGTATATCAGTGTGTTACAGTGAGGGGTGTGGGGTATATCAGAGTGTTACACTGAAGGGTGTGGGGTATATCAGAGTATTACAGTGAGGGGTGTGGGGTATATCAGAGTGTTACAGGGAGGGATGTGCGGTATATCAGAGTAGTAAAGTGAGGGGTGTGGGGTATATCAGAGTGTTACAGTGAGAGGTGTGGGGTATAACTGAGTGTTATAGTGAGTGGTGTGGGGTATATCAGGGTGGTTCGGTGAGGGGTGTGTGCTATATCAAGGGGTTACAGTGAGAAGTGTGGGGCATATCAGAGTGTTACAGTTCGGGCTGTGGGGTATATCATGATGTTGCAGTGAGTTTTTTTTTGGATATATAAGGGTGTTACACTGAGGGATGCGCGGTATATCAGAGTATTACAGTGAGGGGTGTGTGTATATCTGGGTGTTACAGTGAGAGGTGTGGGGTATATCAGAGTGTTACAGTGAAGGGTGTGGGGTATATCAGAGTATTACAGTGAGGGGTGTGGGTTATATCAGAGTGTTACAGTGAGGACTGTGGGGTATATCAGAGTGTTACAGTGAGGGGTGTGGGGTATATCAGAGTGTTACAGTGAGGGGTGTGGGGTATATCAGAGTGTTACAGTGCGGGATGTACGGTATATCAGAGTGTTACAATGAAGGGTGTGGGATATATCAGTGTGTTACAGTGAGGGGTGTGGGTTATATCAGAGTATTACAGTGAGGTGTGTGGTGTATATCAGAGTGTTACAGTGAGGGGCATCAGGTAAATCAGAGTGTTACAGCGAGCGGTGTGGTGTAAATCAGTGTTACAGTGAGGGGTGTGGGGTATATCAGTGTATTACAGTGAGGGGTGGGGGATATATCAGAATGTTACATTGAGGGGTGTGGGGTATATCAGAGTGTTACAGTGAGAGGCGTGGGGTATATCAGATTGATACAGTGAGCGGTCTGGGGTATATCAGTGTGTTACAGTGAGGGGTGTGGGGTATATCAGAGTGTTACACTGAAGGGTGTGGGGTATATCAGAGTATTACAGTGAGGGGTGTGGGTTTTATCAGAGTGTTACAGTGAGGACTGTGGGGTGTATATCAGAGTGTTACAGTGAGGGGCATCAGGTAACTCAGAGTGTTACAGCGAGCGGTGTGGGGTAAATCAGTGTTACAGTGAGGGGTGTGGGGTTTATCAGTGTATTACAGTGAGGGGTGGGGGATATATCAGAATGTTACATTGAGGGGTGTGAGTTATATCAGATTGTTACAGTGAGGCTTGTGGGGTATATCAGAGTATTACAGTGAGGGTTGTGGGGTATATCAGAGTGTCACAGTGAGGGGTGTAGGGTATATCTGAGTGTTACAGTGAGGGGTGTGCGTTATATCAGGGTTTTAAAGTAAATGGTGTGGGGTATATCAGATTGATACAGTGAGCGGTCTGGGGTATATCAGTGTGTTACAGTGAGGGGTGTGGGGTTTATCAGAGTGTTAGAGTGAGGGGTGTGAGTTATATCAGAGTGTTATGGGGAGGCTTGTGGGGTATATCAGAGAGTTACAGAGAGGGGTGTGGGGTATATCAGGGTGTTACAGTGTGGGGTGTATCAGAGCGTTGCAGTGAGTGGTGTGGGGTATATCAGGGTGTTAGAGTGAGGGGTGTGGGTATATTAGGTGTTACAGTGAGGTGTTTTGGTTATATCAGTGTGTTACAGTGAGGGGTTTGGGGTTTATCAGAGTGTTAGAGTGAGGGGTGTGAGTTATATCAGAGTGTTATGGTGAGGCTTGTGGGGTATATCAGAGAGTTACAGAGAGGGGTGTGGGGTATATCAGAGTGTTACAGAGAGGGATGTGGTGTATATCAGGGTGTTACAGTGTGGGGTGTATCTGAGTGTTACATTGGGTGGTGTGGGGTATATCAGAGAGTTACAGAGAGGGGTGTGGGGTATATCAGGGTGTTACAGTGTGGGGTGTATCAGAGCGTTGCAGTGAGTGGTGTGGGGTATATCAGGGTGTTGCAGTGAGGGGTGTGGGTATATTAGGTGTTACAGTGAGGTGTTTTGGTTATATCAGAGTGTTACAGTGAGGGTTGTGGGGTGTAACAGTGTGGTACAGTGAGGGGTGTGGAGTTTATAATATTTTTTCAGTCAGGGGTGATAAATATATCAGAGTGTTACATTGAGGGGTGTGGTGTATATCAGAGCGTTACAGTGAGGTGTGTGGGGTATATTGGGGTGTTACAGTGAGGGGTGTGCGGTATATCAGAGCGTTACAGTGAGGGGTGTGGGGTATATCAGAGCGTTACAGTGAGGGGTGTCGGGTATATCCGGATGTTACAGTGAGGGTTGTGAGGTATATCAGAGTGTTACAGTGAGATGTGTGGGGTATATCTGAGTATTACAGTGAGTGGTTTGGGGTATATCAGGGTGTTACCATGAGTGGTGTGGGGTATATGAGAGTGTTACAGTGAGGGGTGTGGGCTATATCAGCGTGTTACAGTGAGGGATGTGCGGTATATCAGAGTATTACAGTGAGGGGTGTGGGGTATATCAGAGTATTACAGTGAGTGGTGTGGGGTATATCAGAGTGTTACAGGGAGGGATGTGCGGTATATCAGAGTATTACAGTGAGAGGTGTGGGGTATATCTGAGTGTTACAGTGAGTGGTGTGGGGTATATCAGGGTGGTTCGGTGAGGGGTGTGTGCTATATCAAGGGGTTACAGTGAGAAGTGTGGGGCATATCAGGGTGTTGCAGTGAGTGCTGTGGGGTATATCATGATGTTGCAGTGAGTGTTTTTTTGGATATATAAGGGTGTTACAGTGAGGGATGTGCGGTATATCAGAGTATTACAGTGAGGGGTGTGGGGTATATCAGAGTGTTACAGGGGGGGATGTGCGGTATATCAGAGTATTACAGTGAGGGGTGTGGGGTATATCAGAGTGTTACAGTGAGGGGCGTATGTATATCAGGGTGTTACAGTGAGAGGTGTGGGATATATCAGGGTGTTACAGTGAGGTGTGTGGGGTAAATCAGAGTGTTACAGTGAGGGGTGTGGGTTTATCAGGATGTTACAATTAGGGGTCTGGGATATATCAGGGTGTTACAGTGAGGGGGGTGGGGTATATCAGAGTGTTACAGTGAGGGGTGTGTGTATATCTGGGTGTTACAGTGAGAGGTGTGGGGTATATCAGAGTGTTACAGTGAACGGTGTGGGGTATATCAGAGTATTACAGTGAGGGGTGTGGGTTATATCAGAGTATTACAGTGAGGACTGTGGGGTATATCAGAGTGTTACAGTGAGGGGTGTGGGGTATATCAGAGTGTTACAGTGAGGGGTGTGGGGTATATCAGAGTGTTACAGTGCGGGATGTACGGTATATCAGAGTGTTACAATGAAAGGTGTGGGATATATCAGTGTGTTACAGTGAGCGGTGTGGGTTATATCAGAGTATTACAGTGAGAGGTGTGGGGTATATCTGAGTGTTACAGTGAGTGGTGTGGGGTATATCAGGGTGGTTCGGTGAGGGGTGTGTGCTATATCAAGGGGTTACAGTGAGAAGTGTGGGGCATATCAGAGTATTACAGTGAGGGGTGTGCGGTATATCAGAGCGTTACAGTGAGGGGTGTGGGGTATATCAGAGCGTTACAGTGAGGGGTGTCGGGTATATCCGGATGTTACAGTGAGGGTTGTGAGGTATATCAGAGTGTTACAGTGAGATGTGTGGGGTATATCTGAGTATTACAGTGAGTGGTTTGGGGTATATCAGGGTGTTACAGTGAGTGGTGTGGGGTATATGAGAGTGTTACAGTGAGGGGTGTGGGCTATATCAGCGTGTTACAGTGAGGGATGTGCGGTATATCAGAGTATTACAGTGAGGGGTGTGGGGTATATCAGAGTATTACAGTGAGTGGTGTGGGGTATATCAGAGTGTTACAGGGAGGGATGTGCGGTATATCAGAGTATTACAGTGAGGGGTGTGGGGTATATCAGAGTGTTACAGGGAGGGATGTGCGGTATATCAGAGTATTACAGTGAGGGGTGTGGGGTATATCAGAGTGTTACAGTGAGAGGTGTGGGGTATATCTGAGTGTTACAGTGAGTGGTGTGGGGTATATCAGGGTGGTTCGGTGAGGGGTGTGTGCTATATCAAGGGGTTACAGTGAGAAGTGTGGGGCATATCAGAGTGTTACAGTTCGGTCTGTGGGGTATATCATGATGTTGCAGTGAGTGTTTTTTTGGATATATAAGGGTGTTACAGTGAGGGATGCGCGGTATATCAGAGTATTACAGTGAGGGGTGTGGGGTATATCAGAGTGTTACAGGGAGGGATGTGCGGTATATCAGAGTATTACAGTGAGGGGTGTGGGGTATATCAGAGTGTTACAGTGAGGGGTGTATGTATATCAGGGTGTTACAGTGAGAGGTGTGGGATATATCAGGGTGTTACAATTAGGGGTCTGGGATATATCAGGGTGTTACAGTGAGGGATGTGGGGTATATCAGAGTGTTACAGTGAGGGGTGTGTGTATATCTGGGTGTTACAGTGAGAGGTGTGGGGTATATCAGAGTGTTACAGTGAAGGGTGTGGGGTATATCAGAGTATTACAGTGAGGGGTGTGGGTTATATCAGAGTGTTACAGTGAGGACTGTGGGGTATATCAGAGTGTTACAGTGAGGGGTGTGGGGTATATCAGAGTGTTACAGTGAGGGGTGTGGGGTATATCAGAGTGTTACAGTGCGGGATGTACGGTATATCAGAGTGTTACAATGAAGGGTGTGGGATATATCAGTGTGTTACAGTGAGGGGTGTGGGTTATATCAGAGTATTACAGTGAGGTGTGTGGTGTATATCAGAGTGTTACAGTGAGGGGCATCAGGTAAATCAGAGTGTTACAGCGAGCGGTGTGGGGTAAATCAGTGTTACAGTGAGGGGTGTGGGGTTTATCAGTGTATTACAGTGAGGGGTGGGGGATATATCAGAATGTTACATTGAGGGGTGTGGGGTATATCAGAGTGTTACAGTGAGAGGCGTGGGGTATATCAGATTGATACAGTGAGCGGTCTGGGGTATATCAGTGTGTTACAGTGAGGGGTGTGGGGTTTATCAGAGTGTTAGAGTGAGGGGTGTGAGTTATATCAGAGTGTTATGGTGAGGCTTGTGGGGTATATCAGAGAGTTACAGAGAGGGGTGTGGGGTATATCAGGGTGTTACAGTGTGGGGTGTATCAGAGCGTTGCAGTGAGTGATGTGGGGTATATCAGGGTGTTAGAGTGAGGGGTGTGGGTATATTAGGTGTTACAGTGAGGTGTTTTGGTTATATCAGTGTGTTACAGTGAGGGGTGTGGGGTTTATCAGAGTGTTAGAGTGAGGGGTGTGAGTTATATCAGAGTGTTATGGTGAGGCTTGTGGGGTATATCAGAGAGTTACAGAGAGGGGTGTGGGGTATATCAGGGTGTTACAGAGAGGGATGTGGTGTATATCAGGGTGTTACAGTGTGGGGTGTATCTGAGTGTTACATTGTGTGGTGTGGGGTATATCAGAGAGTTACAGAGAGGGGTGTGGGGTATATCAGGGTGTTATAGTGTGGGGTGTATCAGAGCGTTGCATTGAGTGGTGTGGGGTATATCAGGGTGTTGCAGTGAGGGGTATGGGTATATTAGGTGTTACAGTGAGGTGTTTTGGTTATATCAGAGTGTTACAGTGAGGGTTGTGGGGTGTAACAGTGTGGTACAGTGAGGGGTGTGGAGTTTATAATATTTTTTCAGTTAGGGGTGATAAATATATCAGAGTGTTACATTGAGGGGTGTGGGGTATATCAGAGCGTTACAGTGAGGTGTGTGGGGTATATTGGGGTGTTACAGTGAGGGGTGTGCGGTATATCAGAGCGTTACAGTGAGGGGTGTGGGGTATATCAGAGCGTTACAGTGAGGGGTGTCGGGTATATCCGGATGTTACAGTGAGGGTTGTGAGGTATATCAGAGTGTTACAGTGAGATGTGTGGGGTATATCTGAGTATTACAGTGAGTGGTTTGGGGTATATCAGGATGTACAGTGAGTGGTGTGGGGTATATGAGAGTGTTACAGTGAGGGGTGTGGGCTATATCAGCGTGTTACAGTGAGGGATGTGCGGTATATCAGAGTATTACAGTGAGGGGTGTGGGGTATATCAGTGTATTACAGTGAGTGGTGTGGGGTATATCAGAGTGTTACAGGGAGGGATGTGCGGTATATCAGAGTATTACAGTGAGGGGTGTGGGGTATATCAGAGTGTTACAGGGAGGGATGTGCGGTATATCAGAGTATTACAGTGAGGGGTGTGGGGTATATCAGAGTGTTACAGTGAGAGGTGTGGGGTATATCTGAGTGTTACAGTGAGTGGTGTGGGGTATATCAGGGTGGTTCGGTGAGGGGTGTGTGCTATATCAAGGGGTTACAGTGAGAAGTGTGGGGCATATCAGAGTGTTACAGTTCGGGCTGTGGGGTATATCATGATGTTGCAGTGAGTGTTTTTTTGGATATATAAGGGTGTTACAGTGAGGGATGCGCGGTATATCAGAGTATTACAGTGAGGGGTGTGGGGTATATCAGAGTGTTACAGGGAGGGATGTGCGGTATATCAGAGTATTACAGTGAGGGGTGTGGGGTATATCAGAGTGTTACAGTGAGGGGTGTATGTATATCAGGGTGTTACAGTGAGAGGTGTGGGATATATCAGGGTGTTACAGTGAGGTGTGTGGGGTAAATCAGAGTGTTACAGTGAGGGGTGTGGGTTTATCAGGATGTTACAATTAGGGGTCTGGGATATATCAGGGTGTTACAGTGAGGGGTGTGGGGTATATCAGAGTGTTACAGTGAGGGGTGTGTGTATATCTGGGTGTTACAGTGAGAGGTGTGGGGTATATCAGAGTGTTACAGTGAAGGGTGTGGGGTATATCAGAGTATTACAGTGAGGGGTGTGGGTTATATCAGAGTGTTACAGTGAGGACTGTGGGGTATATCAGAGTGTTACAGTGAGGGGTGTGGGGTATATCAGAGTGTTACAGTGAGGGGTGTGGGGTATATCAGAGTGTTACAGTGCGGGATGTACGGTATATCAGAGTGTTACAATGAAGGGTGTGGGATATATCAGTGTGTTACAGTGACGGGTGTGGGTTATATCAGAGTATTACAGTGAGGTGTGTGGTGTATATCAGAGTGTTACAGTGAGGGGCATCAGGTAAATCAGAGTGTTACAGCGAGCGGTGTGGGGTAAATCAGTGTTACAGTGAGGGGTGTGGGGTATATCATTGTATTACAGTGAGGGGTGGGGGATATATCAGAATGTTACATTGAGGGGTGTGGGGTGTATCAGAGTGTTACAGTGAGAGGCGTGGGGTATATCAGATTGATACAGTGAGCGGTCTGGGGTATATCAGTGTGTTACAGTGAGGGGTGTGGGGTATATCAGAGTGTTACACTGAAGGGTGTGGGGTATATCAGAGTATTACAGTGAGGGGTGTGGGTTATATCGGAGTGTTACAGTGAGGACTGTGGGGTATATCAGAGTGTTACAGTGAGGGGTGTGGGGTATATCAGAGTGTTACAGTGAGGGGTGTGGGGTATATCAGAGTGTTATGGTGAGGCTTGTGGGGTATATCAGAGAGTTACAGAGAGGGGTGTGGGGTATATCAGAGTGTTACAGAGAGGGATGTGGTGTATATCAGGGTGTTACAGTGTGGGGTGTATCTGAGTGTTACATTGGGTGGTGTGGGGTATATCAGAGAGTTACAGAGAGGGGTGTGGGGTATATCAGGGTGTTACAGTGTGGGGTGTATCAGAGCGTTGCATTGAGTGGTGTGGGGTATATCAGGGTGTTGCAGTGAGGGGTATGGGTATATTAGGTGTTACAGTGAGGTGTTTTGGTTATATCAGAGTGTTACAGTGAGGGATGTGGGGTGTAACAGTGTGGTACAGTGAGGGGTGTGGAGTTTATAATATTTTTTCAGTTAGGGGGTGATAAATATATCAGAGTGTTACATTGAGGGGTGTGGGGTATATCAGAGCGTTACAGTGAGGGGTGTGGGGTATATCAGAGCGTTACAGTGAGGGGTGTGGGGTATATCAGAGCGTTACAGTGAGGGGTGTCGGGTATATCCGGATGTTACAGTGAGGGTTGTGAGGTATATCAGAGTGTTACAGTGAGATGTGTGGGGTATATCTGAGTATTACAGTGAGTGGTTTGGGGTATATCAGGGTGTTACAGTGAGTGGTGTGGGGTATATGAGAGTGTTACAGTGAGGGGTGTGGGCTATATCAGCGTGTTACAGTGAGGGATGTGCGGTATATCAGAGTATTACAGTGAGGGGTGTGGGGTATATCAGTGTATTACAGTGAGTGGTGTGGGGTATATCAGAGTGTTACAGGGAGGGATGTGCGGTATATCAGAGTATTACAGTGAGGGGTGTGGGGTATATCAGAGTGTTACAGGGAGGGATGTGCGGTATATCAGAGTATTACAGTGAGGGGTGTGGGGTATATCAGAGTGTTACAGTGAGAGGTGTGGGGTATATCTGAGTGTTACAGTGAGTGGTGTGGGGTATATCAGGGTGGTTCGGTGAGGGGTGTGTGCTATATCAAGGGGTTACAGTGAGAAGTGTGGGGCATATCAGAGTGTTACAGTTCGGTCTGTGGGGTATATCATGATGTTGCAGTGAGTGTTTTTTTGGATATATAAGGGTGTTACAGTGAGGGATGCGCGGTATATCAGAGTATTACAGTGAGGGGTGTGGGGTATATCAGAGTGTTACAGGGAGGGATGTGCGGTATATCAGAGTATTACAGTGAGGGGTGTGGGGTATATCAGAGTGTTACAGTGAGGGGTGTATGTATATCAGGGTGTTACAGTGAGAGGTGTGGGATATATCAGGGTGTTACAGTGAGGTGTGTGGGGTAAATCAGAGTGTTACAGTGAGGGGTGTGGGTTTATCAGGATGTTACAATTAGGGGTCTGGGATATATCAGGGTGTTACAGTGAGGGGTGTGGGGTATATCAGAGTGTTACAGTGAGGGGTGTGTGTATATCTGGGTGTTACAGTGAGAGGTGTGGGGTATATCAGAGTGTTACAGTGAAGGGTGTGGGGTATATCAGAGTATTACAGTGAGGGGTGTGGGTTATATCAGAGTGTTACAGTGAGGACTGTGGGGTATATCAGAGTGTTACAGTGAGGGGTGTGGGGTATATCAGAGTGTTACAGTGAGGGGTGTGGGGTATATCAGAGTGTTACAGTGCGGGATGTACGGTATATCAGAGTGTTACAATGAAGGGTGTGGGATATATCAGTGTGTTACAGTGAGGGGTGTGGGTTATATCAGAGTATTACAGTGAGGTGTGTGGTGTATATCAGAGTGTTACAGTGAGGGCCATCAGGTAAATCAGAGTGTTACAGCGAGCGGTGTGGGGTAAATCAGTGTTACAGTGAGGGGTGTGGGGTTTATCAGTGTATTACAGTGAGGGGTGGGGGATATATCAGAATGTTACATTGAGGGGTGTGGGGTATATCAGAGTGTTACAGTGAGAGGCGTGGGGTATATCAGATTGATACAGTGAGCGGTCTGGGGTATATCAGTGTGTTACAGTGAGGGGTGTGGGGTTTATCAGAGTGTTAGAGTGAGGGGTGTGAGTTATATCAGAGTGTTATGGTGAGGCTTGTGGGGTATATCAGAGAGTTACAGAGAGGGGTGTGGGGTATATCAGGGTGTTACAGTGTGGGGTGTATCAGAGCGTTGCTGTGAGTGATGTGGGGTATATCAGGGTGTTAGAGTGAGGGGTGTGGGTATATTAGGTGTTACAGTGAGGTGTTTTGGTTATATCAGTGTGTTACAGTGAGGGGTGTGGGGTTTATCAGAGTGTTAGAGTGAGGGGTGTGAGTTATATCAGAGTGTTATGGTGAGGCTTGTGGGGTATATCAGAGAGTTACAGAGAGGGGTGTGGGGTATATCAGGGTGTTACAGAGAGGGATGTGGTGTATATCAGGGTGTTACAGTGTGGGGTGTATCTGAGTGTTACATTGTGTGGTGTGGGGTATATCAGAGAGTTACAGAGAGGGGTGTGGGGTATATCAGGGTGTTATAGTGTGGGGTGTATCAGAGCGTTGCATTGAGTGGTGTGGGGTATATCAGGGTGTTGCAGTGAGGGGTATGGGTATATTAGGTGTTACAGTGAGGTGTTTTGGTTATATCAGAGTGTTACAGTGAGGGTTGTGGGGTGTAACAGTGTGGTACAGTGAGGGGTGTGGAGTTTATAATATTTTTTCAGTTAGGGGTGATAAATATATCAGAGTGTTACATTGAGGGGTGTGGGGTATATCAGAGCGTTACAGTGAGGTGTGTGGGGTATATTGGGGTGTTACAGTGAGGGGTGTGCGGTATATCAGAGCGTTACAGTGAGGGGTGTGGGGTATATCAGAGCGTTACAGTGAGGGGTGTCGGGTATATCCGGATGTTACAGTGAGGGTTGTGAGGTATATCAGAGTGTTACAGTGAGATGTGTGGGGTATATCTGAGTATTACAGTGAGTGGTTTGGGGTATATCAGGGTGTTACAGTGAGTGGTGTGGGGTATATGAGAGTGTTACAGTGAGGGGTGTGGGCTATATCAGCGTGTTACAGTGAGGGATGTGCGGTATATCAGAGTATTACAGTGAGGGGTGTGGGGTATATCAGTGTATTACAGTGAGTGGTGTGGGGTATATCAGAGTGTTACAGGGAGGGATGTGCGGTATATCAGAGTATTACAGTGAGGGGTGTGGGGTATATCAGAGTGTTACAGGGAGGGATGTGCGGTATATCAGAGTATTACAGTGAGGGGTGTGGGGTATATCAGAGTGTTACAGTGAGAGGTGTGGGGTATATCTGAGTGTTACAGTGAGTGGTGTGGGGTATATCAGGGTGGTTCGGTGAGGGGTGTGTGCTATATCAAGGGGTTACAGTGAGAAGTGTGGGGCATATCAGAGTGTTACAGTTCGGTCTGTGGGGTATATCATGATGTTGCAGTGAGTGTTTTTTTGGATATATAAGGGTGTTACAGTGAGGGATGCGCGGTATATCAGAGTATTACAGTGAGGGGTGTGGGGTATATCAGAGTGTTACAGGGAGGGATGTGCGGTATATCAGAGTATTACAGTGAGGGGTGTGGGGTATATCAGAGTGTTACAGTGAGGGGTGTATGTATATCAGGGTGTTACAGTGAGAGGTGTGGGATATATCAGGGTGTTACAGTGAGGTGTGTGGGGTAAATCAGAGTGTTACAGTGAGGGGTGTGGGTTTATCAGGATGTTACAATTAGGGGTCTGGGATATATCAGGGTGTTACAGTGAGGGGTGTGGGGTATATCAGGGTGTTACAGTGTGGGGTGTATCAGAGTGTTACATTGAGTGGCGTGGGGTATATCAGGGTGTTGCAGGGTGTGGGTGTATTGGGGTGCTGCAGTGGGGGATGTGTGGTATATCAGTGTGTTACAGTGAGGGTTGTGGAGTATATCAGAGTGTTACAGTGAGGGGTGTGGGGTATATCAGAGTGTTACAGAGAGGGATGTGCGTTATATAAGAGTGTTACAGTGAGGGGTGTGGGGTATATCAGAGTGTTACAGTGAGGGATGTGCGGTATATCAGAGTGTTACAGTGAGGGGTGTGGGGTATATCAGAGTCTTAAAGTGTGGGATGTAGGGTATATCAGAGTGTTACAGTGAAGGGTGTGGGGTATATCAGAGTATTACAGTGAGGGGTGTGGGTTATATCAGAGTGTTACAGTGAGGACTGTGGGGTATATCAGAGTGTTACAGTGAGGGGTGTGGGGTAGATCAGAGTGTTACAGTGAGGGGTGTGGGGTATATCAGAGTGTTACAGTGTGGGATGTACGGTATATCAGAGTGTTACAATGAAGGGTGTGGGATATATCAGTGTGTTACAATGAGGGGTGTGGGTTATATCAGAGTATTACAGTGAGGTGTGTGGTGTATATCAGAGTGTTACAGTGAGGGGCATCAGGTAACTCAGAGTGTTACAGCGAGCGGTGTGGGGTAAATCAGTGTTACAGTGAGGGGTGTGGCGTATATCTGTGTATTACAGTGAGGGGTGGGGGATATATCAGAATGTTACATTGAGTGGTGTGGGGTATATCAGAGTGTTACAGTGAGAGGCGTGGGGTATATCAGATTGATACAGTGAGCGGTCTGGGGTATATCAGTGTGTTACAGTGAGGGGTGTGGGGTATATCAGAGTGTTACACTGAAGGGTGTGGGGTATATCAGAGTATTACAGTGAGGGGTGTGGGTTATATCAGAGTGTTACAGTGAGGACTGTGGGGTGTATCAGAGTGTTACAGTGAGGGGTGTGGGGTATATCAGAGTGTTACAGTGAGGGGTGTGGGGTATATCAGAGTGTTACAGTGCGGGATGTGCGGTATATCAGAGTGTTACAGTGAGGGGTGTGGGGTATATCAGAGTGTTACAGTGAGGGATGTGCGGTATATCAGAGTGTTACAGTGAGGGGTGTGGGGTATATCAGAGTCTTAAAGTGTGGGATGTAGGGTATATCAGAGTGTTACAGTGAAGGGTGTGGGGTATATCAGAGTATTACAGTGAGGGGTGTGGGTTATATCAGAGTGTTACAGTGAGGACTGTGGGGTATATCAGAGTGTTACAGTGAGGGGTGTGGGGTAGATCAGAGTGTTACAGTGAGGGGTGTGGGGTATATCAGAGTGTTACAGTGTGGGGTGTATCAGAGTGTTACATTGAGTGGCGTGGGGTATATCAGGGTGTTGCAGGGTGTGGGTGTATTGGGGTGCTGCAGTGGGGGATGTGTGGTATATCAGTGTGTTACAGTGAGGGTTGTGGAGTATATCAGAGTGTTACAGTGAGGGGTGTGGGGTATATCAGAGTGTTACAGAGAGGGATGTGCGTTATATAAGAGTGTTACAGTGAGGGGTGTGGGGTATATCAGAGTGTTACAGTGAGGGATGTGCGGTATATCAGAGTGTTACAGTGAGGGGTGTGGGGTATATCAGAGTCTTAAAGTGTGGGATGTAGGGTATATCAGAGTGTTACAGTGAAGGGTGTGGGGTATATCAGAGTATTACAGTGAGGGGTGTGGGTTATATCAGAGTGTTACAGTGAGGACTGTGGGGTATATCAGAGTGTTACAGTGAGGGGTGTGGGGTAGATCAGAGTGTTACAGTGAGGGGTGTGGGGTATATCAGAGTGTTACAGTGTGGGATGTACGGTATATCAGAGTGTTACAATGAAGGGTGTGGGATATATCAGTGTGTTACAATGAGGGGTGTGGGTTATATCAGAGTATTACAGTGAGGTGTGTGGTGTATATCAGAGTGTTACAGTGAGGGGCATCAGGTAACTCAGAGTGTTACAGCGAGCGGTGTGGGGTAAATCAGTGTTACAGTGAGGGGTGTGGCGTATATCAGTGTATTACAGTGAGGGGTGGGGGATATATCAGAATGTTACATTGAGTGGTGTGGGGTATATCAGAGTGTTACAGTGAGAGGCGTGGGGTATATCAGATTGATACAGTGAGCGGTCTGGGGTATATCAGTGTGTTACAGTGAGGGGTGTGGGGTATATCAGAGTGTTACACTGAAGGGTGTGGGGTATATCAGAGTATTACAGTGAGGGGTGTGGGTTATATCAGAGTGTTACAGTGAGGACTGTGGGGTGTATCAGAGTGTTACAGTGAGGGGTGTGGGGTATATCAGAGTGTTACAGTGAGGGGTGTGGGGTATATCAGAGTGTTACAGTGCGGGATGTGCGGTATATCAGAGTGTTACAATGAAGGGTGTGGGATTTCTCAGTGTGTTACAGTGAGGGGTGTGGGTTCTATCAGAGTATTACAGTGAGGTGTGTGGTGTATATCAGAGTGTTACAGTGAGGGGCATCAGGTAAATCAGAGTGTTACAGCGAGCGGTGTGGGGTAAATCAGTGTTACAGTGAGGGGTGTGGGGTATATCAGTGTATTACAGTGAGGGGTGGGGGTTATATCAGAATGTTACATTGAGGGGTGTGGGGTATAACAGAGTGTTACAGTGAGAGGCGTGGGGTATATCAGATTGATACAGTGAGCGGTCTGGGGTATATCAGTGTGTTACAGTGAGGGGTGTGGGGTTTATCAGAGTGTTAGAGTGAGGGGTGTGAGTTATATCAGTGTTATGGTCAGGCTTGTGGGGTATATCAGAGTATTACAGTGAGGGTTGTGGGGTATATCAGAGTGTCACAGTGAGGGGTGTAGGGTATATCTGAGTGTTACAGTGAGGGGTGTGCGTTATATCAGGGTTTTAAAGTAAGTGGTGTGGGGTATATCAGAGTGTTACAGAGAGGGGTGTGGTGTATATCAGGGTGTTACAGTGTGGGGTGTATCTGAGTGTTACATTGGGTGGTGTGGGGTATATCAGAGAGTTACAGAGAGGGGTGTGGGGTATATCAGGGTGTTACAGTGTGGGGTGTATCAGAGCGTTGCAGTGAGTGGTGTGGGGTATATCAGGGTGTTGCAGTGAGGGGTGTGGGTATATTAGGTGTTACAGTGAGGTGTTTTGGTTATATCAGAGTGTTACAGTGAGGGTTGTGGGGTGTAACAGTGTGGTACAGTGAGGGGTGTGGAGTTTATATGATTTTTTCAGTTAGGGGTGATAAATATATCAGAGTGTTACATTGAGGGGTGTGGGGTATATCAGAGCGTTACAGTGAGGTGTGTGGGGTATATTGGGGTGTTACAGTGAGGGGTGTGCGGTATATCAGAGCGTTACAGTGAGGGGTGTGGGGTATATCAGAGCGTTACAGTGAGGGGTGTCGGGTATATCCGGATGTTACAGTGAGGGTTGTGAGGTATATCAGAGTCTTACAGTGAGATGTGTGGGGTATATCTGAGTATTACAGTGAGTGGTTTGGGGTATATCAGGGTGTTACAGTGAGTGGTGTGGGGTATATGAGAGTGTTACAGTGAGGGGTGTGGGCTATATCAGCGTGTTACAGTGAGGGATGTGCGGTATATCAGAGTATTACAGTGAGGGGTGTGGGGTATATCAGAGTATTACAGTGAGTGGTGTGGGGTATATCAGAGTGTTACAGGGAGGGATGTGCGGTATATCAGAGTATTACAGTGAGGGGTGTGGGGTATATCAGAGTGTTACAGGGAGGGATGTGCGGAATATCAGAGTATTACAGTGAGGGGTGTGGGGTATATCAGAGTGTTACAGTGAGAGGTGTGGGGTATATCTGAGTGTTACAGTGAGTGGTGTGGGGTATATCAGGGTGGTTCGGTGAGGGGTGTGTGCTATATCAAGGGGTTACAGTGAGAAGTGTGGGGCATATCAGAGTGTTACAGTTCGGGCTGTGGGGTATATCATGATGTTGCAGTGAGTGTTTTTTTGGATATATAAGGGTGTTACAGTGAGGGATGTGCGGTATATCAGAGTATTACAGTGAGGGGTGTGGGGTATATCAGAGTGTTACAGGGAGGGATGTGCGGTATATCAGAGTATTACAGTGAGGGGTGTGGGGTATATCAGAGTGTTACAGTGAGGGGTGTATGTATATCAGGGTGTTACAGTGAGAGGTGTGGGATATATCAGGGTGTTACAGTGAGGTGTGTGGGGTAAATCAGAGTGTTACAGTGAGGGGTGTGGGTTTATCAGGATGTTACAATTAGGGGTCTGGGATATATCAGGGTGTTACAGTGAGGGGTGTGGGGTATATCAGAGTGTTACAGTGAGGGGTGTGTGTATATCTGGGTGTTACAGTGAGTGGTGTGGGGTATATCAGAGTGTTACAGTGAAGGGTGTGGGGTATATCAGAGTATTACAGTGAGGTGTGTGGGTTATATCAGAGTGTTACAGTGAGGACTGTGGGGTATATCAGAGTGTTACAGTGAGGGGTGTGGGGTATATCAGAGTGTTACTGTGAGGAGTGTGGGGTATTTCAGAGTGTTACAGTGCGGGATGTACGGTATATCAGAGTGTTACAATGAAGGGTGTGGGATATATCAGTGTGTTACAGTGAGGGGTGTGGGTTATATCAGAGTATTACAGTGAGGTGTGTGGTGTATATCAGAGTGTTACAGTGAGGGGCATCAGGTAAATCAAAGTGTTACAGCGAGCGGTGTGGGGTAAATCAGTGTTACAGTGAGGGGTGTGGAGTATATCAGTGTATTACAGTGAGGGGTGGGGGATATATCAGAATGTTACATTGAGGGGTGTGGGGTATATCAGAGTGTTACAGTGAGAGGCGTGGGGTATATCAGATTGATACAGTGAGCGGTCTGGGGTATATCACTGTGTTACAGTGAGGGGTGTGGGGTTTATCAGAGTGTTAGTGTGAGGGGTGTGAGTTATATCAGAGTGTTATGGTGAGGCTTGTGGGGTATATCAGAGAGTTACAGAGAGGGGTGTGGGGTATATCAGGGTGTTACAGTGTGGGGTGTATCAGAGCGTTGCAGTGAGCGGTCTGGGGTATATCACTGTGTTACAGTGAGGGGTGTGGGGTTTATCAGAGTGTTAGAGTGAGGGGTGTGAGTTATATCAGAGTGTTATGGTGAGGCTTGTGGGGTATATCAGAGTATTACAGTGAGGGTTGTGGGGTATATCAGAGTGTCACAGTGAGGGGTGTAGGGTATATCTGAGTGTTACAGTGAGGGGTGTGCGTTATATCAGGGTTTTAAAGTAAGTGGTGTGGGGTATATCAGAGTGTTACAGAGAGGGGTGTGGTGTATATCAGGGTGTTACAGTGTGGGGTGTATCAGAGTGTTACATTGGGTGGTGTGGGGAATATCAGAGAGTTACAGAGAGGGGTGTGGGGTATATCAGGGTGTTACAGTGTGGGTTGTATCAGAGCTTTGCAGTGAGTGGTGTGGGGTATATCAGGGTGTTGCAGTGAGGGGTGTGGGTATATTAGGTGTTAGAGTGAGGTGTTTTGGTTATATCAGAGTGTTACAGAGAGGGGTATGGGGTGTAACAGGGTGGTACAGTGAGGGGTGTGGAGTTTATATGATTTTTTCAGTTAGGGGTGATAAATATATCAGAGTGTTACATTGAGGGGTGTGGGGTATATCAGAGCGTTACAGTGAGGTGTGTGGGGTATATTGGGGTGTTACAGTGAGGGGTGTGCGGTATATCAGAGCGTTACAGTGAGGGGTGTGGGGTATATCAGAGCGTTACAGTGAGGGGTGTGGGTTTATCAGGATGTTACAATTAGGGGTCTGGGATATATCAGGGGGTTACAGTGAGGGGTGTGGGGTATATCAGAGTGTTACAGTGAGGTGTGTGTGTATATCTGGGTGTTACAGTGACGGGTGTGGGATATATCAGGGTGTTACAGTGAGGGGTGCGGGCTATATCAGGGTATTACAGTGAGGGGTGTGGGGTATATCAGGGTGTTACAGTGAGGGGAGTGGAGTAAATCACAGTGTTACAGTGAGGGGTGTGGGATATATCAGGGTATTACAGTGAGGTGTGTGTGTATATCTGGGTGTTACAGTGAGGGGTGTGGGATATATCAGGGTGTTACAATGAGGGTGCGGGGTATATCAGGGTATTACAGTGAGGGGTGTGGGGTATATCAGGGTGTTACAGTGAGGTGTGTGCGTTATATCAGGGTGTTAAAGTGAGTGGTGTGGGGTATATCTGAGAGTTACAGAGAGGGGTGTGGTGTATATCAGGGTGTTAATATGTGGGGTGTATCAGAGTGTTGCAGTGAGTGGTGTGGGGCATATCAGAGAGTTACAGAGAGGGCTGTGGTGTATATCAGGGTGTTACAGTGTGGGGTGTATCAGAGTGTTACAGTGAGTGGCGTGGGGTCAATCAAAGTGTTGCAGTGAGGGGTGTGGGTGTATTGGGATGTTACAGTGGGGGGTGTGCGGTATATCAGAGTGTTACAGTGAGTGATGTGGGTTACCTCAGAGTGTTACAGTGAGGAGTGTGGGATATATCAGAGTGTTATAGTGAGGAGTGTGGGATATATCAGAGTGTTACAGTGAGTGGTTTGGGTTCTATCAGAGAGTTACAGAGAGGTGTGTGGTGTATATCAGGGTGTTACAGTGTGGGGTGTATCAGAGTGTTACATTGAGTGGCGTGGGGTATATCAGGGTGTTGCAGGGTGTGGGTGTATTGGGGTGCTGCAGTGGGGGATGTGTGGTATATCAGTGTGTTACAGTGAGGGTTGTGGAGTATATCAGAGTGTTACAGTGAGGGGTGTGGGGTATATCAGAGTGTTACAGAGAGGGATGTGCGTTATATAAGAGTGTTACAGTGAGGGGTGTGGGGTATATCAGAGTGTTACAGTGAGGGATGTGCGGTATATCAGAGTGTTACAGTGAGGGGTGTGGGGTATATCAGAGTCTTAAAGTGTGGGATGTAGGGTATATCAGAGTGTTACAGTGAAGGGTGTGGGGTATATCAGAGTATTACAGTGAGGGGTGTGGGTTATATCAGAGTGTTACAGTGAGGACTGTGGGGTATATCAGAGTGTTACAGTGAGGGGTGTGGGGTAGATCAGAGTGTTACAGTGAGGGGTGTGGGGTATATCAGAGTGTTACAGTGTGGGATGTACGGTATATCAGAGTGTTACAATGAAGGGTGTGGGATATATCAGTGTGTTACAATGAGGGGTGTGGGTTATATCAGAGTATTACAGTGAGGTGTGTGGTGTATATCAGAGTGTTACAGTGAGGGGCATCAGGTAACTCAGAGTGTTACAGCGAGCGGTGTGGGGTAAATCAGTGTTACAGTGAGGGGTGTGGCGTATATCAGTGTATTACAGTGAGGGGTGGGGGATATATCAGAATGTTACATTGAGTGGTGTGGGGTATATCAGAGTGTTACAGTGAGAGGCGTGGGGTATATCAGATTGATACAGTGAGCGGTCTGGGGTATATCAGTGTGTTACAGTGAGGGGTGTGGGGTATATCAGAGTGTTACACTGAAGGGTGTGGGGTATATCAGAGTATTACAGTGAGGGGTGTGGGTTATATCAGAGTGTTACAGTGAGGACTGTGGGGTGTATCAGAGTGTTACAGTGAGGGGTGTGGGGTATATCAGAGTGTTACAGTGAGGGGTGTGGGGTATATCAGAGTGTTACAGTGCGGGATGTGCGGTATATCAGAGTGTTACAGTGAGGGGTGTGGGGTATATCAGAGTGTTACAGTGAGGGATGTGCGGTATATCAGAGTGTTACAGTGAGGGGTGTGGGGTATATCAGAGTCTTAAAGTGTGGGATGTAGGGTATATCAGAGTGTTACAGTGAAGGGTGTGGGGTATATCAGAGTATTACAGTGAGGGGTGTGGGTTATATCAGAGTGTTACAGTGAGGACTGTGGGGTATATCAGAGTGTTACAGTGAGGGGTGTGGGGTAGATCAGAGTGTTACAGTGAGGGGTGTGGGGTATATCAGAGTGTTACAGTGTGGGGTGTATCAGAGTGTTACATTGAGTGGCGTGGGGTATATCAGGGTGTTGCAGGGTGTGGGTGTATTGGGGTGCTGCAGTGGGGGATGTGTGGTATATCAGTGTGTTACAGTGAGGGTTGTGGAGTATATCAGAGTGTTACAGTGAGGGGTGTGGGGTATATCAGAGTGTTACAGAGAGGGATGTGCGTTATATAAGAGTGTTACAGTGAGGGGTGTGGGGTATATCAGAGTGTTACAGTGAGGGATGTGCGGTATATCAGAGTGTTACAGTGAGGGGTGTGGGGTATATCAGAGTCTTAAAGTGTGGGATGTAGGGTATATCAGAGTGTTACAGTGAAGGGTGTGGGGTATATCAGAGTATTACAGTGAGGGGTGTGGGTTATATCAGAGTGTTACAGTGAGGACTGTGGGGTATATCAGAGTGTTACAGTGAGGGGTGTGGGGTAGATCAGAGTGTTACAGTGAGGGGTGTGGGGTATATCAGAGTGTTACAGTGTGGGATGTACGGTATATCAGAGTGTTACAATGAAGGGTGTGGGATATATCAGTGTGTTACAATGAGGGGTGTGGGTTATATCAGAGTATTACAGTGAGGTGTGTGGTGTATATCAGAGTGTTACAGTGAGGGGCATCAGGTAACTCAGAGTGTTACAGCGAGCGGTGTGGGGTAAATCAGTGTTACAGTGAGGGGTGTGGCGTATATCAGTGTATTACAGTGAGGGGTGGGGGATATATCAGAATGTTACATTGAGTGGTGTGGGGTATATCAGAGTGTTACAGTGAGAGGCGTGGGGTATATCAGATTGATACAGTGAGCGGTCTGGGGTATATCAGTGTGTTACAGTGAGGGGTGTGGGGTATATCAGAGTGTTACACTGAAGGGTGTGGGGTATATCAGAGTATTACAGTGAGGGGTGTGGGTTATATCAGAGTGTTACAGTGAGGACTGTGGGGTGTATCAGAGTGTTACAGTGAGGGGTGTGGGGTATATCAGAGTGTTACAGTGAGGGGTGTGGGGTATATCAGAGTGTTACAGTGCGGGATGTGCGGTATATCAGAGTGTTACAATGAAGGGTGTGGGATTTCTCAGTGTGTTACAGTGAGGGGTGTGGGTTCTATCAGAGTATTACAGTGAGGTGTGTGGTGTATATCAGAGTGTTACAGTGAGGGGCATCAGGTAAATCAGAGTGTTACAGCGAGCGGTGTGGGGTAAATCAGTGTTACAGTGAGGGGTGTGGGGTATATCAGTGTATTACAGTGAGGGGTGGGGGTTATATCAGAATGTTACATTGAGGGGTGTGGGGTATAACAGAGTGTTACAGTGAGAGGCGTGGGGTATATCAGATTGATACAGTGAGCGGTCTGGGGTATATCAGTGTGTTACAGTGAGGGGTGTGGGGTTTATCAGAGTGTTAGAGTGAGGGGTGTGAGTTATATCAGTGTTATGGTCAGGCTTGTGGGGTATATCAGAGTATTACAGTGAGGGTTGTGGGGTATATCAGAGTGTCACAGTGAGGGGTGTAGGGTATATCTGAGTGTTACAGTGAGGGGTGTGCGTTATATCAGGGTTTTAAAGTAAGTGGTGTGGGGTATATCAGAGTGTTACAGAGAGGGGTGTGGTGTATATCAGGGTGTTACAGTGTGGGGTGTATCTGAGTGTTACATTGGGTGGTGTGGGGTATATCAGAGAGTTACAGAGAGGGGTGTGGGGTATATCAGGGTGTTACAGTGTGGGGTGTATCAGAGCGTTGCAGTGAGTGGTGTGGGGTATATCAGGGTGTTGCAGTGAGGGGTGTGGGTATATTAGGTGTTACAGTGAGGTGTTTTGGTTATATCAGAGTGTTACAGTGAGGGTTGTGGGGTGTAACAGTGTGGTACAGTGAGGGGTGTGGAGTTTATATGATTTTTTCAGTTAGGGGTGATAAATATATCAGAGTGTTACATTGAGGGGTGTGGGGTATATCAGAGCGTTACAGTGAGGTGTGTGGGGTATATTGGGGTGTTACAGTGAGGGGTGTGCGGTATATCAGAGCGTTACAGTGAGGGGTGTGGGGTATATCAGAGCGTTACAGTGAGGGGTGTCGGGTATATCCGGATGTTACAGTGAGGGTTGTGAGGTATATCAGAGTCTTACAGTGAGATGTGTGGGGTATATCTGAGTATTACAGTGAGTGGTTTGGGGTATATCAGGGTGTTACAGTGAGTGGTGTGGGGTATATGAGAGTGTTACAGTGAGGGGTGTGGGCTATATCAGCGTGTTACAGTGAGGGATGTGCGGTATATCAGAGTATTACAGTGAGGGGTGTGGGGTATATCAGAGTATTACAGTGAGTGGTGTGGGGTATATCAGAGTGTTACAGGGAGGGATGTGCGGTATATCAGAGTATTACAGTGAGGGGTGTGGGGTATATCAGAGTGTTACAGGGAGGGATGTGCGGAATATCAGAGTATTACAGTGAGGGGTGTGGGGTATATCAGAGTGTTACAGTGAGAGGTGTGGGGTATATCTGAGTGTTACAGTGAGTGGTGTGGGGTATATCAGGGTGGTTCGGTGAGGGGTGTGTGCTATATCAAGGGGTTACAGTGAGAAGTGTGGGGCATATCAGAGTGTTACAGTTCGGGCTGTGGGGTATATCATGATGTTGCAGTGAGTGTTTTTTTGGATATATAAGGGTGTTACAGTGAGGGATGTGCGGTATATCAGAGTATTACAGTGAGGGGTGTGGGGTATATCAGAGTGTTACAGGGAGGGATGTGCGGTATATCAGAGTATTACAGTGAGGGGTGTGGGGTATATCAGAGTGTTACAGTGAGGGGTGTATGTATATCAGGGTGTTACAGTGAGAGGTGTGGGATATATCAGGGTGTTACAGTGAGGTGTGTGGGGTAAATCAGAGTGTTACAGTGAGGGGTGTGGGTTTATCAGGATGTTACAATTAGGGGTCTGGGATATATCAGGGTGTTACAGTGAGGGGTGTGGGGTATATCAGAGTGTTACAGTGAGGGGTGTGTGTATATCTGGGTGTTACAGTGAGTGGTGTGGGGTATATCAGAGTGTTACAGTGAAGGGTGTGGGGTATATCAGAGTATTACAGTGAGGTGTGTGGGTTATATCAGAGTGTTACAGTGAGGACTGTGGGGTATATCAGAGTGTTACAGTGAGGGGTGTGGGGTATATCAGAGTGTTACTGTGAGGAGTGTGGGGTATTTCAGAGTGTTACAGTGCGGGATGTACGGTATATCAGAGTGTTACAATGAAGGGTGTGGGATATATCAGTGTGTTACAGTGAGGGGTGTGGGTTATATCAGAGTATTACAGTGAGGTGTGTGGTGTATATCAGAGTGTTACAGTGAGGGGCATCAGGTAAATCAAAGTGTTACAGCGAGCGGTGTGGGGTAAATCAGTGTTACAGTGAGGGGTGTGGAGTATATCAGTGTATTACAGTGAGGGGTGGGGGATATATCAGAATGTTACATTGAGGGGTGTGGGGTATATCAGAGTGTTACAGTGAGAGGCGTGGGGTATATCAGATTGATACAGTGAGCGGTCTGGGGTATATCACTGTGTTACAGTGAGGGGTGTGGGGTTTATCAGAGTGTTAGTGTGAGGGGTGTGAGTTATATCAGAGTGTTATGGTGAGGCTTGTGGGGTATATCAGAGAGTTACAGAGAGGGGTGTGGGGTATATCAGGGTGTTACAGTGTGGGGTGTATCAGAGCGTTGCAGTGAGCGGTCTGGGGTATATCACTGTGTTACAGTGAGGGGTGTGGGGTTTATCAGAGTGTTAGAGTGAGGGGTGTGAGTTATATCAGAGTGTTATGGTGAGGCTTGTGGGGTATATCAGAGTATTACAGTGAGGGTTGTGGGGTATATCAGAGTGTCACAGTGAGGGGTGTAGGGTATATCTGAGTGTTACAGTGAGGGGTGTGCGTTATATCAGGGTTTTAAAGTAAGTGGTGTGGGGTATATCAGAGTGTTACAGAGAGGGGTGTGGTGTATATCAGGGTGTTACAGTGTGGGGTGTATCAGAGTGTTACATTGGGTGGTGTGGGGAATATCAGAGAGTTACAGAGAGGGGTGTGGGGTATATCAGGGTGTTACAGTGTGGGTTGTATCAGAGCTTTGCAGTGAGTGGTGTGGGGTATATCAGGGTGTTGCAGTGAGGGGTGTGGGTATATTAGGTGTTAGAGTGAGGTGTTTTGGTTATATCAGAGTGTTACAGAGAGGGGTATGGGGTGTAACAGGGTGGTACAGTGAGGGGTGTGGAGTTTATATGATTTTTTCAGTTAGGGGTGATAAATATATCAGAGTGTTACATTGAGGGGTGTGGGGTATATCAGAGCGTTACAGTGAGGTGTGTGGGGTATATTGGGGTGTTACAGTGAGGGGTGTGCGGTATATCAGAGCGTTACAGTGAGGGGTGTGGGGTATATCAGAGCGTTACAGTGAGGGGTGTGGGTTTATCAGGATGTTACAATTAGGGGTCTGGGATATATCAGGGGGTTACAGTGAGGGGTGTGGGGTATATCAGAGTGTTACAGTGAGGTGTGTGTGTATATCTGGGTGTTACAGTGACGGGTGTGGGATATATCAGGGTGTTACAGTGAGGGGTGCGGGCTATATCAGGGTATTACAGTGAGGGGTGTGGGGTATATCAGGGTGTTACAGTGAGGGGAGTGGAGTAAATCACAGTGTTACAGTGAGGGGTGTGGGATATATCAGGGTATTACAGTGAGGTGTGTGTGTATATCTGGGTGTTACAGTGAGGGGTGTGGGATATATCAGGGTGTTACAATGAGGGTGCGGGGTATATCAGGGTATTACAGTGAGGGGTGTGGGGTATATCAGGGTGTTACAGTGAGGTGTGTGCGTTATATCAGGGTGTTAAAGTGAGTGGTGTGGGGTATATCTGAGAGTTACAGAGAGGGGTGTGGTGTATATCAGGGTGTTAATATGTGGGGTGTATCAGAGTGTTGCAGTGAGTGGTGTGGGGCATATCAGAGAGTTACAGAGAGGGCTGTGGTGTATATCAGGGTGTTACAGTGTGGGGTGTATCAGAGTGTTACAGTGAGTGGCGTGGGGTCAATCAAAGTGTTGCAGTGAGGGGTGTGGGTGTATTGGGATGTTACAGTGGGGGGTGTGCGGTATATCAGAGTGTTACAGTGAGTGATGTGGGTTACCTCAGAGTGTTACAGTGAGGAGTGTGGGATATATCAGAGTGTTATAGTGAGGAGTGTGGGATATATCAGAGTGTTACAGTGAGTGGTTTGGGTTCTATCAGAGAGTTACAGAGAGGTGTGTGGTGTATATCAGGGTGTTACAGTGTGGGGTGTATCAGAGTGTTACATTGAGTGGCGTGGGGTATATCAGGGTGTTGCAGGGTGTGGGTGTATTGGGGTGCTGCAGTGGGGGATGTGTGGTATATCAGTGTGTTACAGTGAGGGTTGTGGAGTATATCAGAGTGTTACAGTGAGGGGTGTGGGGTATATCAGAGTGTTACAGAGAGGGATGTGCGTTATATAAGAGTGTTACAGTGAGGGGTGTGGGGTATATCAGAGTGTTACAGTGAGGGATGTGCGGTATATCAGAGTGTTACAGTGAGGGGTGTGGGGTATATCAGAGTCTTAAAGTGTGGGATGTAGGGTATATCAGAGTGTTACAGTGAGGGATGTGCAGTATATCAGAGTGTTACAGTGAGGAGTGTGGGGTATATCAGAGTGTTATAGTGAGGGGTGTGGGGTATATCAGGGTGTTACAGTGATGGGGGTGGGATAGATCAGAGTTTTACAGTGAGGAGTGTGTGGTATATCAGAGTATTATAGTGAGTGGTGTGGGGTATATGAGAATGTTACAGTGAGGGGTTTAGGGTATATCAGCGTGTTACAGTGAGAGGTGTGGGGTATATCAGAGTGTTACAGTGAGGGAAGTAGGGTATATTGGGATGTTACAGTGAGGGATGTGGTGTATTGCAGGATGTTACAGTGAGGGGTGTGGGGTATATCAGACTGTTACAGTGAGGGGTGTGGCGTACATCAGAGTGTTACAGTGAGGGGTGTCGGGTATATCCCGATGTTACAGTGAGGGTTGTGAGGTATATCAGAGTCTTACAGTGAGATGTGTGAGGTATATCTGTGTATTACAGTGAGTGGTTTGGGGTATATCAGGGTGTTACAGTGAGTGGTGTGGGGTATATGAGAGTGTTACAGTGAGGGGTTAGGGCTATATCAGCGTGTTACAGTGAGGGATGTGCGGTATATCAGAGTATTACAGTGAGGGGTGTGGGGTATATCAGAGTGTTACAGGGAGGGATGTGCGGTATATCAGAGTATTACAGTGAGGGGTGTGGGGTATATCAGAGTGTTACAGGGAGGGATGTGCGGTATATCAGATTATTAACAGTGAGGGGTGTGGGGTATATCAGAGTGTTACAGGGAGGGATGTGCGGTATATCAGAGTATTACAGTGAGGGGTGTGGGGTATATCAGAGTGTTACAGTGAGAGGTGTGGGGTATATCTGTGTGTTACAGTGAGTGGTGTGGGGTATATCAGGGTGGTTCGGTGAGGGGTGTGTGCTATATCAAGGGGTTACAGTGAGAAGTGTGGGATATATCAGAGTGTTACAGTTAGGGCTGTGGGGTATATCATGGTGTTGCAGTGAGTGTTTTTTTGGATATATAAGGGTGTTACATTGAGGGGAGTGGTGTATATCAGAGTGTTACAGTGAGGGGTGTATGTATATCAGGGTGTTACAGTGAGAGGTGTGGGATATATCAGGGTGTTACAGTGAGGTGTGTGGGGTAAATCAGAGTGTTACACTGAGGGGTGTGGGTTTATCAGGATGTTACAATTAGGGGTCTAGTATATATCAGGGGGTTACAGTGAGGGGTGTGGGGTATATCAGAGTGTTACAGTGAGGTGTGTGTGTATATCTGGGTGTTACAGTGATGGGTGTGGGATATATCAGGGTGTTACAGTGAGGGGTGCGGGCTATATCAGGGTATTACAGTGAGGGGTGTGGGGTATATCAGGGTGTTACAGTGAGGGGAGTGGAGTAAATCACAGTGTTACAGTGAGGGGTGTGGGATATATCAGGGTATTACAGTGAGGTGTGTGTGTATATCTGGGTGTTACAGTGAGGGGTGTGGGATATATCAGGGTGTTACAGTGAGGATGCGGGCTATATCAGGGTATTACAGTGAGGGGTGTGGGGTATATCAGGGTGTTACAGTGAGGTGTGTGCGTTATATCAGGGTGTTAAAGTGAGTGGTGTGGGGTATATCTGAGAGTTACAGAGAGGGGTGCGGTGTATATCAGGGTGTTAATATGTGGGGTGTATCAGAGTGTTACAGTGAGTGGTGTGGGGCATATCAGAGAGTTACAGAGAGGGGTGTGGTGTATATCAGGGTGTTAATATGTGGGGTGTATCAGAGTGTTACAGTGAGTGGCGTGGGGTCAATCAAAGTGTTGCAGTGAGGGGTGAGGGTGTATTGGGGTGTTACAGTGGGGGCTGTGCGGTATATCAGAGTGTTACAGTGAGTGGTGTGGGGTACCTCAGAGTGTTACAGTGAGGGGTGTGGGGTATATCAGAGTGTTAAAGTGGAGTGTGTGGGGTATATCAGAGTGTTACAGTGAGGAGTGTGGGATATATCAGAGTGTTATAGTGAGGTGTGTGGGGTATATCAGAGTGTTACAGTGAGTGGTTTGGGTTCTATCAGAGAGTTACAGAGAGGTGTGTGGTGTATATCAGGGTGTTACAGTGTGGGGTGTATCAGAGTGTTACATTGAGTGGCGTGGGGTATATCAGGGTGTTGCAGGGTGTGGGTGTATTGGGGTGCTGCAGTGGGGGATGTGCGGTATATCAGAGTATTACAGTGAGGGTTGTGGAGTATATCAGAGTGTTACAGTGAGGGGTGTGGGGTATATCAGAGTGTTACAGTGAGGGATGTGCGTTATATAAGAGTGTTACAGTGAGGGGTGTGGGGTATATCAGAGTGTTACAGTGAGGGATGTGCGGTATATCAGAGTGTTACAGTGAGGGGTGTGGGGTATATCAGAGTGTTATAGTGAGGGGTGTGGGGTATATCAGGGTGTTACAGTGATGGGGGTGGGATAGATCAGAGTTTTACAGTGAGGAGTGTGGGGTATATCAGAGTATTATAGTGAGTGGTGTGGGGTATATGAGAATGTTACAGTGAGGGGTTTAGGGTATATCAGCGTGTTACAGTGAGAGGTGTGGGGTATATCAGAGTGTTACAGTGAGGGAAGTAGGGTATATCGGGATGTTACAGTGAGGGATGTGGTGTATTGCAGGATGTTACAGTGAGGGGTGTGGGGTATATCAGACTGTTACAGTGAGGGGTGTGGCGTACATCAGAGTGTTACAGTGAAGGATGTGCGGTATATCAAAGTGTTGCAGTGGAGGGTCTGGGGTATATCAGAGTGTTACAGTGAGGAGTGTGGGGTATATCAGAGTGTTATAGTGAGTGGTGTGTGGTTTATGAGAGTGTTACAGTGAGGGGTTTAGGGTATATCAGAGTGTTACAGTGAGGATTGTGGGGTATATCAGAGTGTTATAGTGAGGGGTGTGGGGTATATCAGCGTGTTACAGTGAGGGGTGTGTGATATATCAGAGTTTTACAGTGAGGAGTGTGGGGTATATCAGAGTATTATAGTGAGTGGTGTGGGGTTTATGAGAGTGTTACAGTGAGGGGTTTAGGGTATATCAGCGTGTTACACTGAGATGTCTGGGGTATATCAGAGTGTTACAGTGAGGGGTGTGCGGTATATCAGAGTGTTACAGTGAGGAGTGTGGGATATATCAGATTCTTACAGTGAGGGGTGTGAGGTATATCAGAGTGTTACAGTTAGGGGTATTGGGTATATCAGAGTATTACAGTGAGGGGTGTGGGATATATCAGAGTGTTACAGTGAGGTGTGTGTGTATATCAGGGTGTTACAGTGAGGGGTGTGGGATATATCAGAGTGTTACAGTGAGGGGTGCGGGCTATATCAGGGTATTACAGTGAGGGGTGTGGGGTATATCAGGGTGTTACAGTGAGGGGAGTGGGCTATATCAGAGTGTTACAGTGAGGGGTGTTGGACATATCAGGATGTTACAGTGAGGTGTGTGCGTTATATCAGGTTTTTAAAGTAAATGGTGTGGGGTATATCAGAGTGTTACAGAGAGGGATGTGGTGTATATCAGGGTGTTACAGTGTGGGGTGTATCAGAGTGTTACATTGGGTGGTGTGGGGAATATCAGAGAGTTACAGAGAGGGGTGTGGGGTATATCAGGGTGTTACAGTGTGGGTTGTATCAGAGCGTTGCAGTGAGTGGTGTGGGGTATATCAGGGTGTTGCAGTGAGGGGTGTGGGTATATTAGGTGTTAGAGTGAGGTGTTTTGGTTATATCAGAGTGTTACAGTGAGGGGTATGGGGTGTAACAGGGTGGTACAGTGAGGGGTGTGGAGTTTATATGATTTTTTCAGTTAGGGGTGATAAATATATCAGAGTGTTACATTGAGGGGTGTGGGGTATATCAGAGCGTTACAGTGAGGTGTGTGGGGTCTATTGGGGTGTTACAGTGAGGGGTGTGCGGTATATCAGAGCGTTACAGTGAGGGGTGTGGGGTATATCAGAGCGTTACAGTGAGGGGTGTCGGGTATATCCGGATGTTACAGTGAGGGTTGTGAGGTATATCAGAGTCTTACAGTGAGATGTGTGGGGTATATCTGTGTATTACAGTGAGTGGTTTGGGGTATATCAGGGTGTTACAGTGAGTGGTGTGGGGTATATGAGAGTGTTACAGTGAGGGGTGTGGGCTATATCAGCGTGTTACAGTGAGGGATGTGCGGTATATCAGAGTATTACATTGAGGGGTGTGGGGTATATCAGAGTGTTACAGGGAGGGATGTGCGGTATATCAGAGTATTACAGTGAGGGGTGTGGGGTATATCAGAGTGTTACAGGGAGGGATGTGCGGCATATCAGAGTATTAACAGTGAGGGGTGTGTGGTATATCAGAGTGTTACAGGGAGGGATGTGCGGTATATCAGAGTATTACAGTGAGGGGTGTGGGGTATATCAGAGTGTTACAGTGAGAGGTGTGGGGTATATCTGTGTGTTACAGTGAGTGGTGTGGGGTATATCAGGGTGGTTCGGTGAGGGGTGTCTGCTATATCAAGGGGTTACAGTGAGAAGTGTGGGATATATCAGAGTGTTACAGTTAGGGCTGTGGGGTATATCATGGTGTTGCAGTGAGTGTTTTTTTTGGATATATAAGGGTGTTACAGTGAGGGGAGTGGTGTATATCAGAGTGTTACAGTGAGGAGTGTGGGGTATATCAGAGTATTATAGTGAGTGGTGTGGGGTATATGAGAATGTTACAGTGAGGGGTTTAGGGTATATCAGCGTGTTACAGTGAGAGGTGTGGGGTATATCAGAGTGTTACAGTGAGGGAAGTAGGGTATATCGGGATGTTACAGTGAGGGATGTGTATTGCAGGATGTTACAGTGAGGGGTGTGGGGTATATCAGAGTGTTACAGTGAGGGGTGTGGCGTACATCAGAGTGTTACAGTGAAGGATGTGCGGTCTATCAGAGTGTTGCAGTGGAGGGTCTGGGGTATATCAGAGTGTTACAGTGAGGAGTGTGGGGTATATCAGAGTGTTATACTGAGGGGTGTGGGGTATATCAGAGTGTTACAGTGAGGAGTGTGGGATATATCAGAGCATTATAGTGAGTGGTGTGGGGTTTATGAGAGTGTTACAGTGAGTGGTTTAGGGTATATCAGAGTGTTACAGTGAGGATTGTGGGGTATATCAGAGTGTTATAGTGAGGGGTGTGGGGTATATCAGCGTGTTACAGTGAGGGGTGTGTGATATATCAGAGTTTTACAGTGAGGAGTGTGGGGTATATCAGAGTATTATAGTGAGTGGTGTGGGGTTTATGAGAGTGTTACAGTGAGGGGTTTAGGGTATATCAGCGTGTTACACTGAGAGGTCTGGGGTATATCAGAGTGTTACAGTGAGGGATGTGCGGTATATCAGAGTGTTACAGTGAGGGGTGTGGGTTTATCAGGATGTTACAATTCGGGGTCTGGGATATATCAGGGGGTTACAGTGAGGGGTGTGGGGTATATCAGAGTGTTACAGTGAGGTGTGTGTGTATATCTGGGTGTTACAGTGACGGGTGTGGGATATATCAGGGTGTTACAGTGAGGGGTGCGGGCTATATCAGGGTATTACAGTGAGGGGTGTGGGGTATATCAGGGTGTTACAGTGAGGGGAGTGGAGTAAATCACAGTGTTACAGTGAGGGGTGTGGGATATATCAGGGTATTACAGTGAGGTGTGTGTGTATATCTGGGTGTTACAGTGAGGGGTGTGGGATATATCAGGGTGTTACAGTGAGGGTGCGGGCTATATCAGGGTATTACAGTGAGGGGTGTGGGGTATATCAGGGTGTTACAGTGAGGTGTGTGCGTTATATCAGGGTGTTAAACTGAGTGGTGTGGGGTATATCTGAGAGTTACAGAGAGGGGTGTGGTGTATATCAGGGTGTTAATATGTGGGGTGTATCAGAGTGTTACAGTGAGTGGTGTGGGGCATATCAGAGAGTTACAGAGAGGGGTGTGGTGTATATCAGGGTGTCACAGTGTGGGGTGTATCAGAGTGTTACAGTGAGTGGCGTGGGGTCAATCAAAGTGTTGCAGTGAGCGGTGTGGGTGTATTGGGGTGTTACAGTGGGGGGGTGTGCGGTATATCAGAGTGTTACAGTGAGTGATGTGGGGTACCTCAGAGTGTTACAGTGAGGGGTGTGGGGTATATCAGAGTGTTAAAGTGGAGTGTGTGGGGTATATCAGAGTGTTACAGTGAGGAGTGTGGGATATATCAGAGTGTTATAGTGAGGTGTGTGGGGTATATCAGAGTGTTACAGTGAGTGGTTTGGGTTCTATCAGAGAGTTACAGAGAGGTGTGTGGTGTATATCAGGGTGTTACAGTGTGGGGTGTATCAGAGTGTTACATTGAGTGGCGTGGGGTATATCAGGGTGTTGCAGGGTGTGGGTGTATTGGGGTGCTGCAGTGGGGGATGTGTGGTATATCAGAGTGTTACAGTGAGGGTTGTGGAGTATATCAGAGTGTTACAGTGAGGGGTGTGGGGTATATCAGAGTGTTACAGTGAGGGGTGTGCGGTATATCAGAGTGTTACAGTGAGGAGTGTGTGATATATCAGAGTCTTACAGTGAGGGGTGTGAGGTATATCAGAGTGTTACAGTTAGGGGTGTTGGGTATATCAGCGTATTACAGTGAGGGGTGTGGGATATATCAGAGTGTTACAGTGAGGTGTGTGTGTATATCAGGGTGTTACAGTGAGGGGTGTGGGATATATCAGAGTGTTACAGTGAGGGGTGCGGGCTATATCAGGGTATTACAGTGAGGGGTGTGGGGTATATCAGGGTGTTACAGTGAGGGGAGTGGGCTATATCAGAGTGTTACAGTGAGGGGTGTTGGACATATCAGGATGTTACAGTGAGGTGTGTGCGTTATATCAGGGTTTTAAAGTAAGTGGTGTGGGGTATATCAGAGTGTTACAGAGAGGGGTGTGATGTATATCAGGGTGTTACAGTGTGGGGTGTATCAGAGTGTTACATTGGGTGGTGTGGGGAATATCAGAGAGTTACAGAGAGGGGTGTGGGGTATATCAGGGTGTTACAGTGTGGGTTGTATCAGAGCGTTGCAGTGAGTGGTGTGGGGTATATCAGGGTGTTGCAGTGAGGGGTGTGGGTATATTAGGTGTTAGAGTGAGGTGTTTTGGTTATATCAGAGTGTTACAGTGAGGGGTATGGGGTGTAACAGGGTGGTACAGTGAGGGTTGTGGAGTTTATATGATTTTTTCAGTTAGGGGTGATAAATATATCAGAGTGTTACATTGAGGGGTGTGGGGTATATCAGAGCTTTACAGTGAGGTGTGTGGGGTCTATTGGGGTGTTACAGTGAGGGGTGTGCGGTATATCAGAGCGTTACAGTGAGGGGTGTGGGGTATATCAGAGCGTTACAGTGAGGGGTGTCGGGTATATCCGGATGTTACAGTGAGGGTTGTGAGGTATATCAGAGTGTTACAGTGAGATGTGTGGGGTATATCTGTGTATTACAGTGAGTGGTTTGGGGTATATCAGGGTGTTACAGTGAGTGGTGTGGGGTATATGAGAGTGTTACAGTGAGGGGTGGGGGCTATATCAGCGTGTTACAGTGAGGGATGTCTGGTATATCAGAGTATTACAGTGAGGGGTGTGGGGTATATCAGAGTGTTACAGGGAGGGATGTGCGGTATATCAGAGTATTACAGTGAGGGGTGTGGGGTATATCAGAGTGTTACAGGGAGGGATGTGCGGTATATCAGAGTATTAACAGTGAGGGGTGTGGGGTATATCAGAGTGTTACAGGGAGGGATGTGCGGTATATCAGAGTATTACAGTGAGGGGTGTGGGGTATATCAGAGTGTTACAGTGAGAGGTGTGGGGTATATCTGTGTGTTACAGTGAGTGGTGTGGGGTATATCAGGGTGGTTCGGTGAGGGGTGTGTGCTATATCAAGGGGTTACAGTGAGAAGTGTGGGATATATCAGAGTGTTACAGTTAGGGCTGTGGGGTATATCATGGTGTTGCAGTGAGTGTTTTTTTGGATATATAAGGGTGTTACATTGAGGGGAGTGGTGTATATCAGAGTGTTACAGTTAGGGGTGTATGTATATCAGGGTGTTACAGTGAGAGGTGTGGGATATATCAGTGTGTTACAGTGAGGTGTGTGGGGTAAATCAGAGTGTTACAGTGAGGGGTGTGGGTTTATCAGGATGTTACAATTAGGGGTCTGGGATATATCAGGGGGTTACAGTGAGGGGTGTGGGGTATATCAGAGTGTTACAGTGAGGGGTGTGGGGTATATCAGGGTGTTACAGTGAGGGGAGTGGAGTAAATCACAGTGTTACAGTAAGGGGTGTGGGATATATCAGGGTATTACAGCGAGGTGTGTGTGTATATCTGGGTGTTACAGTGAGGGGTGTGGGATATATCAGGGTTTTACAGTGAGGGTGCGGGGTATATCAGGGTATTACAGTGAGGGGTGTGGGGTATATCAGGGTGTTAATATGTGGGGTGTATCAGAGTGTTACAGTGAGTGGTGTGGGGCATATCAGAGAGTTACAGAGAGGGCTGTGGTGTATATCAGGGTGTTACAGTGTGGGGTGTATCAGAGTGTTACAGTGAGTGGCGTGGGGTCAATCAAAGTGTTGCAGTGAGGGGTGTGGGTGTATTGGGGTGTTACAGTGGGGTGTGTGCGGTATATCAGAGTGTTACAGTGAGTGATGTGGGGTACCTCAGAGTGTTACAGTGAGGGGTGTGGGGTATATCAGAGTGTTAAAGTGGAGTGTGTGGGGTATATCAGAGTGTTACAGTGAGGAGTGTGGGATATATCAGAGTGTTATAGTGAGGTGTGTGGGGTATATCAGAGTGTTACAGTGAGTGGTTTGGGTTCTGTCAGAGAGTTACAGAGAGGTGTGTGGTGTATATCAGGGTGTTACAGTGTGGGGTGTATCAGAGTGTTACATTGAGTGGCGTGGGGTATATCAGGGTGTTGCAGGGTGTGGGTGTATTGGGGTGCTGCAGTGGGGGATGTGCGGTATATCAGAGTGTTACAGTGAGGGTTGTGGAGTATATCAGAGTGTTACAGTGAGGGGTGTGGGGTATATCAGAGTGTTACAGTGAGGGATGTGCGTTATATAAGAGTGTTACAGTGAGGGGTGTGGGGTATATCAGAGTGTTACAGTGAGGGATGTGCGGTATATCAGAGTGTTACAGTGAGGGGTGTGGGGTATATCAGAGTCTTAAAGTGTGGGATGTAGGGTATATCAGAGTGTTACAGTGAGGGATGTGCGGTATATCATAGTGTTACAGTGAGGAGTGTGGGGTATATCAGAGTGTTATAGTGAGGGGTGTGGGGTATATCAGGTTGTTACAGTGATGGGGGTGGGATAGATCAGAGTTTTACAGTGAGGAGTGTGGGGTATATCAGAGTATTATAGTGAGTGGTGTGGGGTATATGAGAATGTTACAGTGAGGGGTTTAGGGTATATCAGCGTGTTACAGTGAGAGGTGTGGGGTATATCAGAGTGTTACAGTGAGGGAAGTAGGGTATATCGGGATGTTACAGTGAGGGATGTGGTGTATTGCAGGATGTTACAGTGAGGGGTGTGGGGTATATCAGACTGTTACAGTGAGGGGTGTGGCGTACATCAGAGTGTTACAGTGAAGGATGTGCGGTATATCAGAGTGTTGCAGTGGAGGGTATGGGGTATATCAGAGTGTTACAGTGAGGAGTGTGGGGTATATCAGAGTGTTATAGTGAGGGGTGTGGGGTATATCAGAGTGTTACAGTGAGGAGTGTGGGGTATATCAGAGTATTATAGTGAGTGGTGTGGGGTTTATGAGAGTGTTACAGTGAGGGGTTTAGGGTATATCAGAGTGTTACAGTGAGGGGTGTGGGGTATATCAGAGTCTTAAAGTGTGGGATGTAGGGTATATCAGAGTGTTACAGTGAGGGATGTGCGGTATATCATAGTGTTACAGTGAGGAGTGTGGGGTATATCAGAGTGTTATAGTGAGGGGTGTGGGGTATATCAGGGTGTTACAGTGATGGGGGTGGGATAGATCAGAGTTTTACAGTGAGGAGTGTGGGGTATATCAGAGTATTATAGTGAGTGGTGTGGGGTATATGAGAATGTTACAGTGAGGGGTTTAGGGTATATCAGCGTGTTACAGTGAGAGGTGTGGGGTATATCAGAGTGTTACAGTGAGGGAAGTAGGGTATATCGGGATGTTACAGTGAGGGATGTGGTGTATTGCAGGATGTTACAGTGAGGGGTGTGGGGTATATCAGACTGTTACAGTGAGGGGTGTGGCGTACATCAGAGTGTTACAGTGAAGGATGTGCGGTATATCAGAGTGTTGCAGTGGAGGGTATGGGGTATATCAGAGTGTTACAGTGAGGAGTGTGGGGTATATCAGAGTGTTATAGTGAGGGGTGTGGGGTATATCAGAGTGTTACAGTGAGGAGTGTGGGGTATATCAGAGTATTATAGTGAGTGGTGTGGGGTTTATGAGAGTGTTACAGTGAGGGGTTTAGGGTATATCAGAGTGTTACAGTGAGGATTGTGGGGTATATCAGAGTGTTATAGTGAGGGGTGTGGGGTATATCAGTGTGTTACAGTGAGGGGTGTGTGATATATCAGAGTTTTACAGTGAGGAGTGTGGGGTATATCAGAGTATTATAGTGAGTGGTGTGGGGTTTATGAGAGTGTTACAGTGAGGGGTTTAGGGTATATCAGCGTGTTACACTGAGAGGTCTGGGGTATATCAGAGTGTTACAGTGAGGGGTGTGCGGTATATCAGAGTGTTACAGTGAGGAATGTGGGATATATCAGAGTCTTACAGTGAGGGGTGTGATGTATATCAGAGTGTTACAGTTAGGGGTGTTGGGTATATCAGAGTATTACAGTGAGGGGTGTGGGTTATATCAGAGTGTTACAGTGAGGGATGTGCGGTATATCAGAGTGTTACAGTGAGGGGTGTGGGGTATATCAGAGTCTTAAAGTGTGGGGTGTAGGGTATATCAGAGTGTTACGGTGAGGGATGTGCGGTATATCAGGGTGTTACAGTGAGGGGTGTGGCGTATATCAGAGTGTTAAGGTAAGTGATGTGCAGTATATCGGAGTGTTACAGTGAGGCATGTGGGGTATATCAGAGTGTTACAGTGGAGTGTATGTGGTATATCAGAGTGTTACAGTGAGGAGTGTGGGGTATATCAGAGTGTTATAGTGAGGGGTGTGGTGTATATCAGGGTGTTACAGTGATGGGGGTGGGATATATCAGAATTTTACAGTGAGAAGTGTGGGGTATATCAGAGTATTATAGTGAGTGGTGGGTATATGAGTGTGTTACAGTGAGGGGTTTAGGGTATATCAGCGTGTTACAGTGTGAGGTGTGGGGTATATCAGAGTGTTACAGTGAGGGAAGTGGGGTATATCAGGATGTTACAGTGTGGGGTGTGGGGTATATCAGACTGTTACAGTGAGGGGTTTGGGATATATCAGAGTGTTACAGTGAGAGATGTGCGGTATATCAGAGTGTTACAGTGAGGGGTGTGGGGTATATCAGAGTGTTACAGTGTTGGGTGTGGGGTATATCAGAGTGTTACAGTGACGGCTGTGGCGTATATCAGGGTTTTACAGTGAGGGGTGGGGGATATATCAGAATGTTACATTGAGGGGTGTGGGGTATATCAGAGTGTTACAGTGAGGGGCGTGGGGTATATCAGATTGATACAGTGAGCGGTCTGGGGTATATCAGTGTATTACAGTGAGGGGTGTGGGGTACATCAGAGTGTTACAGTGAGGGGTGTGGGGTTTATCAGAGTGTTTGAGTGAGGGGTGTGAGGTATATCAGAGTGTTATGGTGAGGCTTGTGGGGTATATCAGAGTATTGCAGTGAGGGGTGTGGGGTATATCAGAGTGTCACAGTGAGTGGTGTAGGGTATATCTGAGTGTTACAGTGAGGGGTGTGTGTTATATCAGGGTTTTAATGTAAGTGGTGTGGGGTATATCAGAGTGTTACAGAGAGGGGTGTGGTGTATATCAGGGTGTTACAGTGTGGGGTGTATCTGAGTGTTACATTGAGTGGTGTGGGGTATATCAGAGCGTTGCAGTGAGTGGTGTTGGGTATATCAGGGTGTTACAGTGAGGGGTGTGGGGTGTAACAGGGTGGTACAGTGAGGGGTGTGGAGTTTATAAGAGTTTTTCAGTTAGGGGTGATAAATATATCAGTGTGTTACATTGAGGGGTGTGGGGTATATCAGAGCGTTACTGTGAGGTGTGTGGGGTATATTGGGGTGTTACAGTGAGGGGTGTGCGGTATATCAGAGCGTTACAGTGAGGTGTGTGGGGTATATCTGAGTATTACAGTGAGTGGTGTGGGGTATATCAGGGTGTTACAGTGAGTGGTGTGGGGTATATGAGAGTGTTACAGTGAGGGGTGTGGGGTATATCAGCGTGTTACAGGGAGGGATGTGCGGTATATCAGAGTATTGCAGTGAGGGGTGTGGGGTATATCAGAGTGTTACAGTGAGAGGTGTGGGGTATATCAGAGTGTTACAGTGAGTGGTGTGGGGTATATCAGGGTGGTTCGGTGAGGGGTGTGTGCTATATCAAGGGGTTACAGTGAGAAGTGTGGGGTATATCAGAGTGTTACAGTTAGGGCTGTGGGGTATATCATGGTGTTGCAGTGAGTGTTTTTTTGGATATATAAGGGTGTTACAGTGAGGTGAGTGGTGTATATCAGAGTGTTACAGTGAGGTGTGTGCGTTATATCAGGGTGTTAAAGTGAGTGGTGTGGGGCATATCAGAGAGTTACAGAGAGGGCTGTGGTGTATATCAGGGTGTTACAGTGTGGGGTGTATCAGAGTATTACAGTGAGTGGCGTGGGGTCAATCAAAGTGTTGCAGTGAGGGGTGTGGGTGTATTGGGGTGTTACAGTGGGGGGTGTGGGATATATCAGAGTGTTAAAGTGGAGTGTGTGGGATATATCAGAGTGTTACAGTGAGGTGTGTGGGGTATATCAGAGTGTTACAGTGAGTGGTGTGGGTTATATCAGAGAGTTACAGAGAGGGGTGTGGTGTATATCAGGGTATTACAGTGTGGGGTGTATCAGAGTGTTACATTGAGTGGCGTGGGGTATATCAGAGTGTTGCAGTGATGGGTGTGGGTGTATTGGGGTGTTGCAGTGGGGGATGTGCGGTATATCAGAGTGTTACAGTGAGGGTTGTGGAGTATATCAGAGTGTTACAGTGAGGGGTGTGGGGTGTATCAGAGTGTTACAGTGAGGGATGTGCCTTATATCAGAGTGTTACAGTGAGGGGTGTGGGGTATATCAGAGTGTTACAGTGAGGGGTGTGGGGTATATCAGAGTCTTACAGTGTGGGGTGTCGTGTATATCAGAGTGTTACAGTGAGGGATGTGCGGTATATCAGGGTGTTACAGTGAGGGGTGTGGCGTTTATCAAAGTGTTACAGTGAGTGATGTGCGGTATATCAGAGTGTTACAGTGAGGCGTGTGGGGTATATCAGAGTGTTACAGTGAGGGGTGTGGGGTATATCAGAGTATTATAGTGAGTGGTGTGGGGTATATCGTATATTACAGTGAGGGGTGTGGGGTATATCATCGTGTTACAGTGAGAGGTGTGGAGTATATCAGAGTGTTACAGTGCGGGATGTGCGGTATATCAGAGTATTACTGTGAGGGGTGTGGTGTATATCAGAGTATTACTGTGAGATGTGTGGTGTATATCAGAGTGTTACAGTGAGGGGCCTGGGGTATATCAGAGTGTTACAGTGAGCGGTGTGGGGTATATCAGTTTTACAGTGAGGGGTGTGGGGTACATCAGTGTATTACAGTGAGGGGTTCGGGATATATCAGATTGATACAGTGAGCGGTCTGGTGTATATCAGTGTATGACAGTGAGGGTTGTGAGGTACATAAGAGTGTTACAGTGAGGGGTGTGGGTTTTATCACAGTGTTACAGTGAGGGGTGTGAGGTACATCAGAGTGTTATGGTGAGGCTTGTGGGCTATGTCAGAGTATTACAGTGAGGGGTGTGAGGTATATCAGAGTGTTACAGTGAGGGGTGTGGGTATATCAGAGTGTTACAGTGAGGGTTGTTGGGTATATCAGAGTGTTACAGTGAGCGGTGTGGGGTATATCAGGGTATTACTGTGAGGGGTGTGGGGTATATCAGAGTGTTACAGTGAGGGGTGTGGGGTATATCAGAGTGTTACAGTGAGCGGTGTGGGGTATATCAGGGTGTTACAGTGAGGGGTGTGGGGTATATCAGAGTGTTACAGTGAGGGGTGTGGGGTATATCAGGGTGTTACAGTGAGGGGTGTGGGGTATATCAGAGTGTTACAGTGAGCGGTGTGGGGTATATCAGGGTGTTACAGTGAGGAGTGTGGCGTACATCAGAGTGTTACAGTGAGTGATGTGCGGTATATCGGAGTGTTAGAGTGTGCATTGTGGGGTATATCAGAGTGTTACAGTGAGGGAGGTGGGATATATCAGAGTTTTACAGTGAGGTGTGTGGGGTATATCAGAGTCTTATAGTGAGTGGTGTGGGGTATATCAGAGTATTACAGTGAGGGGTGTGGGGTATATCAGAGTGTTACAGTGAGAGGTGTGGGGTATATCAGAGTATTACCGTGAGGGGTGTGGGGTATATGAGAGCGTTACTGTGAGGGGTTTAGGGTATATCAACGTGTTACAGTGAGAAGTGTGGGGTATATCAGAGTGTTACAGTGCGGGATGTGCGGTATATCAGAGTATTACTGTGAGGGGTGTGGGGTATATCAGAGTATTACAGTGAGGGGTGTGGGGTATATCAGAGTGTTACAGTGAGAGGTGTGGGGTATATCAGGTTGATTCGGTGAGGGGTGTGGGGTATATCAATGTGTTACAGTGAGGGGTTGTGTTATATCAGAGTATTACAGTGAGGTGTGTGGTGTATATCAGAGTGTTACAGTGAGCGGCGTGGGGTAAATCAGTTTTACAGTGAGGGGTGTGGGGTATATCATTGTATTACAGTGATGGGTGCGGGATATATCAGAATGTTACAGTGAGGGGTGTGGGGTATATCAGAGTGTTACAGTGAGGGGCGTGGGGTATATCTGATTGATACAGTGAGTGGTCTGGTGTATATCAGTGTATGACAGTGAGGGTTGTGAGGTACATAACAGTGTTACAGTGAGGGGTGTGGGGTTTATCACAGTGTTACAGTGAGGGGTGTGAGGTACATCAGAGTGTTATGGTGAGGCTTGTGGGGTATATCAGATTATTACAATGAGGGGTGTGGGATATATCAGAGTGTTACAGTGAGGGGTGTAGGGTATATCAGAGTGTTACAGTGAGGGGTGTGAGGTATATCAGAATGTCATGGTGAGGCTTTTGGCTATATCAGATTATTACAGTGAGGGGTGTGGGGTATATCAGAGTGTTACAGTGCGGGATGTGCGGTATATCAGAGTATTACTGTGAGGGGTGTGGGGTATATCAGAGTATTACAGTGAGGGGTGTGGGGTATATCAGAGTGTTACAGTGAGAGGTGTGGGGTATATCAGGTTGATCTGGTGAGGGGTGTGGGTTATATCAAGGTGTTACAGTGAGGGGTTGTGTTATATCAGAGTATTACAGTGAGGTGTGTGGTGTATATCAGAGTGTTACATTGAGGGGCATCAGGTATATCAGAGTGTTACAGCGAGCGGTGTGGGGTATATCAGTGTATTACAGTGAGGGGTGGGGGATATATCAGAATGTTGCATTGAGTGGTGTGGGGTATATCAGAGTGTTACAGTGAGGGTCGTGGGGTATATCAGATTGATACAGTGAGCGGTCTGGGGTATATCAGTGTATTACAGTGAGGGGTGTGGGGTACATCAGAGTGTTACAGTGAGGGGTGTGGGGTGTAACAGGGTGGTGCAGTGAGGGGTGTGGAGTTTATAAGAGTTTTTCAGTTAGGGGTGATAAATATATCAGAGTGTTACATTGAGGGGTGTGGGGTATATCAGAGCATTACAGTGAGGTGTGCAGGGTATATTGGGGTGTTACAGTGAGGGGTGTGCGGTATATCAGAGTGTTACAGTGAGGGGTGTGGGGTATATCAGAGCGTTACAGTGAGGGGTGTGGGGTATATCAGAGCGTTACAGTGAGGGGTGTGGGGTATATCCTGATGTTACAGTGAGGGTTGTGAGGTATATCAGAGTGTTACAGTGTGATGTGTGGGGTATATCTGAGTATTACAGTGAGGGGTGTGGGGTATAACAGGGTGGTACTGTGAGGGTTGTGGAGTTTATAAGAGTTTTACAGTGAGGGCTCAGGGATATATCAGAGTGTTACAGTGAGCAGTGTGGGGTATATCAGGGTGTTACAGTGAGGGGTGTGGGGTACATCAGAGTGTTACAGTGAGGGGTGTGGGGTATATCAGGGTGGTTCGGTGAGCGGTGTGTGCTATATCAAGGGGTTACAGTGAGAAGTGTGGGGTATATCAGAGTGTTACAGTTAGGGCTGTGGGGTATATCATGGTGTTGCAGTGAGTGTTTTTTTGGATATATAAGGGTGTTACAGTGAGGGATGTGGGGGGTGTGGGGTATATCAGTGTTACAGTGAGGGGAGTGGTGTATATCAGAGTGTTACAGTGAGGGGTGTGGGATATATCAGGGTGTTACAGTGAGGAATGTGGGATATATCAGAGTGTTACAGTGAGGTGTGTGGTTTTATCAGGATGTTACAATTAGGGGTCTGGGATATATCAGAGTGTTACAGTGAGGTGTGTGTGTATATCAGGGTGTTACAGTGAGGGGTGTGGGATATATCAGAGTGTTACAGTGAGGGGTGCGGGCTATATCAGGGTATTACAGTGAGAGGTGTGGGGTATATCAGGGTGTTACAGTGAGGGGAGTGGGGTATATCAGAGTGTTACAGGGAGGGGTGTTGGACATATCAGGATGTTACAGTGAGGTGTGTGCGTTATATCAGGGTGTTAAAGTGAGTGGTGTGGGGTATATCTGAGAGTTGCAGAGAGGGGTGTGGTGTATATCAGGGTGTTAATATGTGGGGTGTATCAGAGTGTTACCCTGAGTGATATGGGGTATATCAGAGTGTTACAGTGAGGGGTGTGGGGTATATCAGAGTGTTAATGTGGAGTGTGTGGGGTATATCAGAGTGTTACAGTGAGGAGTGTGGGATATATCAGAGTGTTATAGTGAGGTGTGTGGGGCATATCAGAGTGTTACATTGAGTGGCGTGGGGTATATCAGGGTGTTGCAGTGATGGGTGTGGGTGTATTGGGGTGTTGCAGTGGGGGATGTGCGGTATATCAGAGTGTTACAGTGAGGGTTGTGGAGTATATCAGAGTGTTACAGTGAGTGATGTGGGGTATTGCAGGATGTTACAGTGAGCGGTGTGCGGTCTATCAGAGTGTTGCAGTGACGGCTGTGGGGTATATCAGACTGTTACAGTGAGGGGTGTGGGGTATATCAGTGTTACAGTGAGGGGTGTGGGGTATATCAGGGTGTTACAGTGAGGGGTGTGGGGTATATCAGGGTGTTACAGTTAGTGATGTGGGGAATATCAGAGTGTTACAGTGAGTTGTGTGGGGTATATCAGAGTGTAACAATGGAGGGTGTGGGGTATATCAATGTGTTACAGTGAGGAGTGTGGGGTATATCAGAGTGTTATAGTGAGGGGTGTGGGGTATATCAGAGTGTTACAGTGAGGTGTGAGGGGTATATCAGGATGTTACAGTGAGGAGTGTGGGGTATATCAGAGTGTTATAGTTAGGGGTGTGGGGCATATCAGAGTGTTACATTGGAGGTTATGGGGTATATCACAGTGTTACGGTGAGGTGTGTGGGGTATATCAGAGTGTTACAGTGAGCAGTGTGGAGTATATAAGAGTGTTATAGTGAGGGGTTTGGGGTATATCAGGGTGTTACAGTGAGGGGTGTGGGTTATATCAGAGTATTACAGTGAGGTGTGTGGTGTATATCAGAGTGTTACAGTGAGGGGCATGGGGTATATCAGACTGTTACAGTGAGCGGTGTGGGGTATATTTTTGTTACAATGAGGGCTGTGCGGTATATCAGTGGATTACTGTGAGGGATGGGGGATATATCAGAATGTTACAGTGAGGGGTGTGCGGTATATCAGAGTATTACAGTGAGAGGTGTGGGGTATATCACAGTGTTACAGTGAGGGGTGTGGGGTTTATCAGAGTGTTACAGTGAGAGGTGTAGGGTATATCTGAGTGTTACAGTGAGGGGTGTGGTGTATATCAGGGTGTTACTGTGTGGGGTGTATCAGAGTGTTACATTGAGTGGCGTGGGGTATATCAGGGTGTTGCAGTGATGGGTGTGGGTGTATTGGGGTGTTGCAGTGTGGGATGTGCGGTATATCAGAGTGTTACAGTGAGGGTTGTAGAGTATATCAGAGCGTTACAGTGAGTGATGTGGGGTATTGCAGGATGTTACAGTGTGCGGTGTGCGGTCTATCAGAGTGTTGCAGTGACGGCTGTGGGGTATATCAGACTGTTACAGTGAGGGGTGTGGGGTATATCCGTGTTACAGTGAGGGGTGTGGGGTATATCAGAGTGTTACAGTGATGGCTGTGGGGTATATCAGGGTGTTACAGTGAGGGGTGTGGGGTATATCAGGGTGTTACAGTTAGTGATGTGGGGAATATCAGAGTGTTACAGTGAGTTGTGTGGGGTATATCAGAGTGTTACAATGGAGGGTGTGGGGTATATCAATGTGTTACAGTGAGGAGTGTGGGATATATCAGAGTGTTATAGTGAGGGGTGTGGGGTATATCAGAGTGTTACAGTGAGGTGTGAGGGGTATATCAGGATGTTACAGTGAGGAGTGTGGGGTATATCAGAGTGTTATAGTTAGGGGTGTGGGGCATATCAGAGTGTTACATTGGAGGTTATGGGGTATATCACAGTGTTACGGTGAGGTGTGTGGGGTATATCAGAGTGTTACAGTGAGCAGTGTGGAGTATATAAGAGTGTTATAGTGAGGGGTTTGGGGTATATCAGGGTGTTACAGTGAGGGGTGTGGGGTATATTTTTGTTACAATGAGGGCTGTGGGGTATATCAGTGGATTACAGTGAGGGATGGGGGATATATCAGAATGTTACAGTGAGGGGTGTGCGGTATATCAGAGTATTACAGTGAGAGGTGTGGGGTATATCACAGTGTTACAGTGAGGGGTGTGGGGTTTATCAGAGTGTTACAGTGAGAGGTATAGGGTATATCTGAGTGTTACAGTGAGGGGTGTGGTGTATATCAGGGTGTTACTGTGTGGGGTGTATCAGAGTGTTACAGTGAGGGGTGTGGGATATATCAGAGCGTTGCAGTGCGTGGCGTGGGGTATATCAGAGTGTTACAGTGAGGAGTTTGGGTTATATCAGAGTGTTACAGTGAGGGGTGTGGGGTATATCAGAGTGTTACAGTGAGCAGTGTGGAGTATATAAGAGTGTTATAGTGAGGGGTTTGGGGTATATCAGGGTGTTACAGTGAGGGGTGTGGGTTATATCAGAGTATTACAGTGAGGTGTGTGGTGTATATCAGAGTGTTACAGTGAGGGGCATGGGGTATATCAGACTGTTACAGTGAGCGGTGTGGGGTATATTTTTGTTACAATGAGGGCTGTGGGGTATATCAGTGGATTACTGTGAGGGATGGGGATAATATCAGAATGTTACAGTGAGGGGTGTGCGGTATATCAGAGTATTACAGTGAGAGGTGTGGGGTATATCACAGTGTTACAGTGAGGGGTGTGGGGTTTATCAGAGTGTTACAGTGAGGGGTGTAGGGTATATCTGAGTGTTACAGTGAGGGGTGTGGTGTATATCAGGGTGTTACTGTGTGGGGTGTATCAGAGTGTTACAGTGAGGGGTGTGGGATATATCAGAGCATTGCAGTGCGTGGCGTGGGGTATATCAGAGTGTTACAGTGAGGGGTTTGGGTTATATCAGAGTGTTACAGTGAGGGGTGTGGGGTATATCAGAGCGTTACAGTGAGGGGTGTGGGGTATATCCGCATGTTGCAGTGAAGGTTGTGGGGTATAGCAGGATGTTACAGTGAGGGGTGTGGGGTATATCAGGGTGTTATAGTGAGGGGTGTGGGGTATATCACAGTGTTGCAGTGAGTGGTGTAGGGTATATCAACGTGTTACAGTGAGGGGTGTGGGGTATAACAGGGTGGTACATTGAGGGCTGTGGAGTTTATAAGAGTTTTACAGTGAGGGGTGAGGGATTTTTCAGAGTGTTACAGGGAGAGGTGTGGGGCATATCAAAGTGTTAAAGTGAGGGGTGTGGGGTATATCAGTGTGTTACTTGAGGAGTGTGGGGTATATCAGAGTGTTACAGTGAGGGGTGTGGGGTATATCAGAGTGTTACAGTGAGGGCTGTGGGGCATATCAGGGTGTTACAGTGAGTGTTTTGGGATATATCAGAGTGTTACAGTGAGGGGATTGCGATATATCAGGGTGTTACAGTGAGGGCTGTGGGGCATATCAGGGTGTTACAGTGAGTGTTTTGGGAGATATCAGAGTGTTACAGTGAGGGGAGTGGGATATATCAGGGTGTTACAGTGAGGGGTGTTGGGTATATCAGAGTGTTACAGTGAGGGGTGTGGGTTTATCAGGATGTTACAGTAAGGGGTCTGGGATATTCAGGGTGTTACAATAGGGGTGTCAGATATATCAGAGTGTTATAGTGAGAGGTGTGGGATATATCAGGGTTTTACAGTGAGCGGTGTGGGATATATCAGGGTGTTACAGTGAGGTGTGTGGTGTATATCAGACAGTTACAGTGAGCGGTGTGGGGTATATAAGTGTTACAGTGAGCGGTGTGGGGTAAATCAGTGTTACAGTGAGGGGTGGGGGATATATTAGAGTGTTACAGTGAAGGGTGTGGGGTACATCAGAGTGTTACAGTGAGGGGTGCGGGGTTTATCACAGTATTACAGTGAGGGGTGTGTGTATATCAGGGTATTATAGTGAGGGGTGTGGGATATATCAGGGTGTTACAGTGAGGGGTGTGGGCTATATCAGGTTATTACAGTGAGGGGTGTGGGGTATATCAGGGTGTTACAGTGAGGGGAGTGGGGTACATGAGAGTGTTACAGTGAGCGGTGTGGGTTATATCAGAGGTTTTCAGTTTAGGGTATATTAGCGTGTTACAGTGAGGGGTGTGGGGTACATCGGGGTGGTTCGGTGAGGGGTGTGGCGTATATCATGGTGTTACAGTGAGGGGTGTGGGATATATCAGTGTGTTACAGTGAGGGGCGTGGAACATATCAGAGTGTTACACTGAGGGGTGTGGGGTATATCAGAGAGTTACAGTGAGTGGTGTGGGGTACATGAGAGTGTTACAGTGAGCGGTGTGGGTTATATCAGAGGTTTTCAGTGAGTCGTGTGCGATATATCAGGGTGTTACAGTGAGGTGTGTGTGTATATCAGGGTGTTACAGTGAGGTGTGTGTGTATATCAGGGTGTTACAGTGAGGTGTGGGGTATATCAGAGTGTTACAGTGACGGGTGTGTGTATATCAGGGTGTTACAGTGAGGGGTGTGGGATATATCAGGGTGTTACAGTGAGTGGTGTGGGGTATTTCAGAGTGTTATATTGATGGTTGTGGGCTGTATCAGAGTGTTACAGTGAGGGGTGTGGTGTATATCAGGGTGTTACAGTGAGGTTTTGGGATATATCAGAGTGTTACAGTGAGGGGTGTGGGATATATCAGGGTGTAAAAGTGAGTGGAGTGGGGTATATCAGAGTGTTACAGTGAGGGTTGTGGGTATATCAGGATGTTACAATTAGGGGTCTGGGATATATCATGGTGTTACCGTGATGGGTGTGGGATATATCAGTGTGTTATAGTGAGGGGTATGGGATATATCAGGGTGTTACTGTGAAGGGTGTGGGATATATCAGTGTGTTACAGTGAGGGGTGTGGGATATATCAGTGTGTTACAGTGAGGGGTGTGGGGTATATCACGGTGTTACAGTGAGTGGTGTGGGGTATATCAGAGTGTTAAAGTGAGGATTGTGTGCTACAGCAGGGTGTTAAAGTGAGGGGTGTGGGGTATACCAGGGTGGTAATTTGAGGAGTGTGGGATATATCAGGGTGGTTCGGTGTGGGATGTCGGTTACATCATGGTGTTACAGTGAGGGACATGGAACATATCAGAGTGTTACACTGAGGGGTGTGGGGTATATCAGAGAGTTACAGTGAGTGGTGTGGGGTATATCAGAGTGTTACAGTGAGCGGTGTGGGATATATCAGAGGGTTTCAGTGAGGGGTGTGCGTTAATTCAGGGTGTTACAGTGAAGGTTGTGGGGTACATCAGAGTGTTACCGTGAGGGGTGTGGGCTAAATCACGGTGTTACAGTGAGGGGTGTGGGGTATATCAGGGTGTTACAGTGAGGTGTGTGGGGAATAACGGGTGGTACAGTGAGGGGTGTGGAGTTTATAAGAATTTTTCAGTGAGGGGTCAGGGATATATCAGAATGTTACAGTGAGGGGTGTGGGGTATATCAGAGTGTTACAGTGAGTGGTGTGGGGTATATCACGGTGGTTCGGTGAGGGCTGTAGGGTATATCAAGGTGTTACAGTGAGGAGTGTGGGATATATCAGAGTGTTACAGTGAGGGGTGTGGGGTATATCAGAATGTTACTGTGAGGGTTGTGGGGTATATCAGAGTGTTACAGTGAGTGGTGTGGTGTATATCAGGGTGGTTCGGTGAGGGGTGTGGGGTATATCAAGGTGTTACAGTGAGGAGTGTGGGGTATATCAGTGTGTTACTGTGAGGGGTGTGGGGTATATCAGACTGTTGCGGTTCGAGCTGTGGGCTATATCAGGGTGTTTCAGTGAGTGTTTTGGGATGTATCAGGGTGTTACAGTGAGGGGTGTGGGATATATCAGGGTGTTACAGTGAGGGGTGTTGGGTATATCAGAGTGTTACAGTGAGGGGTGTGGGTTTATCAGGGTGTTACATTGTGGGGTGTGGGATATATCAGGGTGTTACAGTGACGGGTGTTGGGTATATCAGAGTGTTACAGTGAGGGGTGTTGTATATCAGTGTGTTACAGTGAGGGGTGTGGGATATTTCAGAGTGTTACATTGAGGGGTGTTGGGTATATCAGGGTGTTACAGTGAGGGGAGTGGGGTATATCAGAGTGTTACAGTGAGGCGTGTCGGGTAAATCAGAGTGTTACATTGAGGGGTGTGGGGTATTTCAGAGTGTTATATTGAGGGTTGTGGGCTATATCAGAGTGTTACAGTGAGGGCAGTGGTGTATATCAGGGTGTTACATTGAGGGTTTTTGGATATCTCAGAGTGTTACAGTGAGGGGTGTGCGATATATCAGGGTGTAACAGTGAGGGGTGTGGGGTATATCAGAGTGTTACAGTGAGGTTTTTGGGGTATATCTGAGTGTTACAGTGAGGGGTGTGGGTTATATCAGAGCGTTACAGTGAGGGGTGTGGGGTATATCAGAGCATTACAGTGAGGGGTGTGGGGTATATCTGGATGTTACAGTGAGGGGTGTGGGTTATATCAGGGTGTTGCAGTGAGGGGTGTGGGGTATATCAGAGAGTTACAGTGAGAGGTGTGGGGTATATCAGAGTGTTACAGTGAGAGGTGTGGGGTATATCAGAGAGTTACAGAGAGGGGTGTGGTGTTTTTCAGGGTGTTACTGTGTGGGGTGTATCAGAGTACTACAGTGAGTGGTATGGGGTATATCAGAGAGTACAGTGAGGGGTGTGGGGTGTATCAGAGTGTTACATTGAGTAGTGTGGGGTATATCAGGGTGTTGCAGTGAGGGGTGTGGGTATATTTGGGTGTTACAGTGAGGGGTGTGGGGTATATCAGAGTATTACCGTGAGGTGTGTGGTGTATATCAGAGTGTTACAGTGAGGGGTGTGCGGTATATCAGAGTGTTACAGTGAGGTGTGTGGGGTATATCAGGGTGTTACAGTGAGGGGTGTCGGATATATCAGAGTGTTACAGTGGGGCGTGTGGGCTATATCAGAGTGTTACAGTGAGCAGTGTGTGGTATATCAGAGTGTTACAGCTAGAGGTGTGGGGTATATCAGAGTGTTTCAGTGAGGATTGTGGGGTATATTGGAGTGTTACAGTGAGGGCTGTGGTTTATATCAGGGTGTTACAGTGAGGGTTGTGCGATATATCAGAGTGTTACAGTGAGGGGTGTGGGATATATCAGGGTGTAACAGTGAGGGGAATGGGGTATATCATGGTGTTACAGTGAGGGTTGTGGATATATCAGGATGTTACAATTAGGGGTCTGGGGTATATCATGGTGTTACAGTGATGGGTGTGGGATATAACAGAGTGTTACCGTGAGGAGTTTTGGTTATATCAGAGTGTTACAGTGAGGGGTGTGGGATATATGAGGGTGTTACAGCGAGGGGTGTGGGATATATGAGGGTGTTACAGTGAGGGGTGTGGGGTATATCAGAATGTTAAAGTGAGGATTCTGGGCTAAAACAGGGTGTTAAAGTGAGGTGTGTGGGGTAGACCAGGGTGGTACATTGAGAGGTGTGGGATATATCAGGGTGGTTCGGTGAGAGGTGTCACGTATATCCTGGTGTTACAGTGTTGGGTGTCGCATATATCAGAGTGTTACAGTGAGGGCTGTGGGGTATATCAGAGTGTTACAGTGAGCGGTGTGGGTATATCAGAGTATTACAGTGAGGGGTGTGGGATATATCAGAATCTTACAGAGATGGGTGTGGGGTATATCAGAGGGTTACAGTGACAGGTGTGCGTTATTTCAGGGTGTTACATTGAGGGGTGTGGGGTACATCAGATTGTTACAGTGAGGGGTGTGGGATATATCAGAGTGTTACAGTGAGGGGTGGGCATTATATCAGGGTGTTAAAGTGAGTGGTGTGGGGTATATCAGAGTTACAGAGAGGGGTGTGGGGTATATCAGGGTGTTACAGTGAGGGGTGTGGGGTATATCAGGGTGTTGCTGTGAGGGGTGTGGGTATAATGGGGTGTTACAGTGAGGGGTGTGCGGTATATCAGAGTGTTACAGTGAGGGGTGTGGGGTATATCAGAGCGTTTCAGTGAGGGGTGTGGGGTATATCATAGTGTTACAGTGAGGGGTGTGGGGTATATCAGGGTGTTACAGTGAGGCGTGTGGGGTACATCAGGGTGATACAGTGAGAGGTGTGTGGTATATCAGAGAGTTACAGTGAGAGCTGTGGGGTATATCAGAGTGTTACAGTGAGAGCTGTGGGGTATATCAGAGTGTTACAGTGAGGGGTGTGGTGCATATCAGGGTGTTACTGTGTGGGGTGTATCAGAGTGTTACAGTGAGTGGTGTGGGGTATATCAGAGATTTACAGAGAGGAGTATGGTTTATATCAGGGTGTTACAGTGTGGGGTGTATCAGAGTGTTACAATGAGTGGTGTAGGGTATATCTGAGAGTTACAGAGAGGGGTGTCACGTATATCCTGGTGTTACAGTGATGGGTGTCGCATATATCAGAGTGTTACAGTGAGGGCTGTGGGGTATATCAGAGTGTTACAGTGAGAGGTGTGGAGTATATCAGAGTGTTACAGTGAGGCGTGTCGGGTAAATCAGAGTGTTACATTGAGGGTGTGGGGTATTTCAGAGTGTTATATTGAGGGTTGTGGGCTATATCAGAGTGTTACAGTGAGGGCACTGGTGTGTATCAGGGTGTTACATTGAGGGTTTTTGGATATCTCAGAGTGTTACAGTGAGGGGTGTGGGGTATATCAGGGTGTAACAGTGAGGGGTGTGGGGTATATCAGGGTGTTACAGTGAGGGGTGTCGGATATATCAGAGTGTTACAGTGAGGGTTGTGCGATATATCAGAGTGTTACAGTGAGGGGTGTGGGATATATCAGGGTGTAACAGTGAGGGGAATGGGGTATATCATGGTGTTACAGTGAGGGTTGTGGATATATCAGGATGTTACAATTAGGGGTCTGGGGTATATCATGGTGTTACAGTGATGGGTGTGGGATATAACAGAGTGTTACCGTGAGGAGTTTTGGTTATATCAGAGTGTTACAGTGAGGGGTGTGGGATATATCAAAGTGTTACAGTGAGGGGTGTGGGATATATGAGGGTGTTACAGCGAGGGGTGTGGGATATATGAGGGTGTTACAGTGAGGGGTGTGGGGTATATCAGAATGTTAAAGTGAGGATTCTGGGCTAAAACAGGGTGTTAAAGTGAGGTGTGTGGGGTAGACCAGGGTGGTACATTGAGAGGTGTGGGATATATCAGGGTGGTTCGGTGAGGGGTGTCACGTATATCCTGGTGTTACAGTGTTGGGTGTCGCATATATCAGAGTGTTACAGTGAGGGCTGTGGGGTATATCAGAGTGTTACAGTGAGCGGTGTGGGTATATCAGAGTATTACAGTGAGGGGTGTGGGATATATCAGAATCTTACAGAGATGGGTGTGGGGTATATCAGAGGGTTACAGTGACAGGTGTGCGTTATTTCAGGGTGTTACATTGAGGGGTGTGGGGTACATCAGATTGTTACAGTGAGGGGTGTGGGATATATCAGAGTGTTACAGTGAGGGGTGGGCGTTATATCAGGGGGTTAAAGTGAGTGGTGTGGGGTATATCAGAGTTACAGAGAGGGGTGTGGGGTATATCAGGGTGTTACAGTGAGGGGTGTGGGGTATATCAGGGTGTTGCTGTGAGGGGTGTGGGTATAATGGGGTGTTACAGTGAGGGGTGTGCGGTATATCAGAGTGTTACAGTGAGGGGTGTGGGGTATATCAGAGTGTTACAGTGAGGGGTGTGGGGTATATCAGAGCGTTTCAGTGAGGGGTGTGGGGTATATCATAGTGTTACAGTGAGGGGTGTGGGGTATATCAGGGTGTTACAGTGAGGCGTGTGGGGTATATCAGGGTGTTACAGTGAGAGGTGTGTGGTATATCAGAGAGTTACAGTGAGAGCTGTGGGGTATATCAGCGTGTTACAGTGAGAACTGTGGGATATATCAGAGTGTTACAGTGAGGGGTGTGGTGCATATCAGGGTGTTACTGTGTGGGGTGTATCAGAGTGTTACAGTGAGTGGTGTGGGGTATATCAGAGATTTACAGAGAGGAGTATGGTTTATGTCAGGGTGTTACAGTGTGGGGTGTATCAGAGTGTTACAATGAGTGGTGTAGGGTATATCTGAGAGTTACAGAGAGGGGTGTCACGTATATCCTGGTGTTACAGTGATGGGTGTCGCATATATCAGAGTGTTACAGTGAGGGCTGTGGGGTATATCAGAGTGTTACAGTGAGAGGTGTGGAGTATATCAGAGTGTTACAATGAGGCGTGTCGGGTAAATCAGAGTGTTACATTGAGGGTGTGGGGTATTTCAGAGTGTTATATTGAGGGTTGTGGGCTATATCAGAGTGTTACAGTGAGGGCAGTGGTGTGTATCAGGGTGTTACATTGAGGGTTTTTGGATATCTCAGAGTGTTACAGTGAGGGGTGTGCGATATATCAGGGTGTAACAGTGAGGGGTGTGGGGTATATCAGAGTGTTACAGTGAGGTTTTTGGGGTATATCTGAGTGTTACAGTGAGGGGTGTGTGTATATCAGGGTATTATAGTGAGGGGTGTGGGATATATCAGGGTGTTACAGTGAGGGGTGTGGCCTATATCAGGTTATTACAGTGAGGGGTGTGGGGTATATCAGGGTGTTACAGTGAGGGGAGTGGGGTATATCAGAGAGTTACAGTGATGGGTATGGGATATATCCGGGTGTTACAGTGAGGGGAGTGGGGTATATGAGAGTGTTACAGTGAGGGGTTTAGGGTATATTAGCGTGTTAAAGTGAGGGGTGTGGGGTATATCAGAGTGTTACAGTGAGGGGTGTGGGGTACATCGGGGTGGTTCGTTGAGGGGTGTGGCGTATATCATGGTGTTACAGTGAGGGGTGTGGGATATATCAGTGTGTTACAGTGAGGGGCGTGGAACATATCAGAGTGTTACACTGAGGGGTGTGGGGTATATCCGAGAGTTACAGTGAGTGGTGTGGGGTATATGTGAGTGTTACAGTGAGCGGTGTGGGATATATCAGAGGTTTTCAGTGAGGGGTGTGCGTTAATTCAGGGTGTTACAGTGAGGGTTGTGGGGTACATCAGAGTGTTACCGTGAGGGGTGTGGGCTAAATCACGGTGTTACAGTGAGGGGTGTGGGGTATATCAGGGTGTTACAGTGAGGGGTGTGGGGAATAACAGGGTGGTACAGTGAGGGTTGTGGAGTTTATAAGAATTTTTCAGTGAGGGCTCAGGGATATATCAGAGTGTTACAGTGAGGGGAGTGGGGTATATCAGAGTGTTACAGTGAGTGGTGTGGGGTATATCAGAGTGTTACAGTGAGGGGTGTGGGGTATATCAGAATGTTACAGTGAGGGTTGTGCGGTATATCAGAGTGTTTCAGTGAGTGATGTGGTGTATATCAGGGTGGTTCGGTGAGGGGTGTGGGGTATATCAAGGTGTTACAGAGAGGAGTGTGGGATATATCAGAGTGTTACAGTGAGGGGTGTGGGGTATATCAGAATGTTACAGTGAGGGTTGTGTGGTATATCAGAGTGTTTCAGTGAGTGGTGCGGTGTATATCAGGGTGGTTCGGTGAGGGATGTGGGGTATATCAAGGTGTTACAGTGAGGAGTGTGGGGTATATCAGAGTGTTACAGTGAGGGGTGTGGGGTATATCAGAGTGTTACAGTGAGGTGTGCGGGATATATCAGGGTGTTACAGTGAGGGTTTTGGGGTATATCAGAGTTTTACAGTGAGGGGTGTGTGTATGTCAGGGTGTTACAGTGAGTGGTGTGGGGTATATGAGAGTGTTACAGTGTGGGGTGTGGGGTATATCAGCGTGTTACAGTGAGAGCTGTGGGGTATATCACAGTATTACAGTGAGGGGTGTGCGGTATATCAGAGTGTTACAGTGAGGAGTGTGGGGTATATCAGGGTGTTACAGTGAGGGTTGTGGGGTATATCAGATTGTTACAGTGAGGGCTGTGGGGTATATCAGGGTGTTACAGTGAGTGGTGTGCGATATATCGGGGTGTTACAGTGAGGTGTGTGTGTATATCAGGGTGTTACAGTGAGGTGTGTGTGTATATCAGGGTGTTACAGTGAGGTGTGGGGTATATCAGAGTGTTACAGTGACGGGTGTGTGTATATCAGGGTGTTAAAGTGAGGGGTGTGGGATATATCAGGGTGTTACAGTGAGTGGTGTGGGGTATTTCAGAGTGTTATATTGATGGTTGTGGGCTGTATCAGAGTGTTACAGTGAGGGGTGTGGTGTATATCAGGGTGTTACAGTGAGGTTTGGGGATATATCAGAGTGTTACAGTGAGGGGTGTGGGATATATCAGGGTGTAAAAGTGAGTGGAGTGGGGTATATCAGAGTGTTACAGTGAGGGTTGTGGGTATATCAGGATGTTACAATTAGGGGTCTGGGATATATCATGGTGTTACAGTGATGGGTGTGGGATATATCAGTGTGTTACAGTGAGGGGTGTGGGATATATCAGGGTGTTACAGTGAGGGGTGTGGGATATATCAGTGTGTTACAGTGAGGGGTGTGGGATATATCAGTGTGTTACAGTGAGGGGTGTGGGGTATATCACGGTGTTACAGTGAGTGGTGTGGGGTATATCAGAGTGTTAAAGTGAGGATTGTGTGCTACAGCAGGGTGTTAAAGTGAGGGGTGGGGTATACCAGGGTGGTAAATTGAGCGGTGTGGGATATATCAGGGTGGTTCGTGAGGGATGTCGGTTACATCATGGTGTGACAGTGAGGGACATGGAACATATCAGAGTGTTACACTGAGGGGTGTGGGGTATATCAGAGTGTTACAGTGAGCGGTGTGGGATATATCAGAGGGTTTCAGTGAGGGGTGTGCGTTAAGTCAGGGTGTTACAGTGAGGGTTGTGGGGTACATCAGAGTGTTACCGTGAGGGGTGTGGGCTATATCAGAGTGTTACAGTGAGGGTTGTCGGGTATATCAAGGAGTTACAGTGAGGAGTGTGGGGTATATCAGATTGTTACAGTGAGGGGTGTGGGGTATATCAGGGTGTTACAGTGAGGGCTGTGGGGTATATCAGATTGTTACAGTGAGGGCTGTGGGGTATATCAGGGTGTTACAGTGAGTGGTGTGCGATATATCAGGGTGTTACAGTGAGGTGTGTGTGTATATCAGGGTGTTACAGTGAGGTGTGTGTGTATATCAGGGTGTTACAGTGGGTTTTGGGTTATATCAGAGTGTTACAGTGACAGGTGTGTATATATCAGGGTGTTACAGTGAGTGGTGTGGGGTATTTCAGAGTGTTTATTGATGGTTGTGGGCTATATCAGAGTGTTACAGTGAGGGGTGTGGTGTATATCAGGGTGTTACAGTGAGGTTTTGGGATATATCAGAGTGTTACAGTGAGGGGTGTGGGATATATCAGGGTGTAACAGTGAGTGGAGTGGGGTATATCAGAATGTTACAGTGAGGGTTGTGGGTATATCAGGATGTTACAATTAGGGGTCTGGGATATATCATGGTGTTACAGTGATGGGTGTGGGACATATCAGAGTGTTACACTGAGGGGTGTGGGGTATATCAGAGAGTTACAGTGAGGGGTGTGGGGTATATCACGGTGGTTCGGTGAGGGATGTGGGGTATATCAAGGTGTTACAGTGAGGAGTGTGGGGTATATCAGAGTGTTACAGTGAGGGGTGTGGAGTATATCAGAATGTTACTGTGAGGGTTGTGGGGTATATCAGAGTGTTACAGTGAGTGGTGTGGTGTATATCAGGGTGGTTCGGTGAGGGGTGTGGGGTATATCAAGGTGTTACAGTGAGGAGTGTGGGGTATATCAGAGTGTTACTGTGAGGGGTGTGGGGTATATCAGACTGTTATGGTTAGAGCTGTGGGCTATATCTGGGTGTTACAGTGAGTGGTGTGGGATATATCAGGGTGTTACATTGAGGGGTGTGGGATATAACAGAGTGTTACCGTGAGGTTTTTGGGGTATATCTGAGTGTTACAGTGAGGGGTGTGTGTATATCAGGGTATTATAGTGAGGGGTGTGGGATATATCAGGGTGTTACAGTGAGGGGTGTGGCCTATATCAGGTTATTACAGTGAGGGGTGTGGGGTATATCAGGGTGTTACAGTGAGGGGAGTGGGGTATATCAGAGAGTTACAGTGATGGGTATGGGATATATCCGGGTGTTACAGTGAGGGGAGTGGGGTATATGAGAGTGTTACAGTGAGGGGTTTAGGGTATATTAGCGTGTTAAAGTGAGGGGTGTGGGGTATATCAGAGTGTTACAGTGAGGGGTGTGGGGTACATCGGGGTGGTTCGTTGAGGGGTGTGGCGTATATCATGGTGTTACAGTGAGGGGTGTGGGATATATCAGTGTGTTACAGTGAGGGGCGTGGAACATATCAGAGTGTTACACTGAGGGGTGTGGGGTATATCCGAGAGTTACAGTGAGTGGTGTGGGGTATATGTGAGTGTTACAGTGAGCGGTGTGGGATATATCAGAGGTTTTCAGTGAGGGGTGTGCGTTAAATCAGGGTGTTACAGTGAAGGTTGTGGGGTACATCAGAGTGTTACCGTGAGGGGTGTGGGCTAAATCACGGTGTTACAGTGAGGGGTGTGGGGTATATCAGGGTGTTACAGTGAGGGGTGTGGGGAATAACAGGGTGGTACAGTGAGGGTTGTGGAGTTTATAAGAATTTTTCAGTGAGGGCTCAGGGATATATCAGAGTGTTACAGTGAGGGGAGTGGGGTATATCAGAGTGTTACAGTGAGTGGTGTGGGGTATATCAGAGTGTTACAGTGAGGGGTGTGGGGTATATCAGAATGTTACAGTGAGGGTTGTGCGGTATATCAGAGTGTTTCAGTGAGTGATGTGGTGTATATCAGGGTGGTTCGGTGAGGGGTGTGGGGTATATCAAGGTGTTACAGAGAGGAGTGTGGGATATATCAGAGTGTTACAGTGAGGGGTGTGGGGTATATCAGAATGTTACAGTGAGGGTTGTGTGGTATATCAGAGTGTTTCAGTGAGTGGTGCGGTGTATATCAGGGTGGTTCGGTGAGGGATGTGGGGTATATCAATTTGTTACAGTGAGGAGTGTGGGGTATATCAGAGTGTTACAGTGAGGGGTGTGGGGTATATCAGAGTGTTACAGTGAGGTGTGCGGGATATATCAGGGTGTTACAGTGAGGGGTGTGTGTATGTCAGGGTGTTACAGTGAGTGGTGTGGGGTATATGAGAGTGTTACAGTGTGGGGTGTGGGGTATATCAGCGTGTTACAGTGAGAGCTGTGGGGTATATCACAGTATTACAGTGAGGGGTGTGCGGTATATCAGAGTGTTACAGTGAGGAGTGTGGGGTATATCAGGGTGTTACAGTGAGGGCTGTGGGGTATATCAGATTGTTACAGTGAGGGCTGTGGGGTATATCAGGGTGTTACAGTGAGTGGTGTGCGATATATCGGGGTGTTACAGTGAGGTGTGTGTGTATATCAGGGTGTTACAGTGAGGTGTGTGTGTATATCAGGGTGTTACAGTGAGGTGTGGGGTATATCAGAGTGTTACAGTGACGGGTGTGTGTATATCAGGGTGTTACAGTGAGGGGTGTGGGATATATCAGGGTGTTACAGTGAGTGGTGTGGGGTATTTCAGAGTGTTATATTGCTGGTTGTGGGCTGTATCAGAGTGTTACAGTGAGGGGTGTGGTGTATATCAGGGTGTTACAGTGAGGTTTTGGGATATATCAGAGTGTTATAGTGAGGGGTGTGGGATATATCAGGGTGTAAAAGTGAGTGGAGTGGGGTATATCAGAGTGTTACAGTGAGGGTTGTGGGTATATCAGGATGTTACAATTAGGGGTCTGGGATATATCATGGTGTTACAGTGATGGGTGTGGGATATATCAGTGTGTTACAGTGAGGGGTGTGGGATATATCAGGGTGTTACAGTGAGGGGTGTGGGATATATCAGTGTGTTACAGTGAGGGGTGTGGGATATATCAGTGTGTTACAGTGAGGGGTGTGGGGTATATCACGGTGTTACAGTGAGTGGTGTGGGGTATATCAGAGTGTTAAAGTGAGGATTGTGTGCTACAGCAGGGTGTTAAAGTGAGGGGTGTGGGGTATACCAGGGTGGTAAATTGAGCGGTGTGGGATATATCAGGGTGGTTCGTGAGGGATGTCGGTTACATCATGGTGTGACAGTGAGGGACATGGAACATATCAGAGTGTTACACTGAGGGGTGTGGGGTATATCAGAGTGTTACAGTGAGCGGTGTGGGATATATCAGAGGGTTTCAGTGAGGGGTGTGCGTTAATTCAGGGTGTTACAGTGAGGGTTGTGGGGTACATCAGAGTGTTACCGTGAGGGGTGTGGGCTATATCAGAGTGTTACAGTGAGGGTTGTCGGGTATATCAAGGAGTTACAGTGAGGAGTGTGGGGTATATCAGATTGTTACAGTGAGGGGTGTGGGGTATATCAGGGTGTTACAGTGAGGGCTGTGGGGTATATCAGATTGTTACAGTGAGGGCTGTGGGGTATATCAGGGTGTTACAGTGAGTGGTGTGCGATATATCAGGGTGTTACAGTGAGGTGTGTGTGTATATCAGGGTGTTACAGTGAGGTGTGTGTGTATATCAGGGTGTTACAGTGGGTTTTGGGTTATATCAGAGTGTTACAGTGACAGGTGTGTATATATCAGGGTGTTACAGTGAGTGGTGTGGGGTATTTCAGAGTGTTATATTGATGGTTGTGGGCTATATCAGAGTGTTACAGTGAGGGGTGTGGTGTATATCAGGGTGTTACAGTGAGGTTTTGGGATATATCAGAGTGTTACAGTGAGGGGTGTGGGATATATCAGGGTGTAACAGTGAGTGGAGTGGGGTATATCAGAGTGTTACAGTGAGGGTTGTGGGTATATCAGGATGTTACAATTAGGGGTCTGGGATATATCATGGTGTTACAGTGATGGGTGTGGGACATATCAGAGTGTTACACTGAGGGGTGTGGGGTATATCAGAGAGTTACAGTGAGGGGTGTGGGGTATATCACGGTGTTTCGGTGAGGGATGTGGGGTATATCAAGGTGTTACAGTGAGGAGTGTGGGGTATATCAGAGTGTTACAGTGAGGGGTGTGGAGTATATCAGAATGTTACTGTGAGGGTTGTGGGGTATATCAGAGTGTTACAGTGAGTGGTGTGGTGTATATCAGGGTGGTTCGGTGAGGGGTGTGGGGTATATCAAGATGTTACAGTGAGGAGTGTGGGGTATATCAGAGTGTTACTGTGAGGGGTGTGGGGTATATCAGACTGTTATGGTTAGAGCTGTGGGCTATATCTGGGTGTTACAGTGAGTGGTGTGGGATATATCAGGGTGTTACATTGAGGGGTGTGGGATATAACAGAGTGTTACCGTGAGGAGTTTTGGTTATATCAGAGTGTTACAGTGAGGGGTGTGGGATATATCAGGGTGTAACAGTGAGTGGAGTGGGGTATATCAGAGTGTTACAATGAGGGCTGTGGGTATATCAGGATGTTACAATTAGGGGTGTGGGATATATCATGGTGTTACAGTGATGGGTGTGGGATATATCAGTGTGTTACAGTGAGGGGTGTGGGATATATCAGGGTGTTACAGTGAGGGGTGTGGGATATATCAGTGTGTTACAGTGAGGTGTGTGGGATATATCAGTGTGTTACAGTGAGGGGTGTGGGGTATATCACGGTGTTACAGTGAGTGGTGTGGGGTATATCAGGGTGTTACAGTGAGGGGTGTGGGGAATAACGGGTGGTACAGTGAGGGGTGTGGAGTTTATAAGAATTTTTCAGTGAGGGGTCAGGGATATATCAGAGTGTTACAGTGAGGGGTGTGGGGTATATCAGAGTGTTACAGTGAGTGGTGTGGGGTATATCACGGTGGTTCGGTGAGGGGTGTGGGGTATATCAAGGTGTTACAGTGAGGAGTGTGGGGTATATCAGAGTGTTAAAGTGAGGATTGTGTGCTACAGCAGGGTGTTAAAGTGAGGGGTGTGGGGTATACCAGGGTGGTAAATTGAGGGGTGTGGGATATATCAGGGTGGTTCGGTGAGGGATGTCGGTTACATCATGGTGTTACAGTGAGGGACGTGGAACGTATCAGAGTGTTACACTGAGGGGTGTGGGGTATATCAGAGAGTTACAGTGAGCGGTGTGGGGTATATCAGAGTGTTACAGTGAGCGGTGTGTGATATATCAGAGGGTTTCAGTGAGGGGTGTGCGTTAATTCAGGGTGTTACAGTGAGGGTTGTGGGGTACATCAGAGTGTTACCGTGAGGGGTGTGGGCTAAATCACGGTGTTACAGTGAGGGGTGTGGGGTATATCAGGGTGTTACAGTGAGGGGTGTGGGGAATAACGGGTGGTACAGTGAGGGGTGTGGAGTTTATCAGAATTTTTCAGTGAGGGGTCAGGGATATATCAGAGTGTTACAGTGAGGGGAGTGGGGTATATCAGAGTGTTACAGTGAGTGGTGTGGGGTATATCACGGTGGTTCCGTGAGGGGTGTGGGGTATATCAAGGTGTTACAGTGAGGAGTGTGGGGTATATCAGAGTGTTACAGAGAGGGGTGTGGGGTATATCAGAATGTTACTGTAAGGGTTGTGGGGTATATCAGAGTGTTACAGTGAGTGGTGTGGTGTATATCAGGGTGGTTCGGTGAGGGGTGTGGGGTATATCAAGGTGTTACAGTGAGGAGTGTGGGGTATATCAGAGTGTTACTGTGAGGGGTGTGGGTATATCAGGATGTTACAATTAGGGGTCTGAGATATATCATGGTGTTACAGTGATGGGTGTGGAATATATCAGGGTGTTACAGTGAGGGGTGTGGGATATATCAGTGTGTTACTGTGAGGGGTGTGGGATATATCAGTGTGTTACAGTGAGGGGTGTGGGGTATATCACGGTGTTACAGTGAGGAGTGTGGGGTATATCAGAGTGTTACAGTGAGGGGTGTGGGGTATATCAGAATGTTACTGTAAGGGTTGTGGGGTATATCAGAGTGTTACAGTGAGTGGTGTGGTGTATATCAGGGTGGTTCGGTGAGTGGTGTGGGGTATATCAAGGTGTTACAGTGAGGAGTGTGGGGTATATCAGAGTGTTACTGTGAGGGGTGTGGGGTATATCAGACTGTTATGGTTAGAGCTGTGGGCTATATCTGGGTGTTACAGTGAGTGGTGTGGGATATATCAGGGTGTTACATTGAGGGGTGTGGGATATAACAGAGTGTTACCGTGAGGAGTTTTGGTTATATCAGAGTGTTACAGTGAGGGGTGTGGGATATATCAGGGTGTAACAGTGAGTGGAGTGGGGTATATCAGAGTGTTACAATGAGGGCTGTGGGTATATCAGGATGTTACAATTAGGGGTGTGGGATATATCATGGTGTTACAGTGATGGGTGTGGGATATATCAGTGTGTTACAGTGAGGGGTGTGGGATATATCAGGGTGTTACAGTGAGGGGTGTGGGATATATCAGTGTGTTACAGTGAGGTGTGTGGGATATATCAGTGTGTTACAGTGAGGGGTGTGGGGTATATCACGGTGTTACAGTGAGTGGTGTGGGGTATATCAGGGTGTTACAGTGAGGGGTGTGGGGAATAACGGGTGGTACAGTGAGGGGTGTGGAGTTTATAAGAATTTTTCAGTGAGGGGTCAGGGATATATCAGAGTGTTACAGTGAGGGGTGTGGGGTATATCAGAGTGTTACAGTGAGTGGTGTGGGGTATATCACGGTGGTTCGGTGAGGGGTGTGGGGTATATCAAGGTGTTACAGTGAGGAGTGTGGGGTATATCAGAGTGTTAAAGTGAGGATTGTGTGCTACAGCAGGGTGTTAAAGTGAGGGGTGTGGGGTATACCAGGGTGGTAAATTGAGGGGTGTGGGATATATCAGGGTGGTTCGGTGAGGGATGTCGGTTACATCATGGTGTTACAGTGAGGGACGTGGAACGTATCAGAGTGTTACACTGAGGGGTGTGGGGATTATCAGAGAGTTACAGTGAGCGGTGTGGGGTATATCAGAGTGTTACAGTGAGCGGTGTGTGATATATCAGAGGGTTTCAGTGAGGGGTGTGCGTTAATTCAGGGTGTTACAGTGAGGGTTGTGGGGTACATCAGAGTGTTACCGTGAGGGGTGTGGGCTAAATCACGGTGTTACAGTGAGGGGTGTGGGGTATATCAGGGTGTTACAGTGAGGGGTGTGGGGAATAACGGGTGGTACAGTGAGGGGTGTGGAGTTTATCAGAATTTTTCAGTGAGGGGTCAGGGATATATCAGAGTGTTACAGTGAGGGGAGTGGGGTATATCAGAGTGTTACAGTGAGTGGTGTGGGGTATATCACGGTGGTTCCGTGAGGGGTGTGGGGTATATCAAGGTGTTACAGTGAGGAGTGTGGGGTATATCAGAGTGTTACAGAGAGGGGTGTGGGGTATATCAGAATGTTACTGTAAGGGTTGTGGGGTATATCAGAGTGTTACAGTGAGTGGTGTGGTGTATATCAGGGTGGTTCGGTGAGGGGTGTGGGGTATATCAAGGTGTTACAGTGAGGAGTGTGGGGTATATCAGAGTGTTACTGTGAGGGGTGTGGGTATATCAGGATGTTACAATTAGGGGTCTGAGATATATCATGGTGTTACAGTGATGGGTGTGGAATATATCAGGGTGTTACAGTGAGGGGTGTGGGATATATCAGTGTGTTACTGTGAGGGGTGTGGGATATATCAGTGTGTTACAGTGAGGGGTGTGGGGTATATCACGGTGTTACAGTGAGGAGTGTGGGGTATATCAGAGTGTTACAGTGAGGGGTGTGGGGTATATCAGAATGTTACTGTAAGGGTTGTGGGGTATATCAGAGTGTTACAGTGAGTGGTGTGGTGTATATCAGGGTGGTTCGGTGAGTGGTGTGGGGTATATCAAGGTGTTACAGTGAGGAGTGTGGGGTATATCAGAGTGTTACTGTGAGGGGTGTGGGTATATCAGGATGTTACAATTAGGGGTCTGAGATATATCATGGTGTTACAGTGATGGGTGTGGAATATATCAGGGTGTTACAGTGAGGGGTGTGGGATATATCAGTGTGTTACTGTGAGGGGTGTGGGATATATCAGTGTGTTACAGTGAGGGGTGTGGGGTATATCACAGTGTTACAGTGAGTGGTGTGGGGTATATCAGGGTGTTACAGTGAGGGGTGTGGGGAATAACGGGTGGTACAGTTAGGGGTGTGGAGTTTATAAGAATTTTTCAGTGAGGGCTCAGGGATATATCAGAGTGTTACAGTGAGTGGTGTGGGGTATATCACGGTGGTTCGGTGAGGGGTGTGGGGTATATCAAGGTGTTACAGTGAGGAGTGTGGGGTATATCAGAGTGTTAAAGTGAGGATTGTGTGCTACAGCAGGGTGTTAAAGTGAGGGGTGTGGGGTATACCAGGGTGGTAAATTGAGGGGTGTGGGATATATCAGGGTGGTTCGGTGAGGGATGTCGGTTACATCATGGTGTTACAGTGAGGGACGTGGAACATATCAGAGTGTTACACTGAGGGGTGTGGGGTATATCAGAGTGTTACAGTGAGCGGTGTGGGATATATCAGAGGGTTTCAGTGAGGGGTGTGCGTTAATTCAGGGTGTTACAGTGAGGGTTGTGGGGTACATCAGAGTGTTACCGTGAGTGGTGTGGGCTAAATCACGGTGTTACAGTGAGGGGTGTGGGGTATATCAGGGTGTTACAGTGAGGGGTGTGGGGAATAACGGGTGGTACAGTGAGGGGTGTGGAGTTTATAAGAATTTTTCAGTGAGGGGTCAGGGATATATCAGAGTGTTACAGTGAGGGGTGTGGGGTATATCAGGGTGTTACAGTGAGTGGTGTGGGGTGTATCACGGTGGTTCAGTGAGGGGTGTGGGGCATATCAAGGTGTTACAGTGAGGAGTGTGGGGTATATCAGAGTGTTACAGTGAGGGGTGTGGGGTATATCAGAATGTTACTGTAAGGGTTGTGGGGTATATCAGAGTGTTACAGTGAGTGGTGTGGTGTATATCAGGGTGGTTCGGTGAGGGGTGTGGGGTATATCAAGGTGTTACAGTGAGGATTGTGGGGTATATCAGAGTGTTACTGTGAGGGGTGTGGGGTATATCAGACTGTTACGGTTAGAGCTGTGGGCTATATCAGGGTGTTACAGTGAGTGTTTTGGGATGTATCAGGGTGTTACAGTGAGGGGTGTGGGATATATCAGGGTGTTACAGTGAGGGGTGTTGGGTATATCAGAGTGTTACAGTGAGGGGTGTGGGTTTATCAGGATGTTACAATGAGGGGTGTGGGATATAACAGAGTGTTACCGTGAGGAGTTTTGGTTATATCAGAGTGTTACAGTGAGGGGTGTGGGATATATCAAAGTGTTACAGTGAGGGTTGTGGGATATATGAGGGTGTTACATTGAGGGGTGTGGGGTATATCAGAATGTTAAAGTGAGGATTCTGGGCTAAAACAGGGTGTTAAAGTGAGGTGTGTGGGGTAGACCAGGGTGGTACATTGAGGGGTGTGGGATATATCAGGGTGGTTCGGTGAGGGGAGTCACGTATATCCTGGTGTTACAGTGATGGGTGTCGCATATATCAGAGCGTTACAGTGAGGGCTGTGGGGTATATCAGAGTGTTACAGTGAGCGGTGTGGGTATATCAGAGTATTACAGTGAGGGGTGTGGGATATATCAGAATCTTACAGAGATGGGTGTGGGGTATATCAGAGGGTTACAGTGACAGGAGTGCGTTATTTCAGGGTGTTACAGTGAGGGGTGTGGGGTACATCAGATTGTTACAGTGAGGGGTGTGGGATATATCAGAGTGTTACAGTGAGGGGTGGGCATTATATCAGGGGGTTAAAGTGAGTGGTGTGGGGTATATCAGGGTGTTGCTGTGAGGGGTGTGGGTATAATGGGGTGTTACAGTGAGGGGTGTGGGGTATATCAGAGCGTTTCAGTGAGGGGTGTGGGATATATCAGAATCTTACAGAGATGGGTGTGGGGTATATCAGAGGGTTACAGTGACAGGTGTGCGTTATTTCAGGGTGTTACATTGAGGGGTGTGGGGTACATCAGATTGTTACAGTGAGGGGTGTGGGATATATCAGAGTGTTACAGTGAGGGGTGGGCGTTATATCAGGGTGTTAAAGTGAGTGGTGTGGGGTATATCAGAGTTACAGAGAGGGGTGTGGGGTATATCAGGGTGTTACAGTGAGGGGTGTGGGGTATATCAGGGTGTTGCTGTGAGGGGTGTGGGTATAATGGGGTTTTACAGTGAGGGGTGTGGGGTATATCAGAGCGTTTCAGTGAGGGGTGTGGGGTATATCAGAGAGTTACAGTGAGGGTTGTGGGGTATAGCAGGATGTTACAGTGAGGGGTGTGGGGTATATCAGGGTGTTACAGTGAGAGGTGTGTGGTATATCAGAGAGTTACAGTGAGAGCTGTGGGGTATATCAGAGTGTTACAGTGAGAGGTGTGGGGAATATCCGAGAGTTACAGAGAGGGCTGTGGTGCATATCAGGGTGTTACTGTGTGGGGTGTATCAGAGTGTTACAGTGAGTGGTGTGGGGTATATCAGAGATTTACAGAGAGGAGTATGGTTTATATCAGGGTGTTACAGTGTGGGGTGTATCAGAGTGTTACAATGAGTGGTGTAGGGTATATCTGAGAGTTACAGAGAGGGGTGTGGTGTATATCAGGTTGTTACAGTGTGGGGTGTTTCAGAGCGTTGCAGTGAGTGGTGTGGGTATATCAGGGTGTTACAGTGAGTGGTTTGGGGTATATCAGAGTGTTACACTGAGGGGTGTGTGTATGTCAGGGTGTTACAGTGAGTGGTGTGGGGTATATGAGAGTGTTACAGTGAGGGGTGTGGGGTATATCAGAGTGTTACAGTGCGGGATGTGCGGTATATCAGAGTGTTATAGTGAGGGGTGTAAGCTATATCAGAGTGTTACAGTGAGGGTTGTGGGGTATATCAAGGTGTTACATTGAGGGCTGCGGTGTATATCAGATTGTTACAGTGAGGGCCGTGGGGTATATCAGGGTGTTACAGTGAGTGTTTTGGAATATATCAGGGTGTTACAGTGAGGGGGGTGGGGTATATCAGAGTGTTACAGTGAGGCGTGTCGGGTAAATCAGAGTGTTACATTGAGGGGTGTGGGGTATTTCAGAGTGTTATATTGAGGGTTGTGGGCTATATCAGAGTGTTACAGTGAGGGCAGTGGTGTGTATCAGGGTGTTACATTGAGGGTTTTTGGATATCTCAGAGTGTTACAGTGAGGGGTGTGCAATATATCAGGGTGTAACAGTGAGGGGTGTGGGGTATATCAGACTGTTACGGTTAGAGCTGTGGGCTATATCTGGGTGTTACAGTGAGTGGTGTGGGATATATCAGGGTGTTACATTGAGGGGTGTGGGATATAACAGAGTGTTACCGTGATGAGTTTTGGTTATATCAGAGTGTTACAGTGAGGGGTGTGGGATATATCAGGGTGTAACAGTGAGTGGAGTGGGGTATATCAGAGTGTTACAATGAGGGCTGTGGGTATATCAGGATGTTACAATTAGGGGTGTGGGATATATCATGGTGTTACAGTGATGGGTGTGGGATATATCAGTGTGTTACAGTGAGGGGTGTGGGATATATCAGGGTGTTACAGTGAGGGGTGTGGGATATATCAGTGTGTTACAGTGAGGTGTGTGGGATATATCAGTGTGTTACAGTGAGGGGTGTGGGGTATATCACGGTGTTACAGTGAGTGGTGTGGGGTATATCAGGGTGTTACAGTGAGGGGTGTGGGGAATAACGGGTGGTACAGTGAGGGGTGTGGAGTTTATAAGAATTTTTCAGTGAGGGGTCAGGGATATATCAGAGTGTTACAGTGAGGGGTGTGGGGTATATCAGAGTGTTACAGTGAGTGGTGTGGGGTATATCACGGTGGTTCGGTGAGGGGTGTGGGGTATATCAAGGTGTTACAGTGAGGAGTGTGGGGTATATCAGAGTGTTAAAGTGAGGATTGTGTGCTACAGCAGGGTGTTAAAGTGAGGGGTGTGGGGTATACCAGGGTGGTAAATTGAGGGGTGTGGGATATATCAGGGTGGTTCGGTGAGGGATGTCGGTTACATCATGGTGTTACAGTGAGGGACGTGGAACATATCAGATTGTTACACTGAGGGGTGTGGGGTATATCAGAGAGTTACAGTGAGCGGTGTGTGATATATCAGAGGGTTTCAGTGAGGGGTGTGCGTTAATTCAGGGTGTTACAGTGAGGGTTGTGGGGTACATCAGAGTGTTACCGTGAGGGGTGTGGGCTAAATCACGGTGTTACAGTGAGGGGTGTGGGGTATATCAGGGTGTTACAGTGAGGGGTGTGGGGAATAACGGGTGGTACAGTGAGGGGTGTGGAGTTTATCAGAATTTTTCAGTGAGGGGTCAGGGATATATCAGAGTGTTACAGTGAGGGGAGTGGGGTATATCAGAGTGTTACAGTGAGTGGTGTGGGGTATATCACGGTGGTTCCGTGAGGGGTGTGGGGTATATCAAGGTGTTACAGTGAGGAGTGTGGGGTATATCAGAGTGTTACAGTGAGGGGTGTGGGGTATATCAGAATGTTACTGTAAGGGTTGTGGGGTATATCAGAGTGTTACAGTGAGTGGTGTGGTGTATATCAGGGTGGTTCGGTGAGGGGTGTGGGGTATATCAAGGTGTTACAGTGAGGAGTGTGGGGTATATCAGAGTGTTACTGTGAGGTGTGTGGGTATATCAGGATGTTACAATTAGGGGTCTGAGATATATCATGGTGTTACAGTGATGGGTGTGGAATATATCAGGGTGTTACAGTGAGGGGTGTGGGATATATCAGTGTGTTACAGTGAGGGGTGTGGGGAATAACGGGTGGTACAGTTAGGGGTGTGGAGTTTATAAGAATTTTTCAGTGAGGGGTCAGGGATATATCAGAGTGTTACAGTGAGTGGTGTGGGGTATATCACGGTGGTTCGGTGAGGGGTGTGGGGTATATCAAGGTGTTACAGTGAGGAGTGTGGGGTATATCAGAGTGTTAAAGTGAGGATTGTGTGCTACAGCAGGGTGTTAAAGTGAGGGGTGTGGGGTATACCAGGGTGGTAAATTGAGGGGTGTGGGATATATCAGGGTGGTTCGGTGAGGGATGTCGGTTACATCATGGTGTTACAGTGAGGGACGTGGAACATATCAGAGTGTTACACTGAGGGGTGTGGGGTATATCAGAGAGTTACAGTGAGTGGTGTGGGGTATATCAGAGTGTTACAGTGAGCGGTGTGGGATATATCAGAGGGTTTCAGTGAGGGGTGTGCGTTAATTCAGGGTGTTACAGTGAGGGTTGTGGGGTACATCAGAGTGTTACCGTGAGGGGTGTGGGCTAAATCACGGTGTTACAGTGAGGGGTGTGGGGTATATCAGGGTGTTACAGTGAGGGGTGTGGGGAATAACGGGTGGTACAGTGAGGGGTGTGGAGTTTATAAGAATTTTTCAGTGAGGGGTCAGGGATATATCAGAGTGTTACAGTGAGGGGTGTGGGGTATATCAGGGTGTTACAGTGAGTGGTGTGGGGTGTATCACGGTGGTTCGGTGAGGGGTGTGGGGTATATCAAGGTGTTACAGTGAGGAGTGTGGGGTATATCAGAGTGTTAAAGTGAGGGGTGTGGGGTATATCAGAATGTTACTGTAAGGGTTGTGGGGTATATCAGAGTGTTACAGTGAGTGGTGTGGTGTGTATCAGGGTGGTTCGGTGAGGGGTGTGGGGTATATCAAGGTGTTACAGTGAGGATTGTGGGGTATATCAGAGTGTTACTGTGAGGGGTGTGGGGTATATCAGACTGTTACGGTTAGAGCTGTGGGCTATATCAGGGTGTTACAGTGAGTGTTTTGGGATGTATCAGGGTGTTACAGTGAGGGGTGTGGGATATATCAGGGTGTTACAGTGAGGGGTGTTGGGTATATCAGAGTGTTACAGTGAGGGGTGTGGGTTTATCAGGATGTTACAATGAGGGGTGTGGGATATAACAGAGTGTTACCGTGAGGAGTTTTGGTTATATCAGAGTGTTACAGTGAGGGGTGTGGGATATATCAAAGTGTTACAGTGAGGGTTGTGGGATATATGAGGGTGTTACAGTGAGGGGTGTGGGGTATATCAGAATGTTAAAGTGAGGATTCTGGGCTAAAACAGGGTGTTAAAGTGAGGTGTGTGGGGTAGACCAGGGTGGTACATTGAGGGGTGTGGGATATATCAGGGTGGTTCGGTGAGGGGAGTCACGTATATCCTGGTGTTACAGTGATGGGTGTCGCATATATCAGAGTGTTACAGTGAGGGCTGTGGGGTATATCAGAGTGTTACAGTGAGCGGTGTGGGTATATCAGAGTATTACAGTGAGGGGTGTGGGATATATCAGAATCTTACAGAGATGGGTGTGGGGTATATCAGAGGGTTACAGTGACAGGAGTGCGTTATTTCAGGGTGTTACAGTGAGGGGTGTGGGGTACATCAGATTGTTACAGTGAGGGCTGTGGGATATATCAGAGTGTTACAGTGAGGGGTGGGCATTATATCAGGGGGTTAAAGTGAGTGGTGTGGGGTATATCAGGGTGTTGCTGTGAGGGGTGTGGGTATAATGGGGTGTTACAGTGAGGGGTGTGGGGTATATCAGAGCGTTTCAGTGAGGGGTGTGGGATATATCAGAATCTTACAGAGATGGGTGTGGGGTATATCAGAGGGTTACAGTGACAGGTGTGCGTTATTTCAGGGTGTTACATTGAGGGGTGTGGGGTACATCAGATTGTTACAGTGAGGGGTGTGGGATATATCAGAGTGTTACAGTGAGGGGTGGGCGTTATATCAGGGTGTTAAAGTGAGTGGTGTGGGGTATATCAGAGTTACAGAGAGGGGTGTGGGGTATATCAGGGTGTTACAGTGAGGGGTGTGGGGTATATCAGGGTGTTGCTGTGAGGGGTGTGGGTATAATGGGGTTTTACAGTGAGGGGTGTGGGGTATATCAGAGCGTTTCAGTGAGGGGTGTGGGGTATATCAGAGAGTTACAGTGAGGGTTGTGGGGTATAGCAGGATGTTACAGTGAGGGGTGTGGGGTATATCAGGGTGTTACAGTGAGAGGTGTGTGGTATATCAGAGAGTTACAGTGAGAGCTGTGGGGTATATCAGAGTGTTACAGTGAGAGGTGTGGGGTATATCAGAGAGTTACAGAGAGGGCTGTGGTGCATATCAGGGTGTTACTGTGTGGGGTGTATCAGAGTGTTACAGTGAGTGGTGTGGGGTATATCAGAGATTTACAGAGAGGAGTATGGTTTATATCAGGGTGTTACAGTGTGGGGTGTATCAGAGTGTTACAATGAGTGGTGTAGGGTATATCTGAGAGTTACAGAGAGGGGTGTGGTGTATATCAGGTTGTTACAGTATGGGGTGTTTCAGAGCGTTGCAGTGAGTGGTGTGGGTATATCAGGGTGTTACAGTGAGTGGTTTGGGGTATATCAGAGTATTACACTGAGGGGTGTGTGTATGTCAGGGTGTTACAGTGAGTGGTGTGGGGTATATGAGAGCGTTACAGTGAGGGGTGTGGGGTATATCAGAGTGTTACAGTGCGGGATGTGCGGTATATCAGAGTGTTATAGTGAGGGGTGTAAGCTATATCAGAGTGTTACAGTGAGGGTTGTGGGGTATATCAAGGTGTTACATTGAGGGCTGCGGTGTATATCAGATTGTTACAGTGAGGGCTGTGGGGTATATCAGGGTGTTACAGTGAGTGTTTTGGAATATATCAGGGTGTTACAGTGAGGGGGGTGGGGTATATCAGAGTGTTACAGTGAGGCGTGTCGGGTAAATCAGAGTGTTACATTGAGGGGTGTGGGGTATTTCAGAGTGTTATATTGAGGGTTGTGGGCTATATCAGAGTGTTACAGTGAGGGCAGTGGTGTGTATCAGGGTGTTACATTGAGGGTTTTTGGATATCTCAGAGTGTTACAGTGAGGGGTGTGCAATATATCAGGGTGTAACAGTGAGGGGTGTGGGGTATATCAGAGTGTTACAGTGAGGTTTTTGGGGTATATCTGAGTGTTACAGTGAGTGGTGTGGGTTATATCAGAGCGTTACAGTGAGGGGTGTGGGGTATATCAGAGCATTACAGTGAGGGGTGTGGGGTATATCTGGATGTTACAGTGAGGGGTGTGGGGTATATCAGGGTGTTACAGTGAGAGGTGTGGGGTATATCAGAGAGTTACAGAGAGGGGTGTGGTGTTTTTCAGGGTGTTACTGTGTGGGGTGTATCAGAGTATTACAGTGAGTGGTGTGGGGTATATCAGAGAGTACAGTGAGGGGTGTGGGGTGTATCAGAGTGTTACATTGAGTAGTGTGGGGTATATCAGGGTGTTGCAGTGAGGGGTGTGGGTATACTTGGGTGTTACAGTGAGGGGTGTGGGGTATATCAGAGTATTACCGTGAGGTGTGTTGTGTATATCAGAGTGTTACAGTGAGGGGTGTGCGGTATATCAGAGTGTTACAGTGAGGTGTGTGGGGTATATCAGGGTGTTACAGTGAGGGGTGTCGGATATATCAGAGTGTTACAGTGAGGGGTGTGGGCTATATCAGAGTGTTATAGTGAGCGGTGTGTGGTATATCAGAGTGTTACAGTGAGGGGTGTTTGTATATCAGGGTGGTACAGTGAGGAGTGTGGGTTATATCAGAGTGTTACAGTGAGGGGCGTGGTGTATATCAGAGTGTTACAGCGAGAGGTGTGGGGTATATCAGAGTATTTCAGTGAGGGTTGTGGGGTATATCGGAGTGTTACAGTGAGGGCTGTGGTTTATATCAGGGTGTTACAGTGAGGGTTTTGCGATATATCAGAGTGTTACAGTGAGGGGTGTGGGATATATCTGAGTGTGAAAAGTGATGGCTGTGGGGTATATCAGGGTGTTACTGTGAGGGTGTGGGATATATCAGAGTGCTGCAGTGAGGGGTGTGGGGTATATCAGATTGTTACAATGAGGGGTATGGGGTATATCAGGATGTTACAATTAGGGGTCTGGGGTATCTCAGAATGTTACAGTAAGGTGTGTGGGATATATCAGAGTGTTCCAGTGAGGGGTGTTGGGTCTATCAGAGTGTTACAGTGAGGGGTGTGTGGCATATCAGAGTCTCACAGTGAGGGGTGTGGGGTATAATATGGTGGTACAGTGAGGGGTGTTGAGTTTATAAGAGTTTTACAGTGAGGAGTGTGGGATATATCAGAGTGTTACAGTGAGGGGTGTGGGATATATCAGAGTGTTACAGTGAGGGGTGTGGGGTATATCAGAGTGTTACAGTGAGGGGTGTGGGGTATATCAGAGTGTTACAGTGAGGCGTGTTGGATATATCAGGGTGTTACAGTAAGGGGTGTGCATTATATCAGAGTGTTACAGTGAGGGGTGTGGGGCATATCAGAGTGTTACAGTGAGGGGTGTGGGGCATATCAGAGTGTTACAGTGAGGGGTGTGGGGTATATCAGAGTGTTACAGTGAGGGTGTGGGGTATATCAGAGTGTTACAGTGAGGGTGTGGGGTATATCAGAGTGTTACAGTGAGGGGTGCGGGGCATATCAGAGTGTTACAGTGAGGGGTGTGGGGCATATCAGAGTGTTACAGTGAGGGGTGTGCTGTATATCAGAGTGTTACAGTGAGGGGTGTGCTGTATATCAGAGTGTTACAGTGAGGGGTGTGGGGTATATCAGAGTGTTACAGTGAGGGGTGTGGGATGTATCAGAGTGTTACAGTGAGGGTGTGGGGTGTATCAGAGTGTTACAGTGAGGGTGTGGGGTATATCAGAGTGTTACAGTGAGGGGTGTGGGGCATATCAGAGTGTTACAGTGAGGGGTGTGCTGTATATCAGAGTGTTACAGTGAGGGGTGTGCTGTATATCAGAGTGTTACAATGAGGGGTGTGGGGTATATCAGAGTGTTACAGTGAGGGGTGTGGGGTATATCAGAGTGTTACAGTGAGGGGTGTGGGGTATATCAGAGTGTTGCAGTGAGGGGTGTGGTGTATATCAGGGTGTTACAGTGAGGGGTGTGGGGTATATCAGAGTGTTACAGTGAGGGGTGTGGGGTGTATCAGAGTGTTACAGTGAGGGTGTGGGGTGTATCAGAGTGTTACAGTGAGGGTGTGGGGTATATCAGAGTGTTACAGTGAGGGGTGTGGGGTGTATCAGAGTGTTACAGTGAGGTGTGTGGGATGTATCAGAGTGTTACAGTGAGGGGTGTGGGGTATATCAGAGTGTTACATTGAGGGGTGTGGGGTATATCAGAGTGTTACAGTGAGGGGTGTGGGGTATATCAGAGTGTTACAGTGAGGGGTGTGGGGTATATCAGAGTGTTACAGTGAGGGGTGTGGGGTGTATCAGAGTGTTACATTGAGTAGTGTGGGGTATATCAGGGTGTTGCAGTGAGGGGTGTGGGTATACTTGGGTGTTACAGTGAGGGGTGTGGGGTATATCAGAGTATTACCGTGAGGTGTGTTGTGTATATCAGAGTGTTACAGTGAGGGGTGTGCGGTATATCAGAGTGTTACAGTGAGGTGTGTGGGGTATATCAGGGTGTTACAGTGAGGGGTGTCGGATATATCAGAGTGTTACAGTGAGGGGTGTGGGCTATATCAGAGTGTTACAGTGAGCGGTGTGTGGTATATCAGAGTGTTACAGTGAGGGGTGTTTGTATATCAGGGTGGTACAGTGAGGAGTGTGGGTTATATCAGAGTGTTACAGTGAGGGGCGTGGTGTATATCAGAGTGTTACAGCGAGAGGTGTGGGGTATATCAGAGTATTTCAGTGAGGGTTGTGGGGTATATCGGAGTGTTACAGTGAGGGCTGTGGTTTATATCAGGGTGTTACAGTGAGGGTTTTGCGATATATCAGAGTGTTACAGTGAGGGGTGTGGGATATATCTGAGTGTGAAAAGTGATGGCTGTGGGGTATATCAGGGTGTTACTGTGAGGGTGTGGGATATATCAGAGTGTTGCAGTGAGGGTTGTGGGGTATATCAGATTGTTACAATGAGGGGTATGGGGTATATCAGGATGTTACAATTAGGGGTCTGGGGTATCTCAGAATGTTACAGTAAGGTGTGTGGGATATATCAGAGTGTTCCAGTGAGGGGTGTTGGGTCTATCAGAGTGTTACAGTGAGGGGTGTGTGGCATATCAGAGTCTCACAGTGAGGGGTGTGGGGTATAATATGGTGGTACAGTGAGGGGTGTTGAGTTTATAAGAGTTTTACAGTGAGGAGTGTGGGATATATCAGAGTGTTACAGTGAGGGGTGTGGGATATATCAGAGTGTTACAGTGAGGGGTGTGGGGTATATCAGAGTGTTACAGTGAGGGGTGTGGGGTATATCAGAGTGTTACAGTGAGGGGTGTGGGGTATATCAGAGTGTTACAGTGTTGGGTGTGGGGTATATCAGAGTGTTACAGTGACGGCTGTGGCGTATATCAGGGTTTTACAGTGAGGGGTGGGGGATATATCAGAATGTTACATTGAGGGGTGTGGGGTATATCAGAGTGTTACAGTGAGGGGCGTGGGGTATATCAGATTGATACAGTGAGCGGTCTGGGGTATATCAGTGTATTACAGTGAGGGGTGTGGGGTACATCAGAGTGTTACAGTGAGGGGTGTGGGGTTTATCAGAGTGTTAGAGTGAGGGGTGTGAGGTATATCAGAGTGTTATGGTGAGGCTTGTGGGGTATATCAGAGTATTGCAGTGAGGGGTGTGGGGTATATCAGAGTGTCACAGTGAGTGGTGTAGGGTATATCTGAGTGTTACAGTGAGGGGTGTGTGTTATATCAGGGTTTTAATGTAAGTGGTGTGGGGTATATCAGAGTGTTACAGAGAGGGGTGTGGTGTATATCAGGGTGTTACAGTGTGGGGTGTATCTGAGTGTTACATTGAGTGGTGTGGGGTATATCAGAGCGTTGCAGTGAGTGGTGTTGGGTATATCAGGGTGTTACAGTGAGGGGTGTGGGGTGTAACAGGGTGGTACAGTGAGGGGTGTGGAGTTTATAAGAGTTTTTCAGTTAGGGGTGATAAATATATCAGTGTGTTACATTGAGGGGTGTGGGGTATATCAGAGCGTTACTGTGAGGTGTGTGGGGTATATTGGGGTGTTACAGTGAGGGGTGTGCGGTATATCAGAGCGTTACAGTGAGGTGTGTGGGGTATATCTGAGTATTACAGTGAGTGGTGTGGGGTATATCAGGGTGTTACAGTGAGTGGTGTGGGGTATATGAGAGTGTTACAGTGAGGGGTGTGGGGTATATCAGCGTGTTACAGGGAGGGATGTGCGGTATATCAGAGTATTGCAGTGAGGGGTGTGGGGTATATCAGAGTGTTACAGTGAGAGGTGTGGGGTATATCAGAGTGTTACAGTGAGTGGTGTGGGGTATATCAGGGTGGTTCGGTGAGGGGTGTGTGCTATATCAAGGGGTTACAGTGAGAAGTGTGGGGTATATCAGAGTGTTACAGTTAGGGCTGTGGGGTATATCATGGTGTTGCAGTGAGTGTTTTTTTGGATATATAAGGGTGTTACAGTGAGGTGAGTGGTGTATATCAGAGTGTTACAGTGAGGTGTGTGCGTTATATCAGGGTGTTAAAGTGAGTGGTGTGGGGCATATCAGAGAGTTACAGAGAGGGCTGTGGTGTATATCAGGGTGTTACAGTGTGGGGTGTATCAGAGTATTACAGTGAGTGGCGTGGGGTCAATCAAAGTGTTGCAGTGAGGGGTGTGGGTGTATTGGGGTGTTACAGTGGGGGGTGTGGGATATATCAGAGTGTTAAAGTGGAGTGTGTGGGATATATCAGAGTGTTACAGTGAGGTGTGTGGGGTATATCAGAGTGTTACAGTGAGTGGTGTGGGTTATATCAGAGAGTTACAGAGAGGGGTGTGGTGTATATCAGGGTATTACAGTGTGGGGTGTATCAGAGTGTTATATTGAGTGGCGTGGGGTATATCAGAGTGTTGCAGTGATGGGTGTGGGTGTATTGGGGTGTTGCAGTGGGGGATGTGCGGTATATCAGAGTGTTGCAGTGAGGGTTGTGGAGTATATCAGAGTGTTACAGTGAGGGGTGTGGGGTGTATCAGAGTGTTACAGTGAGGGATGTGCCTTATATCAGAGTGTTACAGTGAGGGGTGTGGGGTATATCAGAGTGTTACAGTGAGGGGTGTGGGGTATATCAGAGTCTTACAGTGTGGGGTGTCGTGTATATCAGAGTGTTACAGTGAGGGATGTGCGGTATATCAGGGTGTTACAGTGAGGGGTGTGGCGTTTATCAAAGTGTTACAGTGAGTGATGTGCGGTATATCAGAGTGTTACAGTGAGGCGTGTGGGGTATATCAGAGTGTTACAGTGAGGGGTGTGGGGTATATCAGAGTATTATAGTGAGTGGTGTGGGGTATATCGTATATTACAGTGAGGGGTGTGGGGTATATCATCGTGTTACAGTGAGAGGTGTGGAGTATATCAGAGTGTTACAGTGCGGGATGTGCGGTATATCAGAGTATTACTGTGAGGGGTGTGGTGTATATCAGAGTATTACTGTGAGATGTGTGGTGTATATCAGAGTGTTACAGTGAGGGGCCTGGGGTATATCAGAGTGTTACAGTGAGCGGTGTGGGGTATATCAGTTTTACAGTGAGGGGTGTGGGGTACATCAGTGTATTACAGTGAGGGGTTCGGGATATATCAGATTGATACAGTGAGCGGTCTGGTGTATATCAGTGTATGACAGTGAGGGTTGTGAGGTACATAAGAGTGTTACAGTGAGGGGTGTGGGTTTTATCACAGTGTTACAGTGAGGGGTGTGAGGTACATCAGAGTGTTATGGTGAGGCTTGTGGGCTATGTCAGAGTATTACAGTGAGGGGTGTGAGGTATATCAGAGTGTTACAGTGAGGGGTGTGGGTATATCAGAGTGTTACAGTGAGGGTTGTTGGGTATATCAGAGTGTTACAGTGAGCGGTGTGGGGTATATCAGGGTATTACTGTGAGGGGTGTGGGGTATATCAGAGTGTTACAGTGAGGGGTGTGGGGTATATCAGAGTGTTACAGTGAGCGGTGTGGGGTATATCAGGGTGTTACAGTGAGGGGTGTGGGGTATATCAGAGTGTTACAGTGAGGGGTGTGGGGTATATCAGGGTGTTACAGTGAGGGGTGTGGGGTATATCAGAGTGTTACAGTGAGCGGTGTGGGGTATATCAGGGTGTTACAGTGAGGGGTGTGGCGTACATCAGAGTGTTACAGTGAGTGATGTGCGGTATATCGGAGTGTTAGAGTGTGCATTGTGGGGTATATCAGAGTGTTACAGTGAGGGAGGTGGGATATATCAGAGTTTTACAGTGAGGTGTGTGGGGTATATCAGAGTCTTATAGTGAGTGGTGTGGGGTATATCAGAGTATTACAGTGAGGGGTGTGGGGTATATCAGAGTGTTACAGTGAGAGGTGTGGGGTATATCAGAGTATTACCGTGAGGGGTGTGGGGTATATGAGAGCGTTACTGTGAGGGGTTTAGGGTATATCAACGTGTTACAGTGAGAAGTGTGGGGTATATCAGAGTGTTACAGTGCGGGATGTGCGGTATATCAGAGTATTACTGTGAGGGGTGTGGGGTATATCAGAGTATTACAGTGAGGGGTGTGGGGTATATCAGAGTGTTACAGTGAGAGGTGTGGGGTATATCAGGTTGATTCGGTGAGGGGTGTGGGGTATATCAATGTGTTACAGTGAGGGGTTGTGTTATATCAGAGTATTACAGTGAGGTGTGTGGTGTATATCAGAGTGTTACAGTGAGCGGCGTGGGGTAAATCAGTTTTACAGTGAGGGGTGTGGGGTATATCATTGTATTACAGTGATGGGTGCGGGATATATCAGAATGTTACAGTGAGGGGTGTGGGGTATATCAGAGTGTTACAGTGAGGGGCGTGGGGTATATCTGATTGATACAGTGAGTGGTCTGGTGTATATCAGTGTATGACAGTGAGGGTTGTGAGGTACATAACAGTGTTACAGTGAGGGGTGTGGGGTTTATCACAGTGTTACAGTGAGGGGTGTGAGGTACATCAGAGTGTTATGGTGAGGCTTGTGGGGTATATCAGATTATTACAATGAGGGGTGTGGGATATATCAGAGTGTTACAGTGAGGGGTGTAGGGTATATCAGAGTGTTACAGTGAGGGGTGTGAGGTATATCAGAATGTCATGGTGAGGCTTTTGGCTATATCAGATTATTACAGTGAGGGGTGTGGGGTATATCAGAGTGTTACAGTGCGGGATGTGCGGTATATCAGAGTATTACTGTGAGGGGTGTGGGGTATATCAGAGTATTACAGTGAGGGGTGTGGGGTATATCAGAGTGTTACAGTGAGAGGTGTGGGGTATATCAGGTTGATCTGGTGAGGGGTGTGGGTTATATCAAGGTGTTACAGTGAGGGGTTGTGTTATATCAGAGTATTACAGTGAGGTGTGTGGTGTATATCAGAGTGTTACATTGAGGGGCATCAGGTATATCAGAGTGTTACAGCGAGCGGTGTGGGGTATATCAGTGTATTACAGTGAGGGGTGGGGGATATATCAGAATGTTGCATTGAGTGGTGTGGGGTATATCAGAGTGTTACAGTGAGGGTCGTGGGGTATATCAGATTGATACAGTGAGCGGTCTGGGGTATATCAGTGTATTACAGTGAGGGGTGTGGGGTACATCAGAGTGTTACAGTGAGGGGTGTGGGGTGTAACAGGGTGGTGCAGTGAGGGGTGTGGAGTTTATAAGAGTTTTTCAGTTAGGGGTGATAAATATATCAGAGTGTTACATTGAGGGGTGTGGGGTATATCAGAGCATTACAGTGAGGTGTGCAGGGTATATTGGGGTGTTACAGTGAGGGGTGTGCGGTATATCAGAGTGTTACAGTGAGGGGTGTGGGGTATATCAGAGCGTTACAGTGAGGGGTGTGGGGTATATCAGAGCGTTACAGTGAGGGGTGTGGGGTATATCCTGATGTTACAGTGAGGGTTGTGAGGTATATCAGAGTGTTACAGTGTGATGTGTGGGGTATATCTGAGTATTACAGTGAGGGGTGTGGGGTATAACAGGGTGGTACTGTGAGGGTTGTGGAGTTTATAAGAGTTTTACAGTGAGGGCTCAGGGATATATCAGAGTGTTACAGTGAGCAGTGTGGGGTATATCAGGGTGTTACAGTGAGGGGTGTGGGGTACATCAGAGTGTTACAGTGAGGGGTGTGGGGTATATCAGGGTGGTTCGGTGAGCGGTGTGTGCTATATCAAGGGGTTACAGTGAGAAGTGTGGGGTATATCAGAGTGTTACAGTTAGGGCTGTGGGGTATATCATGGTGTTGCAGTGAGTGTTTTTTTGGATATATAAGGGTGTTACAGTGAGGGATGTGGGGGGTGTGGGGTATATCAGTGTTACAGTGAGGGGAGTGGTGTATATCAGAGTGTTACAGTGAGGGGTGTGGGGTTTATCAGAGTGTTACAGTGAGAGGTGTAGGGTATATCTGAGTGTTACAGTGAGGGGTGTGGTGTATATCAGGGTGTTACTGTGTGGGGTGTATCAGAGTGTTACATTGAGTGGCGTGGGGTATATCAGGGTGTTGCAGTGATGGGTGTGGGTGTATTGGGGTGTTGCAGTGTGGGATGTGCGGTATATCAGAGTGTTACAGTGAGGGTTGTAGAGTATATCAGAGCGTTACAGTGAGTGATGTGGGGTATTGCAGGATGTTACAGTGTGCGGTGTGCGGTCTATCAGAGTGTTGCAGTGACGGCTGTGGGGTATATCAGACTGTTACAGTGAGGGGTGTGGGGTATATCCGTGTTACAGTGAGGGGTGTGGGGTATATCAGAGTGTTACAGTGATGGCTGTGGGGTATATCAGGGTGTTACAGTGAGGGGTGTGGGGTATATCAGGGTGTTACAGTTAGTGATGTGGGGAATATCAGAGTGTTACAGTGAGTTGTGTGGGGTATATCAGAGTGTTACAATGGAGGGTGTGGGGTATATCAATGTGTTACAGTGAGGAGTGTGGGATATATCAGAGTGTTATAGTGAGGGGTGTGGGGTATATCAGAGTGTTACAGTGAGGTGTGAGGGGTATATCAGGATGTTACAGTGAGGAGTGTGGGGTATATCAGAGTGTTATAGTTAGGGGTGTGGGGCATATCAGAGTGTTACATTGGAGGTTATGGGGTATATCACAGTGTTACGGTGAGGTGTGTGGGGTATATCAGAGTGTTACAGTGAGCAGTGTGGAGTATATAAGAGTGTTATAGTGAGGGGTTTGGGGTATATCAGGGTGTTACAGTGAGGGGTGTGGGGTATATTTTTGTTACAATGAGGGCTGTGGGGTATATCAGTGGATTACAGTGAGGGATGGGGGATATATCAGAATGTTACAGTGAGGGGTGTGCGGTATATCAGAGTATTACAGTGAGAGGTGTGGGGTATATCACAGTGTTACAGTGAGGGGTGTGGGGTTTATCAGAGTGTTACAGTGAGAGGTATAGGGTATATCTGAGTGTTACAGTGAGGGGTGTGGTGTATATCAGGGTGTTACTGTGTGGGGTGTATCAGAGTGTTACAGTGAGGGGTGTGGGATATATCAGAGCGTTGCAGTGCGTGGCGTGGGGTATATCAGAGTGTTACAGTGAGGAGTTTGGGTTATATCAGAGTGTTACAGTGAGGGGTGTGGGGTATATCAGAGTGTTACAGTGAGCAGTGTGGAGTATATAAGAGTGTTATAGTGAGGGGTTTGGGGTATATCAGGGTGTTACAGTGAGGGGTGTGGGTTATATCAGAGTATTACAGTGAGGTGTGTGGTGTATATCAGAGTGTTACAGTGAGGGGCATGGGGTATATCAGACTGTTACAGTGAGCGGTGTGGGGTATATTTTTGTTACAATGAGGGCTGTGGGGTATATCAGTGGATTACTGTGAGGGATGGGGATAATATCAGAATGTTACAGTGAGGGGTGTGCGGTATATCAGAGTATTACAGTGAGAGGTGTGGGGTATATCACAGTGTTACAGTGAGGGGTGTGGGGTTTATCAGAGTGTTACAGTGAGGGGTGTAGGGTATATCTGAGTGTTACAGTGAGGGGTGTGGTGTATATCAGGGTGTTACTGTGTGGGGTGTATCAGAGTGTTACAGTGAGGGGTGTGGGATATATCAGAGCATTGCAGTGCGTGGCGTGGGGTATATCAGAGTGTTACAGTGAGGGGTTTGGGTTATATCAGAGTGTTACAGTGAGGGGTGTGGGGTATATCAGAGCGTTACAGTGAGGGGTGTGGGGTATATCCGCATGTTGCAGTGAAGGTTGTGGGGTATAGCAGGATGTTACAGTGAGGGGTGTGGGGTATATCAGGGTGTTATAGTGAGGGGTGTGGGGTATATCACAGTGTTGCAGTGAGTGGTGTAGGGTATATCAACGTGTTACAGTGAGGGGTGTGGGGTATAACAGGGTGGTACATTGAGGGCTGTGGAGTTTATAAGAGTTTTACAGTGAGGGGTGAGGGATTTTTCAGAGTGTTACAGGGAGAGGTGTGGGGCATATCAAAGTGTTAAAGTGAGGGGTGTGGGGTATATCAGTGTGTTACTTGAGGAGTGTGGGGTATATCAGAGTGTTACAGTGAGGGGTGTGGGGTATATCAGAGTGTTACAGTGAGGGCTGTGGGGCATATCAGGGTGTTACAGTGAGTGTTTTGGGATATATCAGAGTGTTACAGTGAGGGGATTGCGATATATCAGGGTGTTACAGTGAGGGCTGTGGGGCATATCAGGGTGTTACAGTGAGTGTTTTGGGAGATATCAGAGTGTTACAGTGAGGGGAGTGGGATATATCAGGGTGTTACAGTGAGGGGTGTTGGGTATATCAGAGTGTTACAGTGAGGGGTGTGGGTTTATCAGGATGTTACAGTAAGGGGTCTGGGATATTCAGGGTGTTACAATAGGGGTGTCAGATATATCAGAGTGTTATAGTGAGAGGTGTGGGATATATCAGGGTTTTACAGTGAGCGGTGTGGGATATATCAGGGTGTTACAGTGAGGTGTGTGGTGTATATCAGACAGTTACAGTGAGCGGTGTGGGGTATATAAGTGTTACAGTGAGCGGTGTGGGGTAAATCAGTGTTACAGTGAGGGGTGGGGGATATATTAGAGTGTTACAGTGAAGGGTGTGGGGTACATCAGAGTGTTACAGTGAGGGGTGCGGGGTTTATCACAGTATTACAGTGAGGGGTGTGTGTATATCAGGGTATTATAGTGAGGGGTGTGGGATATATCAGGGTGTTACAGTGAGGGGTGTGGGCTATATCAGGTTATTACAGTGAGGGGTGTGGGGTATATCAGGGTGTTACAGTGAGGGGAGTGGGGTACATGAGAGTGTTACAGTGAGCGGTGTGGGTTATATCAGAGGTTTTCAGTTTAGGGTATATTAGCGTGTTACAGTGAGGGGTGTGGGGTACATCGGGGTGGTTCGGTGAGGGGTGTGGCGTATATCATGGTGTTACAGTGAGGGGTGTGGGATATATCAGTGTGTTACAGTGAGGGGCGTGGAACATATCAGAGTGTTACACTGAGGGGTGTGGGGTATATCAGAGAGTTACAGTGAGTGGTGTGGGGTACATGAGAGTGTTACAGTGAGCGGTGTGGGTTATATCAGAGGTTTTCAGTGAGTCGTGTGCGATATATCAGGGTGTTACAGTGAGGTGTGTGTGTATATCAGGGTGTTACAGTGAGGTGTGTGTGTATATCAGGGTGTTACAGTGAGGTGTGGGGTATATCAGAGTGTTACAGTGACGGGTGTGTGTATATCAGGGTGTTACAGTGAGGGGTGTGGGATATATCAGGGTGTTACAGTGAGTGGTGTGGGGTATTTCAGAGTGTTATATTGATGGTTGTGGGCTGTATCAGAGTGTTACAGTGAGGGGTGTGGTGTATATCAGGGTGTTACAGTGAGGTTTTGGGATATATCAGAGTGTTACAGTGAGGGGTGTGGGATATATCAGGGTGTAAAAGTGAGTGGAGTGGGGTATATCAGAGTGTTACAGTGAGGGTTGTGGGTATATCAGGATGTTACAATTAGGGGTCTGGGATATATCATGGTGTTACCGTGATGGGTGTGGGATATATCAGTGTGTTATAGTGAGGGGTATGGGATATATCAGGGTGTTACTGTGAAGGGTGTGGGATATATCAGTGTGTTACAGTGAGGGGTGTGGGATATATCAGTGTGTTACAGTGAGGGGTGTGGGGTATATCACGGTGTTACAGTGAGTGGTGTGGGGTATATCAGAGTGTTAAAGTGAGGATTGTGTGCTACAGCAGGGTGTTAAAGTGAGGGGTGTGGGGTATACCAGGGTGGTAATTTGAGGAGTGTGGGATATATCAGGGTGGTTCGGTGTGGGATGTCGGTTACATCATGGTGTTACAGTGAGGGACATGGAACATATCAGAGTGTTACACTGAGGGGTGTGGGGTATATCAGAGAGTTACAGTGAGTGGTGTGGGGTATATCAGAGTGTTACAGTGAGCGGTGTGGGATATATCAGAGGGTTTCAGTGAGGGGTGTGCGTTAATTCAGGGTGTTACAGTGAAGGTTGTGGGGTACATCAGAGTGTTACCGTGAGGGGTGTGGGCTAAATCACGGTGTTACAGTGAGGGGTGTGGGGTATATCAGGGTGTTACAGTGAGGTGTGTGGGGAATAACGGGTGGTACAGTGAGGGGTGTGGAGTTTATAAGAATTTTTCAGTGAGGGGTCAGGGATATATCAGAATGTTACAGTGAGGGGTGTGGGGTATATCAGAGTGTTACAGTGAGTGGTGTGGGGTATATCACGGTGGTTCGGTGAGGGGTGTAGGGTATATCAAGGTGTTACAGTGAGGAGTGTGGGATATATCAGAGTGTTACAGTGAGGGGTGTGGGGTATATCAGAATGTTACTGTGAGGGTTGTGGGGTATATCAGAGTGTTACAGTGAGTGGTGTGGTGTATATCAGGGTGGTTCGGTGAGGGGTGTGGGGTATATCAAGGTGTTACAGTGAGGAGTGTGGGGTATATCAGTGTGTTACTGTGAGGGGTGTGGGGTATATCAGACTGTTGCGGTTCGAGCTGTGGGCTATATCAGGGTGTTTCAGTGAGTGTTTTGGGATGTATCAGGGTGTTACAGTGAGGGGTGTGGGATATATCAGGGTGTTACAGTGAGGGGTGTTGGGTATATCAGAGTGTTACAGTGAGGGGTGTGGGTTTATCAGGGTGTTACATTGAGGGGTGTGGGATATATCAGGGTGTTACAGTGACGGGTGTTGGGTATATCAGAGTGTTACAGTGAGGGGTGTTGTATATCAGTGTGTTACAGTGAGGGGTGTGGGATATTTCAGAGTGTTACATTGAGGGGTGTTGGGTATATCAGGGTGTTACAGTGAGGGGAGTGGGGTATATCAGAGTGTTACAGTGAGGCGTGTCGGGTAAATCAGAGTGTTACATTGAGGGGTGTGGGGTATTTCAGAGTGTTATATTGAGGGTTGTGGGCTATATCAGAGTGTTACAGTGAGGGCAGTGGTGTATATCAGGGTGTTACATTGAGGGTTTTTGGATATCTCAGAGTGTTACAGTGAGGGGTGTGCGATATATCAGGGTGTAACAGTGAGGGGTGTGGGGTATATCAGAGTGTTACAGTGAGGTTTTTGGGGTATATCTGAGTGTTACAGTGAGGGGTGTGGGTTATATCAGAGCGTTACAGTGAGGGGTGTGGGGTATATCAGAGCATTACAGTGAGGGGTGTGGGGTATATCTGGATGTTACAGTGAGGGGTGTGGGTTATATCAGGGTGTTGCAGTGAGGGGTGTGGGGTATATCAGAGAGTTACAGTGAGAGGTGTGGGGTATATCAGAGTGTTACAGTGAGAGGTGTGGGGTATATCAGAGAGTTACAGAGAGGGGTGTGGTGTTTTTCAGGGTGTTACTGTGTGGGGTGTATCAGAGTACTACAGTGAGTGGTATGGGGTATATCAGAGAGTACAGTGAGGGGTGTGGGGTGTATCAGAGTGTTACATTGAGTAGTGTGGGGTATATCAGGGTGTTGCAGTGAGGGGTGTGGGTATATTTGGGTGTTACAGTGAGGGGTGTGGGGTATATCAGAGTATTACCGTGAGGTGTGTGGTGTATATCAGAGTGTTACAGTGAGGGGTGTGCGGTATATCAGAGTGTTACAGTGAGGTGTGTGGGGTATATCAGGGTGTTACAGTGAGGGGTGTCGGATATATCAGAGTGTTACAGTGGGGCGTGTGGGCTATATCAGAGTGTTACAGTGAGCAGTGTGTGGTATATCAGAGTGTTACAGCTAGAGGTGTGGGGTATATCAGAGTGTTTCAGTGAGGATTGTGGGGTATATTGGAGTGTTACAGTGAGGGCTGTGGTTTATATCAGGGTGTTACAGTGAGGGTTGTGCGATATATCAGAGTGTTACAGTGAGGGGTGTGGGATATATCAGGGTGTAACAGTGAGGGGAATGGGGTATATCATGGTGTTACAGTGAGGGTTGTGGATATATCAGGATGTTACAATTAGGGGTCTGGGGTATATCATGGTGTTACAGTGATGGGTGTGGGATATAACAGAGTGTTACCGTGAGGAGTTTTGGTTATATCAGAGTGTTACAGTGAGGGGTGTGGGATATATGAGGGTGTTACAGCGAGGGGTGTGGGATATATGAGGGTGTTACAGTGAGGGGTGTGGGGTATATCAGAATGTTAAAGTGAGGATTCTGGGCTAAAACAGGGTGTTAAAGTGAGGTGTGTGGGGTAGACCAGGGTGGTACATTGAGAGGTGTGGGATATATCAGGGTGGTTCGGTGAGAGGTGTCACGTATATCCTGGTGTTACAGTGTTGGGTGTCGCATATATCAGAGTGTTACAGTGAGGGCTGTGGGGTATATCAGAGTGTTACAGTGAGCGGTGTGGGTATATCAGAGTATTACAGTGAGGGGTGTGGGATATATCAGAATCTTACAGAGATGGGTGTGGGGTATATCAGAGGGTTACAGTGACAGGTGTGCGTTATTTCAGGGTGTTACATTGAGGGGTGTGGGGTACATCAGATTGTTACAGTGAGGGGTGTGGGATATATCAGAGTGTTACAGTGAGGGGTGGGCATTATATCAGGGTGTTAAAGTGAGTGGTGTGGGGTATATCAGAGTTACAGAGAGGGGTGTGGGGTATATCAGGGTGTTACAGTGAGGGGTGTGGGGTATATCAGGGTGTTGCTGTGAGGGGTGTGGGTATAATGGGGTGTTACAGTGAGGGGTGTGCGGTATATCAGAGTGTTACAGTGAGGGGTGTGGGGTATATCAGAGCGTTTCAGTGAGGGGTGTGGGGTATATCATAGTGTTACAGTGAGGGGTGTGGGGTATATCAGGGTGTTACAGTGAGGCGTGTGGGGTACATCAGGGTGATACAGTGAGAGGTGTGTGGTATATCAGAGAGTTACAGTGAGAGCTGTGGGGTATATCAGAGTGTTACAGTGAGAGCTGTGGGGTATATCAGAGTGTTACAGTGAGGGGTGTGGTGCATATCAGGGTGTTACTGTGTGGGGTGTATCAGAGTGTTACAGTGAGTGGTGTGGGGTATATCAGAGATTTACAGAGAGGAGTATGGTTTATATCAGGGTGTTACAGTGTGGGGTGTATCAGAGTGTTACAATGAGTGGTGTAGGGTATATCTGAGAGTTACAGAGAGGGGTGTCACGTATATCCTGGTGTTACAGTGATGGGTGTCGCATATATCAGAGTGTTACAGTGAGGGCTGTGGGGTATATCAGAGTGTTACAGTGAGAGGTGTGGAGTATATCAGAGTGTTACAGTGAGGCGTGTCGGGTAAATCAGAGTGTTACATTGAGGGTGTGGGGTATTTCAGAGTGTTATATTGAGGGTTGTGGGCTATATCAGAGTGTTACAGTGAGGGCACTGGTGTGTATCAGGGTGTTACATTGAGGGTTTTTGGATATCTCAGAGTGTTACAGTGAGGGGTGTGGGGTATATCAGGGTGTAACAGTGAGGGGTGTGGGGTATATCAGGGTGTTACAGTGAGGGGTTTCGGATATATCAGAGTGTTACAGTGAGGGTTGTGCGATATATCAGAGTGTTACAGTGAGGGGTGTGGGATATATCAGGGTGTAACAGTGAGGGGAATGGGGTATATCATGGTGTTACAGTGAGGGTTGTGGATATATCAGGATGTTACAATTAGGGGTCTGGGGTATATCATGGTGTTACAGTGATGGGTGTGGGATATAACAGAGTGTTACCGTGAGGAGTTTTGGTTATATCAGAGTGTTACAGTGAGGGGTGTGGGATATATCAAAGTGTTACAGTGAGGGGTGTGGGATATATGAGGGTGTTACAGCGAGGGGTGTGGGATATATGAGGGTGTTACAGTGAGGGGTGTGGGGTATATCAGAATGTTAAAGTGAGGATTCTGGGCTAAAACAGGGTGTTAAAGTGAGGTGTGTGGGGTAGACCAGGGTGGTACATTGAGAGGTGTGGGATATATCAGGGTGGTTCGGTGAGGGGTGTCACGTATATCCTGGTGTTACAGTGTTGGGTGTCGCATATATCAGAGTGTTACAGTGAGGGCTGTGGGGTATATCAGAGTGTTACAGTGAGCGGTGTGGGTATATCAGAGTATTACAGTGAGGGGTGTGGGATATATCAGAATCTTACAGAGATGGGTGTGGGGTATATCAGAGGGTTACAGTGACAGGTGTGCGTTATTTCAGGGTGTTACATTGAGGGGTGTGGGGTACATCAGATTGTTACAGTGAGGGGTGTGGGATATATCAGAGTGTTACAGTGAGGGGTGGGCGTTATATCAGGGGGTTAAAGTGAGTGGTGTGGGGTATATCAGAGTTACAGAGAGGGGTGTGGGGTATATCAGGGTGTTACAGTGAGGGGTGTGGGGTATATCAGGGTGTTGCTGTGAGGGGTGTGGGTATAATGGGGTGTTACAGTGAGGGGTGTGCGGTATATCAGAGTGTTACAGTGAGGGGTGTGGGGTATATCAGAGTGTTACAGTGAGGGGTGTGGGGTATATCAGAGCGTTTCAGTGAGGGGTGTGGGGTATATCATAGTGTTACAGTGAGGGGTGTGGGGTATATCAGGGTGTTACAGTGAGGCGTGTGGGGTATATCAGGGTGTTACAGTGAGAGGTGTGTGGTATATCAGAGAGTTACTGTGAGAGCTGTGGGGTATATCAGCGTGTTACAGTGAGAACTGTGGGATATATCAGAGTGTTACAGTGAGGGGTGTGGTGCATATCAGGGTGTTACTGTGTGGGGTGTATCAGAGTGTTACAGTGAGTGGTGTGGGGTATATCAGAGATTTACAGAGAGGAGTATGGTTTATGTCAGGGTGTTACAGTGTGGGGTGTATCAGAGTGTTACAATGAGTGGTGTAGGGTATATCTGAGAGTTACAGAGAGGGGTGTCACGTATATCCTGGTGTTACAGTGATGGGTGTCGCATATATCAGAGTGTTACAGTGAGGGCTGTGGGGTATATCAGAGTGTTACAGTGAGAGGTGTGGAGTATATCAGAGTGTTACAGTGAGGCGTGTCGGGTAAATCAGAGTGTTACATTGAGGGTGTGGGGTATTTCAGAGTGTTATATTGAGGGTTGTGGGCTATATCAGAGTGTTACAGTGAGGGCAGTGGTGTGTATCAGGGTGTTACATTGAGGGTTTTTGGATATCTCAGAGTGTTACAGTGAGGGGTGTGCGATATATCAGGGTGTAACAGTGAGGGGTGTGGGGTATATCAGAGTGTTACAGTGAGGTTTTTGGGGTATATCTGAGTGTTACAGTGAGGGGTGTGTGTATATCAGGGTATTATAGTGAGGGGTGTGGGGTATATCAGGGTGTTACAGTGAGGGGAGTGGGGTATATCAGAGAGTTACAGTGATGGGTATGGGATATATCCGGGTGTTACAGTGAGGGGAGTGGGGTATATGAGAGTGTTACAGTGAGGGGTTTAGGGTATATTAGCGTGTTAAAGTGAGGGGTGTGGGGTATATCAGAGTGTTACAGTGAGGGGTGTGGGGTACATCGGGGTTGTTCGTTGAGGGGTGTGGCGTATATCATGGTGTTACAGTGAGGGGTGTGGGATATATCAGTGTGTTACAGTGAGGGGCGTGGAACATATCAGAGTGTTACACTGAGGGGTGTGGGGTATATCCGAGAGTTACAGTGAGTGGTGTGGGGTATATGTGAGTGTTACAGTGAGCGGTGTGGGATATATCAGAGGTTTTCAGTGAGGGGTGTGCGTTAATTCAGGGTGTTACAGTGAGGGTTGTGGGGTACATCAGAGTGTTACCGTGAGGGGTGTGGGCTAAATCACGGTGTTACAGTGAGGGGTGTGGGGTATATCAGGGTGTTACAGTGAGGGGTGTGGGGAATAACAGGGTGGTACAGTGAGGGTTGTGGAGTTTATAAGAATTTTTCAGTGAGGGCTCAGGGATATATCAGAGTGTTACAGTGAGGGGAGTGGGGTATATCAGAGTGTTACAGTGAGTGGTGTGGGGTATATCAGAGTGTTACAGTGAGGGGTGTGGGGTATATCAGAATGTTACAGTGAGGGTTGTGCGGTATATCAGAGTGTTTCAGTGAGTGATGTGGTGTATATCAGGGTGGTTCGGTGAGGGGTGTGGGGTATATCAAGGTGTTACAGAGAGGAGTGTGGGATATATCAGAGTGTTACAGTGAGGGGTGTGGGGTATATCAGAATGTTACAGTGAGGGTTGTGTGGTATATCAGAGTGTTTCAGTGAGTGGTGCGGTGTATATCAGGGTGGTTCGGTGAGGGATGTGGGGTATATCAAGGTGTTACAGTGAGGAGTGTGGGGTATATCAGAGTGTTACAGTGAGGGGTGTGGGGTATATCAGAGTGTTACAGTGAGGTGTGCGGGATATATCAGGGTGTTACAGTGAGGGTTTTGGGGTATATCAGAGTTTTACAGTGAGGGGTGTGTGTATGTCAGGGTGTTACAGTGAGTGGTGTGGGGTATATGAGAGTGTTACAGTGTGGGGTGTGGGGTATATCAGCGTGTTACAGTGAGAGCTGTGGGGTATATCACAGTATTACAGTGAGGGGTGTGCGGTATATCAGAGTGTTACAGTGAGGAGTGTGGGGTATATCAGGGTGTTACAGTGAGGGTTGTGGGGTATATCAGATTGTTACAGTGAGGGCTGTGGGGTATATCAGGGTGTTACAGTGAGTGGTGTGCGATATATCGGGGTGTTACAGTGAGGTGTGTGTGTATATCAGGGTGTTACAGTGAGGTGTGTGTGTATATCAGGGTGTTACAGTGAGGTGTGGGGTATATCAGAGTGTTACAGTGACGGGTGTGTGTATATCAGGGTGTTAAAGTGAGGGGTGTGGGATATATCAGGGTGTTACAGTGAGTGGTGTGGGGTATTTCAGAGTGTTATATTGATGGTTGTGGGCTGTATCAGAGTGTTACAGTGAGGGGTGTGGTGTATATCAGGGTGTTACAGTGAGGTTTGGGGATATATCAGAGTGTTACAGTGAGGGGTGTGGGATATATCAGGGTGTAAAAGTGAGTGGAGTGGGGTATATCAGAGTGTTACAGTGAGGGTTGTGGGTATATCAGGATGTTACAATTAGGGGTCTGGGATATATCATGGTGTTACAGTGATGGGTGTGGGATATATCAGTGTGTTACAGTGAGGGGTGTGGGATATATCAGGGTGTTACAGTGAGGGGTGTGGGATATATCAGTGTGTTACAGTGAGGGGTGTGGGATATATCAGTGTGTTACAGTGAGGGGTGTGGGGTATATCACGGTGTTACAGTGAGTGGTGTGGGGTATATCAGAGTGTTAAAGTGAGGATTGTGTGCTACAGCAGGGTGTTAAAGTGAGGGGTGGGGTATACCAGGGTGGTAAATTGAGCGGTGTGGGATATATCAGGGTGGTTCGTGAGGGATGTCGGTTACATCATGGTGTGACAGTGAGGGACATGGAACATATCAGAGTGTTACACTGAGGGGTGTGGGGTATATCAGAGTGTTACAGTGAGCGGTGTGGGATATATCAGAGGGTTTCAGTGAGGGGTGTGCGTTAAGTCAGGGTGTTACAGTGAGGGTTGTGGGGTACATCAGAGTGTTACCGTGAGGGGTGTGGGCTATATCAGAGTGTTACAGTGAGGGTTGTCGGGTATATCAAGGAGTTACAGTGAGGAGTGTGGGGTATATCAGATTGTTACAGTGAGGGGTGTGGGGTATATCAGGGTGTTACAGTGAGGGCTGTGGGGTATATCAGATTGTTACAGTGAGGGCTGTGGGGTATATCAGGGTGTTACAGTGAGTGGTGTGCGATATATCAGGGTGTTACAGTGAGGTGTGTGTGTATATCAGGGTGTTACAGTGAGGTGTGTGTGTATATCAGGGTGTTACAGTGGGTTTTGGGTTATATCAGAGTGTTACAGTGACAGGTGTGTATATATCAGGGTGTTACAGTGAGTGGTGTGGGGTATTTCAGAGTGTTATATTGATGGTTGTGGGCTATATCAGAGTGTTACAGTGAGGGGTGTGGTGTATATCAGGGTGTTACAGTGAGGTTTTGGGATATATCAGAGTGTTACAGTGAGGGGTGTGGGATATATCAGGGTGTAACAGTGAGTGGAGTGGGGTATATCAGAGTGTTACAGTGAGGGTTGTGGGTATATCAGGATGTTACAATTAGGGGTCTGGGATATATCATGGTGTTACAGTGATGGGTGTGGGACATATCAGAGTGTTACACTGAGGGGTGTGGGGTATATCAGAGAGTTACAGTGAGGGGTGTGGGGTATATCACGGTGGTTCGGTGAGGGATGTGGGGTATATCAAGGTGTTACAGTGAGGAGTGTGGGGTATATCAGAGTGTTACAGTGAGGGGTGTGGAGTATATCAGAATGTTACTGTGAGGGTTGTGGGGTATATCAGAGTGTTACAGTGAGTGGTGTGGTGTATATCAGGGTGGTTCGGTGAGGGGTGTGGGGTATATCAAGGTGTTACAGTGAGGAGTGTGGGGTATATCAGAGTGTTACTGTGAGGGGTGTGGGGTATATCAGACTGTTATGGTTAGAGCTGTGGGCTATATCTGGGTGTTACAGTGAGTGGTGTGGGATATATCAGGGTGTTACATTGAGGGGTGTGGGATATAACAGAGTGTTACCGTGAGGTTTTTGGGGTATATCTGAGTGTTACAGTGAGGGGTGTGTGTATATCAGGGTATTATAGTGAGGGGTGTGGGATATATCAGGGTGTTACAGTGAGGGGTGTGGCCTATATCAGGTTATTACAGTGAGGGGTGTGGGGTATATCAGGGTGTTACAGTGAGGGGAGTGGGGTATATCAGAGAGTTACAGTGATGGGTATGGGATATATCCGGGTGTTACAGTGAGGGGAGTGGGGTATATGAGAGTGTTACAGTGAGGGGTTTAGGGTATATTAGCGTGTTAAAGTGAGGGGTGTGGGGTATATCAGAGTGTTACAGTGAGGGGTGTGGGGTACATCGGGGTGGTTCGTTGAGGGGTGTGGCGTATATCATGGTGTTACAGTGAGGGGTGTGGGATATATCAGTGTGTTACAGTGAGGGGCGTGGAACATATCAGAGTGTTACACTGAGGGGTGTGGGGTATATCCGAGAGTTACAGTGAGTGGTGTGGGGTATATGTGAGTGTTACAGTGAGCGGTGTGGGATATATCAGAGGTTTTCAGTGAGGGGTGTGCGTTAAATCAGGGTGTTACAGTGAAGGTTGTGGGGTACATCAGAGTGTTACCGTGAGGGGTGTGGGCTAAATCACGGTGTTACAGTGAGGGGTGTGGGGTATATCAGGGTGTTACAGTGAGGGGTGTGGGGAATAACAGGGTGGTACAGTGAGGGTTGTGGAGTTTATAAGAATTTTTCAGTGAGGGCTCAGGGATATATCAGAGTGTTACAGTGAGGGGAGTGGGGTATATCAGAGTGTTACAGTGAGTGGTGTGGGGTATATCAGAGTGTTACAGTGAGGGGTGTGGGGTATATCAGAATGTTACAGTGAGGGTTGTGCGGTATATCAGAGTGTTTCAGTGAGTGATGTGGTGTATATCAGGGTGGTTCGGTGAGGGGTGTGGGGTATATCAAGGTGTTACAGAGAGGAGTGTGGGATATATCAGAGTGTTACAGTGAGGGGTGTGGGGTATATCAGAATGTTACAGTGAGGGTTGTGTGGTATATCAGAGTGTTTCAGTGAGTGGTGCGGTGTATATCAGGGTGGTTCGGTGAGGGATGTGGGGTATATCAAGGTGTTACAGTGAGGAGTGTGGGGTATATCAGAGTGTTACAGTGAGGGGTGTGGGGTATATCAGAGTGTTACAGTGAGGTGTGCGGGATATATCAGGGTGTTACAGTGAGGGTTTTGGGGTATATCAGAGTTTTACAGTGAGGGGTGTGTGTATGTCAGGGTGTTACAGTGAGTGGTGTGGGGTATATGAGAGTGTTACAGTGTGGGGTGTGGGGTATATCAGCGTGTTACAGTGAGAGCTGTGGGGTATATCACAGTATTACAGTGAGGGGTGTGCGGTATATCAGAGTGTTACAGTGAGGAGTGTGGGGTATATCAGGGTGTTACAGTGAGGGCTGTGGGGTATATCAGATTGTTACAGTGAGGGCTGTGGGGTATATCAGGGTGTTACAGTGAGTGGTGTGCGATATATCGGGGTGTTACAGTGAGGTGTGTGTGTATATCAGGGTGTTACAGTGAGGTGTGTGTGTATATCAGGGTGTTACAGTGAGGTGTGGGGTATATCAGAGTGTTACAGTGACGGGTGTGTGTATATCAGGGTGTTACAGTGAGGGGTGTGGGATATATCAGGGTGTTACAGTGAGTGGTGTGGGGTATTTCAGAGTGTTATATTGCTGGTTGTGGGCTGTATCAGAGTGTTACAGTGAGGGGTGTGGTGTATATCAGGGTGTTACAGTGAGGTTTTGGGATATATCAGAGTGTTACAGTGAGGGGTGTGGGATATATCAGGGTGTAAAAGTGAGTGGAGTGGGGTATATCAGAGTGTTACAGTGAGGGTTGTGGGTATATCAGGATGTTACAATTAGGGGTCTGGGATATATCATGGTGTTACAGTGATGGGTGTGGGATATATCAGTGTGTTACAGTGAGGGGTGTGGGATATATCAGGGTGTTACAGTGAGGGGTGTGGGATATATCAGTGTGTTACAGTGAGGGGTGTGGGATATATCAGTGTGTTACAGTGAGGGGTGTGGGGTATATCACGGTGTTACAGTGAGTGGTGTGGGGTATATCAGAGTGTTAAAGTGAGGATTGTGTGCTACAGCAGGGTGTTAAAGTGAGGGGTGTGGGGTATACCAGGGTGGTAAATTGAGCGGTGTGGGATATATCAGGGTGGTTCGTGAGGGATGTCGGTTACATCATGGTGTGACAGTGAGGGACATGGAACATATCAGAGTGTTACACTGAGGGGTGTGGGGTATATCAGAGTGTTACAGTGAGCGGTGTGGGATATATCAGAGGGTTTCAGTGAGGGGTGTGCGTTAATTCAGGGTGTTACAGTGAGGGTTGTGGGGTACATCAGAGTGTTACCGTGAGGGGTGTGGGCTATATCAGAGTGTTACAGTGAGGGTTGTCGGGTATATCAAGGAGTTACAGTGAGGAGTGTGGGGTATATCAGATTGTTACAGTGAGGGGTGTGGGGTATATCAGGGTGTTACAGTGAGGGCTGTGGGGTATATCAGATTGTTACAGTGAGGGCTGTGGGGTATATCAGGGTGTTACAGTGAGTGGTGTGCGATATATCAGGGTGTTACAGTGAGGTGTGTGTGTATATCAGGGTGTTACAGTGAGGTGTGTGTGTATATCAGGGTGTTACAGTGGGTTTTGGGTTATATCAGAGTGTTACAGTGACAGGTGTGTATATATCAGGGTGTTACAGTGAGTGGTGTGGGGTATTTCAGAGTGTTATATTGATGGTTGTGGGCTATATCAGAGTGTTACAGTGAGGGGTGTGGTGTATATCAGGGTGTTACAGTGAGGTTTTGGGATATATCAGAGTGTTACAGTGAGGGGTGTGGGATATATCAGGGTGTAACAGTGAGTGGAGTGGGGTATATCAGAGTGTTACAGTGAGGGTTGTGGGTATATCAGGATGTTACAATTAGGGGTCTGGGATATATCATGGTGTTACAGTGATGGGTGTGGGACATATCAGAGTGTTACACTGAGGGGTGTGGGGTATATCAGAGAGTTACAGTGAGGGGTGTGGGGTATATCACGGTGTTTCGGTGAGGGATGTGGGGTATATCAAGGTGTTACAGTGAGGAGTGTGGGGTATATCAGAGTGTTACAGTGAGGGGTGTGGAGTATATCAGAATGTTACTGTGAGGGTTGTGGGGTATATCAGAGTGTTACAGTGAGTGGTGTGGTGTATATCAGGGTGGTTCGGTGAGGGGTGTGGGGTATATCAAGGTGTTACAGTGAGGAGTGTGGGGTATATCAGAGTGTTACTGTGAGGGGTGTGGGGTATATCAGACTGTTATGGTTAGAGCTGTGGGCTATATCTGGGTGTTACAGTGAGTGGTGTGGGATATATCAGGGTGTTACATTGAGGGGTGTGGGATATAACAGAGTGTTACCGTGAGGAGTTTTGGTTATATCAGAGTGTTACAGTGAGGGGTGTGGGATATATCAGGGTGTAACAGTGAGTGGAGTGGGGTATATCAGAGTGTTACAATGAGGGCTGTGGGTATATCAGGATGTTACAATTAGGGGTGTGGGATATATCATGGTGTTACAGTGATGGGTGTGGGATATATCAGTGTGTTACAGTGAGGGGTGTGGGATATATCAGGGTGTTACAGTGAGGGGTGTGGGATATATCAGTGTGTTACAGTGAGGTGTGTGGGATATATCAGTGTGTTACAGTGAGGGGTGTGGGGTATATCACGGTGTTACAGTGAGTGGTGTGGGGTATATCAGGGTGTTACAGTGAGGGGTGTGGGGAATAACGGGTGGTACAGTGAGGGGTGTGGAGTTTATAAGAATTTTTCAGTGAGGGGTCAGGGATATATCAGAGTGTTACAGTGAGGGGTGTGGGGTATATCAGAGTGTTACAGTGAGTGGTGTGGGGTATATCACGGTGGTTCGGTGAGGGGTGTGGGGTATATCAAGGTGTTACAGTGAGGAGTGTGGGGTATATCAGAGTGTTAAAGTGAGGATTGTGTGCTACAGCAGGGTGTTAAAGTGAGGGGTGTGGGGTATACCAGGGTGGTAAATTGAGGGGTGTGGGATATATCAGGGTGGTTCGGTGAGGGATGTCGGTTACATCATGGTGTTACAGTGAGGGACGTGGAACGTATCAGAGTGTTACACTGAGGGGTGTGGGGTATATCAGAGAGTTACAGTGAGCGGTGTGGGGTATATCAGAGTGTTACAGTGAGCGGTGTGTGATATATCAGAGGGTTTCAGTGAGGGGTGTGCGTTAATTCAGGGTGTTACAGTGAGGGTTGTGGGGTACATCAGAGTGTTACCGTGAGGGGTGTGGGCTAAATCACGGTGTTACAGTGAGGGGTGTGGGGTATATCAGGGTGTTACAGTGAGGGGTGTGGGGAATAACGGGTGGTACAGTGAGGGGTGTGGAGTTTATCAGAATTTTTCAGTGAGGGGTCAGGGATATATCAGAGTGTTACAGTGAGGGGAGTGGGGTATATCAGAGTGTTACAGTGAGTGGTGTGGGGTATATCACGGTGGTTCCGTGAGGGGTGTGGGGTATATCAAGGTGTTACAGTGAGGAGTGTGGGGTATATCAGAGTGTTACAGAGAGGGGTGTGGGGTATATCAGAATGTTACTGTAAGGGTTGTGGGGTATATCAGAGTGTTACAGTGAGTGGTGTGGTGTATATCAGGGTGGTTCGGTGAGGGGTGTGGGGTATATCAAGGTGTTACAGTGAGGAGTGTGGGGTATATCAGAGTGTTACTGTGAGGGGTGTGGGTATATCAGGATGTTACAATTAGGGGTCTGAGATATATCATGGTGTTACAGTGATGGGTGTGGAATATATCAGGGTGTTACAGTGAGGGGTGTGGGATATATCAGTGTGTTACTGTGAGGGGTGTGGGATATATCAGTGTGTTACAGTGAGGGGTGTGGGGTATATCACGGTGTTACAGTGAGGAGTGTGGGGTATATCAGAGTGTTACAGTGAGGGGTGTGGGGTATATCAGAATGTTACTGTAAGGGTTGTGGGGTATATCAGAGTGTTACAGTGAGTGGTGTGGTGTATATCAGGGTGGTTCGGTGAGTGGTGTGGGGTATATCAAGGTGTTACAGTGAGGAGTGTGGGGTATATCAGAGTGTTACTGTGAGGGGTGTGGGTATATCAGGATGTTACAATTAGGGGTCTGAGATATATCATGGTGTTACAGTGATGGGTGTGGAATATATCAGGGTGTTACAGTGAGGGGTGTGGGATATATCAGTGTGTTACTGTGAGGGGTGTGGGATATATCAGTGTGTTACAGTGAGGGGTGTGGGGTATATCACAGTGTTACAGTGAGTGGTGTGGGGTATATCAGGGTGTTACAGTGAGGGGTGTGGGGAATAACGGGTGGTACAGTTAGGGGTGTGGAGTTTATAAGAATTTTTCAGTGAGGGCTCAGGGATATATCAGAGTGTTACAGTGAGTGGTGTGGGGTATATCACGGTGGTTCGGTGAGGGGTGTGGGGTATATCAAGGTGTTACAGTGAGGAGTGTGGGGTATATCAGAGTGTTAAAGTGAGGATTGTGTGCTACAGCAGGGTGTTAAAGTGAGGGGTGTGGGGTATACCAGGGTGGTAAATTGAGGGGTGTGGGATATATCAGGGTGGTTCGGTGAGGGATGTCGGTTACATCATGGTGTTACAGTGAGGGACGTGGAACATATCAGAGTGTTACACTGAGGGGTGTGGGGTATATCAGAGAGTTACAGTGAGTGGTGTGGGGTATATCAGAGTGTTACAGTGAGCGGTGTGGGATATATCAGAGGGTTTCAGTGAGGGGTGTGCGTTAATTCAGGGTGTTACAGTGAGGGTTGTGGGGTACATCAGAGTGTTACCGTGAGGGGTGTGGGCTAAATCACGGTGTTACAGTGAGGGGTGTGGGGTATATCAGGGTGTTACAGTGAGGGGTGTGGAGAATAACGGGTGGTACAGTGAGGGGTGTGGAGTTTATAAGAATTTTTCAGTGAGGGGTCAGGGATATATCAGAGTGTTACAGTGAGGGGTGTGGGGTATATCAGGGTGTTACAGTGAGTGGTGTGGGGTGTATCACGGTGGTTCAGTGAGGGGTGTGGGGCATATCAAGGTGTTACAGTGAGGAGTGTGGGGTATATCAGAGTGTTACAGTGAGGGGTGTGGGGTATATCAGAATGTTACTGTAAGGGTTGTGGGGTATATCAGAGTGTTACAGTGAGTGGTGTGGTGTATATCAGGGTGGTTCGGTGAGGGGTGTGGGGTATATCAAGGTGTTACAGTGAGGATTGTGGGGTATATCAGAGTGTTACTGTGAGGGGTGTGGGGTATATCAGACTGTTACGGTTAGAGCTGTGGGCTATATCAGGGTGTTACAGTGAGTGTTTTGGGATGTATCAGGGTGTTACAGTGAGGGGTGTGGGATATATCAGGGTGTTACAGTGAGGGGTGTGGGGTATATCAGGGTGTTACAGTGAGTGGTGTGGGGTGTATCACGGTGGTTCAGTGAGGGGTGTGGGGCATATCAAGGTGTTACAGTGAGGAGTGTGGGGTATATCAGAGTGTTACAGTGAGGGGTGTGGGGTATATCAGAATGTTACTGTAAGGGTTGTGGGGTATATCAGAGTGTTACAGTGAGTGGTGTGGTGTATATCAGGGTGGTTCGGTGAGGGGTGTGGGGTATATCAAGGTGTTACAGTGAGGATTGTGGGGTATATCAGAGTGTTACTGTGAGGGGTGTGGGGTATATCAGACTGTTACGGTTAGAGCTGTGGGCTATATCAGGGTGGTACAGTGAGTGTTTTGGGATGTATCAGGGTGTTACAGTGAGGGGTGTGGGATATATCAGGGTGTTACAGTGAGGGGTGTTGGGTATATCAGAGTGTTACAGTGAGGGGTGTGGGTTTATCAGGATGTTACAATGAGGGGTGTGGGATATAACAGAGTGTTACCGTGAGGAGTTTTGGTTATATCAGAGTGTTACAGTGAGGGGTGTGGGATATATCAAAGTGTTACAGTGAGGGTTGTGGGATATATGAGGGTGTTACAGTGAGGGGTGTGGGGTATATCAGAATGTTAAAGTGAGGATTCTGGGCTAAAACAGGGTGTTAAAGTGAGGTGTGTGGGGTAGACCAGGGTGGTACATTGAGGGGTGTGGGATATATCAGGGTGGTTCGGTGAGGGGAGTCACGTATATCCTGGTGTTACAGTGATGGGTGTCGCATATATCAGAGCGTTACAGTGAGGGCTGTGGGGTATATCAGAGTGTTACAGTGAGCGGTGTGGGTATATCAGAGTATTACAGTGAGGGGTGTGGGATATATCAGAATCTTACAGAGATGGGTGTGGGGTATATCAGAGGGTTACAGTGACAGGAGTGCGTTATTTCAGGGTGTTACAGTGAGGGGTGTGGGGTACATCAGATTGTTACAGTGAGGGGTGTGGGATATATCAGAGTGTTACAGTGAGGGGTGGGCATTATATCAGGGGGTTAAAGTGAGTGGTGTGGGGTATATCAGGGTGTTGCTGTGAGGGGTGTGGGTATAATGGGGTGTTACAGTGAGGGGTGTGGGGTATATCAGAGCGTTTCAGTGAGGGGTGTGGGATATATCAGAATCTTACAGAGATGGGTGTGGGGTATATCAGAGGGTTACAGTGACAGGTGTGCGTTATTTCAGGGTGTTACATTGAGGGGTGTGGGGTACATCAGATTGTTACAGTGAGGGGTGTGGGATATATCAGAGTGTTACAGTGAGGGGTGGGCGTTATATCAGGGTGTTAAAGTGAGTGGTGTGGGGTATATCAGAGTTACAGAGAGGGGTGTGGGGTATATCAGGGTGTTACAGTGAGGGGTGTGGGGTATATCAGGGTGTTGCTGTGAGGGGTGTGGGTATAATGGGGTTTTACAGTGAGGGGTGTGGGGTATATCAGCGCGTTTCAGTGAGGGGTGTGGGGTATATCAGAGAGTTACAGTGAGGGTTGTGGGGTATAGCAGGATGTTACAGTGAGGGGTGTGGGGTATATCAGGGTGTTACAGTGAGAGGTGTGTGGTATATCAGAGAGTTACAGTGAGAGCTGTGGGGTATATCAGAGTGTTACAGTGAGAGGTGTGGGGAATATCCGAGAGTTACAGAGAGGGCTGTGGTGCATATCAGGGTGTTACTGTGTGGGGTGTATCAGAGTGTTACAGTGAGTGGTGTGGGGTATATCAGAGATTTACAGAGAGGAGTATGGTTTATATCAGGGTGTTACAGTGTGGGGTGTATCAGAGTGTTACAATGAGTGGTGTAGGGTATATCTGAGAGTTACAGAGAGGGGTGTGGTGTATATCAGGTTGTTACAGTGTGGGGTGTTTCAGAGCGTTGCAGTGAGTGGTGTGGGTATATCAGGGTGTTACAGTGAGTGGTTTGGGGTATATCAGAGTGTTACACTGAGGGGTGTGTGTATGTCAGGGTGTTACAGTGAGTGGTGTGGGGTATATGAGAGTGTTACAGTGAGGGGTGTGGGGTATATCAGAGTGTTACAGTGCGGGATGTGCGGTATATCAGAGTGTTATAGTGAGGGGTGTAAGCTATATCAGAGTGTTACAGTGAGGGTTGTGGGGTATATCAAGGTGTTACATTGAGGGCTGCGGTGTATATCAGATTGTTACAGTGAGGGCCGTGGGGTATATCAGGGTGTTACAGTGAGTGTTTTGGAATATATCAGGGTGTTACAGTGAGGGGGGTGGGGTATATCAGAGTGTTACAGTGAGGCGTGTCGGGTAAATCAGAGTGTTACATTGAGGGGTGTGGGGTATTTCAGAGTGTTATATTGAGGGTTGTGGGCTATATCAGAGTGTTACAGTGAGGGCAGTGGTGTGTATCAGGGTGTTACATTGAGGGTTTTTGGATATCTCAGAGTGTTACAGTGAGGGGTGTGCAATATATCAGGGTGTAACAGTGAGGGGTGTGGGGTATATCAGACTGTTACGGTTAGAGCTGTGGGCTATATCTGGGTGTTACAGTGAGTGGTGTGGGATATATCAGGGTGTTACATTGAGGGGTGTGGGATATAACAGAGTGTTACCGTGATGAGTTTTGGTTATATCAGAGTGTTACAGTGAGGGGTGTGGGATATATCAGGGTGTAACAGTGAGTGGAGTGGGGTATATCAGAGTGTTACAATGAGGGCTGTGGGTATATCAGGATGTTACAATTAGGGGTGTGGGATATATCATGGTGTTACAGTGATGGGTGTGGGATATATCAGTGTGTTACAGTGAGGGGTGTGGGATATATCAGGGTGTTACAGTGAGGGGTGTGGGATATATCAGTGTGTTACAGTGAGGTGTGTGGGATATATCAGTGTGTTACAGTGAGGGGTGTGGGGTATATCAGGGTGTTACAGTGAGGGGTGTGGGGAATAACGGGTGGTACAGTGAGGGGTGTGGAGTTTATAAGAATTTTTCAGTGAGGGGTCAGGGATATATCAGAGTGTTACAGTGAGGGGTGTGGGGTATATCAGAGTGTTACAGTGAGTGGTGTGGGGTATATCACGGTGGTTCGGTGAGGGGTGTGGGGTATATCAAGGTGTTACAGTGAGGAGTGTGGGGTATATCAGAGTGTTAAAGTGAGGATTGTGTGCTACAGCAGGGTGTTAAAGTGAGGGGTGTGGGGTATACCAGGGTGGTAAATTGAGGGGTGTGGGATATATCAGGGTGGTTCGGTGAGGGATGTCGGTTACATCATGGTGTTACAGTGAGGGACGTGGAACATATCAGAGTGTTACACTGAGGGGTGTGGGGTATATCAGAGAGTTACCGTGAGCGGTGTGTGATATATCAGAGGGTTTCAGTGAGGGGTGTGCGTTAATTCAGGGTGTTACAGTGAGGGTTGTGGGGTACATCAGAGTGTTACCGTGAGGGGTGTGGGCTAAATCACGGTGTTACAGTGAGGGGTGTGGGGTATATCAGGGTGTTACAGTGAGGGGTGTGGGGAATAACGGGTGGTACAGTGAGGGGTGTGGAGTTTATCAGAATTTTTCAGTGAGGGGTCAGGGATATATCAGAGTGTTACAGTGAGGGGAGTGGGGTATATCAGAGTGTTACAGTGAGTGGTGTGGGGTATATCACGGTGGTTCCGTGAGGGGTGTGGGGTATATCAAGGTGTTACAGTGAGGAGTGTGGGGTATATCAGAGTGTTACAGTGAGGGGTGTGGGGTATATCAGAATGTTACTGTAAGGGTTGTGGGGTATATCAGAGTGTTACAGTGAGTGGTGTGGTGTATATCAGGGTGGTTCGGTGAGGGGTGTGGGGTATATCAAGGTGTTACAGTGAGGAGTGTGGGGTATATCAGAGTGTTACTGTGAGGTGTGTGGGTATATCAGGATGTTACAATTAGGGGTCTGAGATATATCATGGTGTTACAGTGATGGGTGTGGAATATATCAGGGTGTTACAGTGAGGGGTGTGGGATATATCAGTGTGTTACTGTGAGGGGTGTGGGGTATATCAGAGTGTTACAGTGAGTGGTGTGGGGTATATCACGGTGGTTCGGTGAGGGGTGTGGGGTATATCAAGGTGTTACAGTGAGGAGTGTGGGGTATATCAGAGTGTTAAAGTGAGGATTGTGTGCTACAGCAGGGTGTTAAAGTGAGGGGTGTGGGGTATACCAGGGTGGTAAATTGAGGGGTGTGGGATATATCAGGGTGGTTCGGTGAGGGATGTCGGTTACATCATGGTGTTACAGTGAGGGACGTGGAACATATCAGAGTGTTACACTGAGGGGTGTGGGGTATATCAGAGAGTTACAGTGAGCGGTGTGTGATATATCAGAGGGTTTCAGTGAGGGGTGTGCGTTAATTCAGGGTGTTACAGTGAGGGTTGTGGGGTACATCAGAGTGTTACCGTGAGGGGTGTGGGCTAAATCACGGTGTTACAGTGAGGGGTGTGGGGTATATCAGGGTGTTACAGTGAGGGGTGTGGGGAATAACGGGTGGTACAGTGAGGGGTGTGGAGTTTATCAGAATTTTTCAGTGAGGGGTCAGGGATATATCAGAGTGTTACAGTGAGGGGAGTGGGGTATATCAGAGTGTTACAGTGAGTGGTGTGGGGTATATCACGGTGGTTCCGTGAGGGGTGTGGGGTATATCAAGGTGTTACAGTGAGGAGTGTGGGGTATATCAGAGTGTTACAGTGAGGGGTGTGGGGTATATCAGAATGTTACTGTAAGGGTTGTGGGGTATATCAGAGTGTTACAGTGAGTGGTGTGGTGTATATCAGGGTGGTTCGGTGAGGGGTGTGGGGTATATCAAGGTGTTACAGTGAGGAGTGTGGGGTATATCAGAGTGTTACTGTGAGGTGTGTGGGTATATCAGGATGTTACAATTAGGGGTCTGAGATATATCATGGTGTTACAGTGATGGGTGTGGAATATATCAGGGTGTTACAGTGAGGGGTGTGGGATATATCAGTGTGTTACTGTGAGGGGTGTGGGATATATCAGTGTGTTACAGTGAGGGGTGTGGGGAATAACGGGTGGTACAGTTAGGGGTGTGGAGTTTATAAGAATTTTTCAGTGAGGGGTCAGGGATATATCAGAGTGTTACAGTGAGTGGTGTGGGGTATATCACGGTGGTTCGGTGAGGGGTGTGGGGTATATCAAGGTGTTACAGTGAGGAGTGTGGGGTATATCAGAGTGTTAAAGTGAGGATTGTGTGCTACAGCAGGGTGTTAAAGTGAGGGGTGTGGGGTATACCAGGGTGGTAAATTGAGGGGTGTGGGATATATCAGGGTGGTTCGGTGAGGGATGTCGGTTACATCATGGTGTTACAGTGAGGGACGTGGAACATATCAGAGTGTTACACTGAGGGGTGTGGGGTATATCAGAGAGTTACAGTGAGTGGTGTGGGGTATATCAGAGTGTTACAGTGAGCGGTGTGGGATATATCAGAGGGTTTCAGTGAGGGGTGTGCGTTAATTCAGGGTGTTACAGTGAGGGTTGTGGGGTACATCAGAGTGTTACCGTGAGGGGTGTGGGCTAAATCACGGTGTTACAGTGAGGGGTGTGGGGTATATCAGGGTGTTACAGTGAGGGGTGTGGGGAATAACGGGTGGTACAGTGAGGGGTGTGGAGTTTATAAGAATTTTTCAGTGAGGGGTCAGGGATATATCAGAGTGTTACAGTGAGGGGTGTGGGGTATATCAGGGTGTTACAGTGAGTGGTGTGGGGTGTATCACGGTGGTTCAGTGAGGGGTGTGGGGTATATCAAGGTGTTACAGTGAGGAGTGTGGGGTATATCAGAGTGTTAAAGTGAGGGGTGTGGGGTATATCAGAATGTTACTGTAAGGGTTGTGGGGTATATCAGAGTGTTACAGTGAGTGGTGTGGTGTGTATCAGGGTGGTTCGGTGAGGGGTGTGGGGTATATCAAGGTGTTACAGTGAGGATTGTGGGGTATATCAGAGTGTTACTGTGAGGGGTGTGGGGTATATCAGACTGTTACGGTTAGAGCTGTGGGCTATATCAGGGTGTTACAGTGAGTGTTTTGGGATGTATCAGGGTGTTACAGTGAGGGGTGTGGGATATATCAGGGTGTTACAGTGAGGGGTGTTGGGTATATCAGAGTGTTACAGTGAGGGGTGTGGGTTTATCAGGATGTTACAATGAGGGGTGTGGGATATAACAGAGTGTTACCGTGAGGAGTTTTGGTTATATCAGAGTGTTACAGTGAGGGGTGTGGGATATATCAAAGTGTTACAGTGAGGGTTGTGGGATATATGAGGGTGTTACAGTGAGGGGTGTGGGGTATATCAGAATGTTAAAGTGAGGATTCTGGGCTAAAACAGGGTGTTAAAGTGAGGTGTGTGGGGTAGACCAGGGTGGTACATTGAGGGGTGTGGGATATATCAGGGTGGTTCGGTGAGGGGAGTCACGTATATCCTGGTGTTACAGTGATGGGTGTCGCATATATCAGAGTGTTACAGTGAGGGCTGTGGGGTATATCAGAGTGTTACAGTGAGCGGTGTGGGTATATCAGAGTATTACAGTGAGGGGTGTGGGATATATCAGAATCTTACAGAGATGGGTGTGGGGTATATCAGAGGGTTACAGTGACAGGAGTGCGTTATTTCAGGGTGTTACAGTGAGGGGTGTGGGGTACATCAGATTGTTACAGTGAGGGCTGTGGGATATATCAGAGTGTTACAGTGAGGGGTGGGCATTATATCAGGGGGTTAAAGTGAGTGGTGTGGGGTATATCAGGGTGTTGCTGTGAGGGGTGTGGGTATAATGGGGTGTTACAGTGAGGGGTGTGGGGTATATCAGAGCGTTTCAGTGAGGGGTGTGGGATATATCAGAATCTTACAGAGATGGGTGTGGGGTATATCAGAGGGTTACAGTGACAGGTGTGCGTTATTTCAGGGTGTTACATTGAGGGGTGTGGGGTACATCAGATTGTTACAGTGAGGGGTGTGGGATATATCAGAGTGTTACAGTGAGGGGTGGGCGTTATATCAGGGTGTTAAAGTGAGTGGTGTGGGGTATATCAGAGTTACAGAGAGGGGTGTGGGGTATATCAGGGTGTTACAGTGAGGGGTGTGGGGTATATCAGGGTGTTGCTGTGAGGGGTGTGGGTATAATGGGGTTTTACAGTGAGGGGTGTGGGGTATATCAGAGCGTTTCAGTGAGGGGTGTGGGGTATATCAGAGAGTTACAGTGAGGGTTGTGGGGTATAGCAGGATGTTACAGTGAGGGGTGTGGGGTATATCAGGGTGTTACAGTGAGAGGTGTGTGGTATATCAGAGAGTTACAGTGAGAGCTGTGGGGTATATCAGAGTGTTACAGTGAGAGGTGTGGGGTATATCAGAGAGTTACAGAGAGGGCTGTGGTGCATATCAGGGTGTTACTGTGTGGGGTGTATCAGAGTGTTACAGTGAGTGGTGTGGGGTATATCAGAGATTTACAGAGAGGAGTATGGTTTATATCAGGGTGTTACAGTGTGGGGTGTATCAGAGTGTTACAATGAGTGGTGTAGGGTATATCTGAGAGTTACAGAGAGGGGTGTGGTGTATATCAGGTTGTTACAGTATGGGGTGTTTCAGAGCGTTGCAGTGAGTGGTGTGGGTATATCAGGGTGTTACAGTGAGTGGTTTGGGGTATATCAGAGTATTACACTGAGGGGTGTGTGTATGTCAGGGTGTTACAGTGAGTGGTGTGGGGTATATGAGAGTGTTACAGTGAGGGGTGTGGGGTATATCAGAGTGTTACAGTGCGGGATGTGCGGTATATCAGAGTGTTATAGTGAGGGGTGTAAGCTATATCAGAGTGTTACAGTGAGGGTTGTGGGGTATATCAAGGTGTTACATTGAGGGCTGCGGTGTATATCAGATTGTTACAGTGAGGGCTGTGGGGTATATCAGGGTGTTACAGTGAGTGTTTTGGAATATATCAGGGTGTTACAGTGAGGGGGGTGGGGTATATCAGAGTGTTACAGTGAGGCGTGTCGGGTAAATCAGAGTGTTACATTGAGGGGTGTGGGGTATTTCAGAGTGTTATATTGAGGGTTGTGGGCTATATCAGAGTGTTACAGTGAGGGCAGTGGTGTGTATCAGGGTGTTACATTGAGGGTTTTTGGATATCTCAGAGTGTTACAGTGAGGGGTGTGCAATATATCAGGGTGTAACAGTGAGGGGTGTGGGGTATATCAGAGTGTTACAGTGAGGTTTTTGGGGTATATCTGAGTGTTACAGTGAGGGGTGTGGGTTATATCAGAGCGTTACAGTGAGGGGTGTGGGGTATATCAGAGCATTACAGTGAGGGGTGTGGGGTATATCTGGATGTTACAGTGAGGGGTGTGGGGTATATCAGGGTGTTACAGTGAGAGGTGTGGGGTATATCAGAGAGTTACAGAGAGGGGTGTGGTGTTTTTCAGGGTGTTACTGTGTGGGGTGTATCAGAGTATTACAGTGAGTGGTGTGGGGTATATCAGAGAGTACAGTGAGGGGTGTGGGGTGTATCAGAGTGTTACATTGAGTAGTGTGGGGTATATCAGGGTGTTGCAGTGAGGGGTGTGGGTATACTTGGGTGTTACAGTGAGGGGTGTGGGGTATATCAGAGTATTACCGTGAGGTGTGTTGTGTATATCAGAGTGTTACAGTGAGGGGTGTGCGGTATATCAGAGTGTTACAGTGAGGTGTGTGGGGTATATCAGGGTGTTACAGTGAGGGGTGTCGGATATATCAGAGTGTTACAGTGAGGGGTGTGGGCTATATCAGAGTGTTATAGTGAGCGGTGTGTGGTATATCAGAGTGTTACAGTGAGGGGTGTTTGTATATCAGGGTGGTACAGTGAGGAGTGTGGGTTATATCAGAGTGTTACAGTGAGGGGCGTGGTGTATATCAGAGTGTTACAGCGAGAGGTGTGGGGTATATCAGAGTATTTCAGTGAGGGTTGTGGGGTATATCGGAGTGTTACAGTGAGGGCTGTGGTTTATATCAGGGTGTTACAGTGAGGGGTGTGGGATATATCTGAGTGTGAAAAGTGATGGCTGTGGGGTATATCAGGGTGTTACTGTGAGGGTGTGGGATATATCAGAGTGCTGCAGTGAGGGGTGTGGGGTATATCAGATTGTTACAATGAGGGGTATGGGGTATATCAGGATGTTACAATTAGGGGTCTGGGGTATCTCAGAATGTTACAGTAAGGTGTGTGGGATATATCAGAGTGTTCCAGTGAGGGGTGTTGGGTCTATCAGAGTGTTACAGTGAGGGGTGTGTGGCATATCAGAGTCTCACAGTGAGGGGTGTGGGGTATAATATGGTGGTACAGTGAGGGGTGTTGAGTTTATAAGAGTTTTACAGTGAGGAGTGTGGGATATATCAGAGTGTTACAGTGAGGGGTGTGGGATATATCAGAGTGTTACAGTGAGGGGTGTGGGGTATATCAGAGTGTTACAGTGAGGGGTGTGGGGTATATCAGAGTGTTACAGTGAGGCGTGTTGGATATATCAGGGTGTTACAGTAAGGGGTGTGCATTATATCAGAGTGTTACAGTGAGGGGTGTGGGGCATATCAGAGTGTTACAGTGAGGGGTGTGGGGCATATCAGAGTGTTACAGTGAGGGGTGTGGGGTATATCAGAGTGTTACAGTGAGGGTGTGGGGTATATCAGAGTGTTACAGTGAGGGTGTGGGGTATATCAGAGTGTTACAGTGAGGGGTGTGGGGCATATCAGAGTGTTACAGTGAGGGGTGTGGGGCATATCAGAGTGTTACAGTGAGGGGTGTGCTGTATATCAGAGTGTTACAGTGAGGGGTGTGCTGTATATCAGAGTGTTACAGTGAGGGGTGTGGGGTATATCAGAGTGTTACAGTGAGGGGTGTGGGATGTATCAGAGTGTTACAGTGAGGGTGTGGGGTGTATCAGAGTGTTACAGTGAGGGTGTGGGGTATATCAGAGTGTTACAGTGAGGGGTGTGGGGCATATCAGAGTGTTACAGTGAGGGGTGTGCTGTATATCAGAGTGTTACAGTGAGGGGTGTGCTGTATATCAGAGTGTTACAATGAGGGGTGTGGGGTATATCAGAGTGTTACAGTGAGGGGTGTGGGGTATATCAGAGTGTTACAGTGAGGGGTGTGGGGTATATCAGAGTGTTGCAGTGAGGGGTGTGGTGTATATCAGGGTGTTACAGTGAGGGGTGTGGGGTATATCAGAGTGTTACAGTGAGGGGTGTGGGGTGTATCAGAGTGTTACAGTGAGGGTGTGGGGTGTATCAGAGTGTTACAGTGAGGGTGTGGGGTATATCAGAGTGTTACAGTGAGGGGTGTGGGGTGTATCAGAGTGTTACAGTGAGGTGTGTGGGATGTATCAGAGTGTTACAGTGAGGGGTGTGGGGTATATCAGAGTGTTACATTGAGGGGTGTGGGGTATATCAGAGTGTTACAGTGAGGGGTGTGGGGTATATCAGAGTGTTACAGTGAGGGGTGTGGGGTATATCAGAGTGTTACAGTGAGGGGTGTGGGGTGTATCAGAGTGTTACATTGAGTAGTGTGGGGTATATCAGGGTGTTGCAGTGAGGGGTGTGGGTATACTTGGGTGTTACAGTGAGGGGTGTGGGGTATATCAGAGTATTACCGTGAGGTGTGTTGTGTATATCAGAGTGTTACAGTGAGGGGTGTGCGGTATATCAGAGTGTTACAGTGAGGTGTGTGGGGTATATCAGGGTGTTACAGTGAGGGGTGTCGGATATATCAGAGTGTTACAGTGAGGGGTGTGGGCTATATCAGAGTGTTACAGTGAGCGGTGTGTGGTATATCAGAGTGTTACAGTGAGGGGTGTTTGTATATCAGGGTGGTACAGTGAGGAGTGTGGGTTATATCAGAGTGTTACAGTGAGGGGCGTGGTGTATATCAGAGTGTTACAGCGAGAGGTGTGGGGTATATCAGAGTATTTCAGTGAGGGTTGTGGGGTATATCGGAGTGTTACAGTGAGGGCTGTGGTTTATATCAGGGTGTTACAGTGAGGGTTTTGCGATATATCAGAGTGTTACAGTGAGGGGTGTGGGATATATCTGAGTGTGAAAAGTGATGGCTGTGGGGTATATCAGGGTGTTACTGTGAGGGTGTGGGATATATCAGAGTGTTGCAGTGAGGGTTGTGGGGTATATCAGATTGTTACAATGAGGGGTATGGGGTATATCAGGATGTTACAATTAGGGGTCTGGGGTATCTCAGAATGTTACAGTAAGGTGTGTGGGATATATCAGAGTGTTCCAGTGAGGGGTGTTGGGTCTATCAGAGTGTTACAGTGAGGGGTGTGTGGCATATCAGAGTCTCACAGTGAGGGGTGTGGGGTATAATATGGTGGTACAGTGAGGGGTGTTGAGTTTATAAGAGTTTTACAGTGAGGAGTGTGGGATATATCAGAGTGTTACAGTGAGGGGTGTGGGATATATCAGAGTGTTACAGTGAGGGGTGTGGGGTATATCAGAGTGTTACAGTGAGGGGTGTGGGGTATATCAGAGTGTTACAGTGAGGCGTGTTGGATATATCAGGGTGTTACAGTAAGGGGTGTGCATTATATCAGAGTGTTACAGTGAGGGGTGTGGGGCATATCAGAGTGTTACAGTGAGGGGTGTGGGGCATATCAGAGTGTTACAGTGAGGGGTGTGGGGTATATCAGAGTGTTACAGTGAGGGTGTGGGGTATATCAGAGTGTTACAGTGAGGGTGTGGGGTATATCAGAGTGTTACAGTGAGGGGTGCGGGGCATATCAGAGTGTTACAGTGAGGGGTGTGGGGCATATCAGAGTGTTACAGTGAGGGGTGTGCTGTATATCAGAGTGTTACAGTGAGGGGTGTGCTGTATATCAGAGTGTTACAGTGAGGGGTGTGGGGTATATCAGAGTGTTACAGTGAGGGGTGTGGGATGTATCAGAGTGTTACAGTGAGGGTGTGGGGTGTATCAGAGTGTTACAGTGAGGGTGTGGGGTATATCAGAGTGTTACAGTGAGGGGTGTGGGGCATATCAGAGTGTTACAGTGAGGGGTGTGCTGTATATCAGAGTGTTACAGTGAGGGGTGTGCTGTATATCAGAGTGTTACAATGAGGGGTGTGGGGTATATCAGAGTGTTACAGTGAGGGGTGTGGGGTATATCAGTGTGTTACAGTGAGGGGTGTGGGGTATATCAGAGTGTTGCAGTGAGGGGTGTGGTGTATATCAGGGTGTTACAGTGAGGGGTGTGGGGTATATCAGAGTGTTACAGTGAGGGGTGTGGGGTGTATCAGAGTGTTACAGTGAGGGTGTGGGGTGTATCAGAGTGTTACAGTGAGCGTGTGGGGTATATCAGAGTGTTACAGTGAGGGGTGTGGGGTGTATCAGAGTGTTACAGTGAGGTGTGTGGGATGTATCAGAGTGTTACAGTGAGGGGTGTGGGGTATATCAGAGTGTTACATTGAGGGGTGTGGGGTATATCAGAGTGTTACAGTGAGGGGTGTGGGGTATATCAGAGTGTTACAGTGAGGGGTGTGGGGTATATCAGAGTGTTACAGTGAGGGGTGTGGGGTGTATCAGAGTGTTACAGTGAGGGGTGTGGAGTGTATCAGAGTGTTACAGTGAGGGGTGTGGGTATATCAGAGTGTTACAGTGAGGGGTGTGGGGTATATCAGAGTGTTACAGTGAGGGGTGTGGGGTATATCAGAGTGTTACAGTGAGGGGTGTGGGGTATATCAGAGTGTTACAGTGAGGGGTGTGGGGTATATCAGGGTGTTACAGTGAGGGGTGTGGGGTATATCAGAGTGTTACAGTGAGGGGTGTGGGCTATATCAGTGCTTTCTCATTGATAACTGTTTCCAGTACAGCAGAAGCTCAGCCTATGGACCATTTGTCGTTTCTCTGTCCCATGATCTTTCCCACATGCAATGCTAACGATGTGTCTGAGCAGATTTAATCTATTTGGCCCAGTGCTCGATGGAGGGCAGCAGCAGCTGCAGTTTGTGCCAAAGTACAATCCTCTTCATTGTTGCAACGTGTACACCAAGTGCCTGCAGTTCCTCAGAGCGGAGATCGGGGCCTCAGAGGCTCCGGCAGTGCTGGGAGCAGTTCTCTGAGCGCTAAAGGGTTACAGATCCTCACACGAGTCGGGGACATTCTGGATTTTAGCTGCTGTGAGTCAGCCTGTGAGTCAGCTGCTCCAAACCACTGTCAGTGCTATTCTCGGGAACGTAATTTGGAAAATGTGTGCAATGGAGGGAGTGGATAAAGCTGGTCTTTATCTCATTTTGTCAAACCTGTGGGAGTTAAAACAAAAACATTCAAGGAAACTCTGAATTGGCAGCATTTGCAGGTTTCCCTCTCCAAACCCCTTTCTCCCTCTTGCAGGTAGTTTTTATATCTCTTGTTTTTTCAGCATTTTTGTACTACTTCCCTCCAGGATTTCATTGTCTGTTAACCCCTCACTCCACCCTGGATCCCCACTGCGTTAAAATCAGAACTGATTATTCCACCTCCCCCTTTAAATCTTTCCCAGCATTTCAGACGATGAGAGTCTCACGTCCCTCTGTACTTCCTTTCCAACTGCACTCTAAAGCTTGGTGTCAGCCTATCCTTTTTGCATTTGCCTCTACCTCGACCATCCCAACATCACAGGAACAGGAGTTAGCCAACTCGGCCTGTCAAGCCTGCTCTGCCATTCAACTGGACGATGGATGATCATCTACCTCAATGCCACATCTCCACATCATCTCCATATCGCTTGATGTCATTCATATCCAGAAATCTATCGATTTCAGTCTTGAGCATGTTCAATGATTGAGTTTCCACAGCCTCTGGACTAAAGAATTCCAAAGATTCACCTCCCTCTGAGTGAAGAAATTCCTCCTCATCTCAACCTTTAGTGGCCTTCCCCTTATCCTGAGATTATGTCCCCTCGGTTTTAGACCCCCCCCCCCCCAGCCAGGGGAAATTTCTTATCTACATCCTGTAATAATATTCTGTTTCAATGAGGTCACCCCTCATTCTTCGAAACTCTAGGAAATACAGACCCAGTCTCCTTAATCTCTCCTCATGAGACAATCCCGCCATCCCAGGGATTAGCCTGCTGAACCTCTGCTGCACTCCCTCTATGGCAAGTGTATCCTTCCTTAGATAAGGAGACCAAAACTATACACAATACTCCAGGTGAGTTCCCACCAAGGGTCCATATAACTGCAGCAAGACATCTTTACTCCTGTACTCAAATCCCCTCACAATGGAGACCAACATACCATTTGCCTTCCTAATGACTTGCTGCACCTACATGCTAACTTTTAGTGACTCATGAACAAGGACACCCAGGTCTCTTTGGACACCCGCACTTCCCAACCTCTCACCATTTAACAAATACTCTGCTGCCTTGTTTTTTCTACCAAAGTGAATAACGTCACATTTATTCACATTATATTCCATCTGCCATGTTCTAGCCCATTCACTTGGCCTGTCCAAGTCCTCCTGAAGCCTCCTCACATCCTCCTCACAACTTCAGTTTCCACCCAGTTTGGTGTCATCAGCAAATTTGGAAATATTACAGTTGGTCCCCACATCCAAATTATTTACATAGATTGTGAAAAGCTGTGGACCCAGCACTGATGCTTGTGGTACCTCACCAGTACCAGCCTGCCCTGGGAATGATCCATTTATCCTACTCTCTGCTTTTTGTCTGTTAACTAATTCTATCTCTAACCAACCCACACTCGTATATTTCCCCCAATCCCATGTGCTCTAATTTTATTTATTAACCTCCAGTGTGGGGCCTTATCAAAAGGCTTCTGAAAATCCAAATACACCACATCTCCTTTATCTGTGCTACAAGTAACATCCTCAAAAAAACTCCCGACAAGTTTATCAACCATGATTTCCCTTTCATAAATCCATGTTGACTCGGCCCAATTTTACCATTCCTTTCTAAATGTTCAGTTATCACATCCTTAATAATAGACTAACACTTTCCCTACTACTGATATCAAACTAACAGGTCCGCAGTTCTCCATTCTCCCTCTGCCTCCCTTGAATAGAGGGGTTATATTTGCTGCTTTCCAGAATTTTGAAAGATAACCACCAAAGCATCCACTATCTCTCTAGCCCCTCCTTCAACACTGGGATGTAGCTCATCTTGTCCATGGGATTTATCAACCTTCAATCCAGTTAACTTTTCAAGTCTTTACTAATACTTATTCCTTTTAGTTCCTCAGTTTCATAAGCCCCATTGGTCACCTCGTATTTCTGGGGGATTTTCTGTATCTTCTTCCGTGAAGACAGATGCAAAGTAATTGTTTAGTTTCTCTGCCATTTCCCTGTTCTCCATTATAAATTTTCCTGTCCCCATCTGTAGTGGGTCCACATTTGCCCGAGTTAATCTTTTCCCTTTCACACACCAAAAGAAGCCTTCATGTTCCTCGCTAGTTTGCAATCACATTCTCTTTCCCCTTTCTTAATCAGTTTCTTCGTCCTCCTTTGCTGGTTTCATCGCTCTCCTTAAAGAACAATAATCCCAGCCATCCCTGGCCAGAGACTGTATACATAGGGATGGTGAGTGAGGGCACGAATAATCTCCACCACCCTCTCACCTGATGCCCATTGTCTAACTTCATGTGTGAAACTCATTTCCATGGATAAGAGTGTCCAGCATTGAGGCAACCAGACCCCTGCAAGGTGGGGTGAATTCTAAACTTTGAACGTTAACGATTCCTGGATTATGTGGCAATTGGCTGGAACTAGAATCTTCACCTTTCACAAGCTAACTAAGGTGATTCATAAAATGGGCCCAATCCTTTGTGTTTTGAGATCTGTCCTCCAACCTCCTTTCCTAGTTGGACAGAAGCCTTCCATGATACTTAGACCTGGTTTAAAGAAGATGATAATGAGGGAGAGTTAATGTTCTGATCTGTCACTGTAGAGCCAGGCCATTCAGGGGTGATGTCAGGAAGCACTTCTTCATACACAAGGGAGTGGAAATCTGGAGCTTTCTCCCCCCAAAAAACTGTTGAGGCTGGAGGCGGGGGGTCAACATGAAAATTTCAGAACTGACACATAAATTTTGCTGGATTAAGGGTTATAGAACCAAGGCAGCTAGATGGAGTTAAGATACAGATATAATTGGGTGACAGAACAGACACAAGGGACTGAATGGCCTCCTGTTCCTGAAAGGTGAGATACATGAGGAATTTATTTATTTATTTAATGAATGTAAATCCCTGAAGCCAAGCGATAGCTTCCTCATTTGCTGAGTTTCAGGTGATGTGTCCACCGCTTAGCCTGTCGAGGGGTCACTCCTCAGTAATGTGCAGCATTGTTTGTGTCTCTCCACAAGTGCATAAGGAGTTTGTACCAAGGCCCCAGCAGTGGAGGTTGGCTGCACAGTGGCCTGGCCTGTCCTGTACCTGTTTAGCAAGGAGCACTCTCGCCACTCAAAGCCTGCCATTCGTCAGATGGGATTTGTCACAAGGAACTTGTTAGTGACTTCCCGTGTTTCCCATTCTTTGAATCAAAGGATGTTTGCTAACAGGTCTTGATCAGGAAGGGCGTTCTATATGGGGTGCTGAGATGGAAGGTGGGCAAATTAGTGAACGAGGTGGTTCTAATCTTTAGGGTATTGAAAGCCTGTAGATTGTAAGGGGGAAAGTGTACACACTCGCTCTCCCCCAAACTGGGAATTCAACAGTCAATATCCCAGAGTTTGTCAAGTGTATTGTTCCAGGCTGTTTCTACCAGGACCTTGTTTCAACATAGCTCCTATTTATGGTGACAACGCCTCTTTAAAGCTGGAACACTTATCACTGGGGATAAAACACAGGCTGTGATTGGAAAGGAATGTGGAGAACAATGGGAGGAAACTGGATTGATGGATTAACTCACTCACTCTATGCTGCTGTGATATAACCTGCTGCTGCTAACTTCTGAACTCGGAGCTCCACCAAACTCCAATAAGACTGACCCTTCACACTGACTTTAACAAGAATTCAAAAGAAAGTCTTACATTTCTACAGCATCTTTCACAACCTCCGTGCAGCCCAAAGCATCATTACAACCAATATAAGTGCTTTTGAAAGTCAGTCAGTGTCGTACTGAAGGAAACATGGCAACCAATTTGCAATCAGAAAGCTCCCGCAAACAGCAATGTGATGTTGATCGAAGGATAAATATTGTCCCCTTGACACCGGGGAGAACTCCCCTGCTCTTTGAATAGTGTTGCGGGATCTTTAACATCCGCCTGATGGGGTAGAAAGGGCCTCAGTTTAACGTCTCATTTGAGAGATGTCGCCTCTGACAGAGCAGCACTGGGGGTGTGAGCTTTGATCTTTATGGCCAAGTCTCTGGGTCTTGAACCCACAGCCTTCTGATTCAGAGGTGAGAGTGCTACTCACCGCAACACAGTTGACACCATCAGAGCTTATTGTGCTCAGGCAGCTGAAAGCACAGCCACCAGTTAGTGGAGCTATTAAAATCAGGGGTGTGAAAAAGGCCATAGTTCGAATGATAACCAACCAGCAGTTAGTTGAGAGATAAACATTGGTCCCCAGTACACTGGGGTGATCGGCCTAGCTCCTCTTTGTAATAGTGTTGGGGGGATAGCAACTGAGTTGGCCTCAGTTTAACGTCTGTTCCAAAAGACCATACCATCCGGTGTTGGAATTGAACCACACAGAGCAGACAGCTCCAACCCCCAGTCCCTGCTGTGTTGAGCGTCTCAACTCAGACACCCTTTGGATCCCGGAATTAAGGAGGTGGGGGGTGGTGGGGGGGGGGGGGTTTGGGGCCAGGGAATTAGCTGGTATTCCTACTCCTGATGACCACAGGGATCTCAGCTCTGATGCCCTCGGAATTGAATCTCCTTGAGGCGTTTGTTTTAAGGCTCGCACTCGGCAGGGCGCTGCCAACATTCAGGAAACTGGAACTCAGCACCATCGGGGGAGACAAAAGAGAAGGGTTTCAGACAAGGAAAAGCAAATTATTGTAAGACCAGAGTGGCTGATTTACTGCTTTAATCACAATTATACAGGAGAACTCAGATATTGAAATAAAACGAAATGTCTGACCAGACAGGACAAATAGTGAGTAAAAACCACATAAAACAATGACAGAGCCACAGTGTTTATCAGTCTGTGTACAGTGAGTGAAACATGAACCATTATATTGCTGATAATATATTTTAACTGAGAGTATATGGTAAACTCAAACTTTAACTCACAACAGAGTGCATGGGTAGACTTCCTGCAAGTTCTAGATTAATTAAAATCACTTCAAACCATACTTAATTTCTTTCTTTGTTTCTATCACTCCATCCTTTTGATACCCACCTCCATACAGAAGGTGTAGCATTGATTTCTCCACCAGTTTAGGGTCACAGGGAGTGTTTGAAGCAAATAGCATAGAAGTATTTAAGGGAAAGCTAGACAAATATATGAAGGAGAAGGGAATAGAGGGTTACGGTGGTAGACTTAGATGAGGAAACATGGGAGGAGTCTCAAGTGGAGCATAAACACTGGCATGGACTAGTTGGGCTGAATGGCCTGTTACTCTGCCATGCAACCTATGTAATCCTATAATCCCTTCAGGATTATCTGGGAGGCTTCAGGGATTGAAGATTAATCTCCAAGACCAGCCAATCCCCGGAGCAAAAGCACAGAAGAATTAAGGAGAAATATTCTCTTTCAGCGCGTGTTTATTTGTTATAAAAATGTCAGAGATACACTTCCCAAAGGGTCCATACTCCTTCAGAGACTCCCAAAGAGTTAATATTCCCCAAACCAATCCCAGAGAGTCAATTAAACACAGAGATAAAAACAAAAAAACTGCGGATGCTGGAAATTCAAAATAAAAACAGAATTACCTGGAAAAACTCAGCAGGTCTGGCAGCATCGGCGGAGAAGAAAAGAGTTGACGTTTCGAGTCCTCATGACCCTTCCACAGATTTAGTTCTGTCGAAGGGTCATGAGGACTCGAAACGTCAACTCTTTTCTTCTCCGCCGATGCTGCCAGACCTGCTGAGTTTTTCCAGGTAATTCTGTTTTTGTCCAGAGAGTCAATATTCCATCCTATATGACATGTACAATCATCTTTCATCCTTTTGAATGCAGACAGAGCAAAGGCTCTGTTTTTGGAGATTGCTTTACAAGCTCTTCACCAATGTTCCCTCTAAGCTGCAAGGTCACATAGCAACCGGGAAATCCCCACACAGGCCGTGCACAGGTCACCCCTTTAAGTTCTCGTGTGCCACAGCGTACCAACAAAACTAAAGGAGACATGCGCTTAAACAAATAACCCAGGCACTCCAAAAACAATTCGAGAGTATGTTGGGTCTGCACCCCAGTTGTCTTCAGACAGTTTGGGTTATTATTTGCTTCATGTGATACTTTAATCCCTCAGGTAAAATAACCAAGAGGATTTTGACCAAAATACTTCATTTCTGGAGAAAAGAGACTGAATGATGTGAGATGACAGGAGTGAATCAGCATTCATATTCCAACAAAGTCTTTATTTCTCATCTCTCTGGCCTGTTACAGATCTTAGTTGATCTGCAGTGCTTGCTGACTTCATTTTTTCTATTTTCTTTGAATAACTTTCACTTATTAATTTTGAAATTGTTGGAGGTGAGGGGAAAAAACCAGCAAAAATAAGGTCAAAGCAAAATACTGTGGGTGGTGGAAATCTGAATTAAAAGCAAAGCGCTGGGAAAACTCAGCAGCTCTGGCAGCGCCTGTGGAGAGAGAAAACGAGATGTGTGCAATTGAGCAACGAAGAGATCATTCGCCTTGAGGGAAGACAGGTTACCAATGGCGGGAACATGGGGAAGGAGCAGGGGCATCATTTAATGAAACCTCCAGGAGTACATCCAACTCAGAGGTGGTTTCCCTAACCTACTATCATAGGGTGTGCCATAGGCAACTTCCTGATAACATGCACTTCTAGGCAATTGTCAGGTTTGTGCGAAGGGACAGAATCCACACCCCTCCCCTCAAAAACACAGCAGAGTTAAAACCGCTTGGAATGGAATATGATATATCAGGTCATTGCAGTGAGCCGATACACTCAGATTGTCAGTTCGTTCGAGCGTGAGTTTCAAGCGTCATTTCGACAACACATGAGAGGAGCCGATTTTATGAATTAGCACAGTGATATTTCAGGAGTAAGAGATCAGAGGTCCTGCAGGAATCACTACATGTTAATATTTAGAATGAACTCTGCAACTGGGTTCTCAATCTCTGCTCCTGACACCACCCTCCCCTCAGAGTAAGCAGTGTTAATCCATAAAATCTACACACGCATATATATATATATATAAAAAAAAGTTTAAATGTATAAAATTTCCATAACACTCTTTATATACATCAGCTGGTTGGCTAGAAGGAACATACTTTGCATTTAAGGGAGAGATTTAATGGCAGACAAAGTGGAGAGGCGTGAGGAGACTGATCCATGGTGATAGAGGACTGAGCTTAGTCAATGCAGGAAAAACCAGGCTCCTCAGCTTTGGGAGAAGGTGACTGACAGAAGTATCTAAGTCACAGGAGTGAACAAGTTATTAAACAGCTAATGTTGGCCACTACCTCAAGGCAAGTTGAGATACTGGAATAAGGCCACAGGGATAGGAATGATTCAAGCTCATGTCACAAAGAGTCATCGGCACTTGGAATGGTCTTTGATTGAGGTAAAGTCCTTAGCTTTACTTGGGGCCCTTAGATGTTGTGATGGGATATATACCTTAGTGTGAATTTTTTCTTTGCGAAGGGTAGGTGTGAGGTGTTCCAGCCCTGATACACACAGTAAAGTAAGCTGGATTGCTTTCTGATTAGTTCCTGCAAATTCTGAGGCAATTGGAAAAGCGTGACAGATTTTTTGGTGACACTGTGACATGAGCTAAACACAATAACTGATGCATGAAAAACAGCAGGAATAATGGGCGAGTGAAACTATATTGCGGGGAAAGAGCAGTTTCAGTCCCTGAAACACTCGCCTTGCACCAAAAAAAAAATGTACATTTCAACCCAGCTGGTAAAGCATTTAAGCAACGGTGTGCAACTCCGCAAAAGAAGATATTGAGTCTATGAACCTGGAGACAGTTGGGATCAGTACCAATTCTGAATAAATCAGAGGATGAATTCACTGACTAGCTAAATTAAATGTTTCTGCAGCCATTGATTCCTCCGTCAGTTTGGTTTAGATAAGTAATCTCCCATTCCGCCTCTCGCTACCCCCCACCCCCCTACCCTTCACCACTCCCTCCTGTCTCCAGAGCATAGTCAGCTGCAATCAATGGGATTGTCAAACTCAGATTTAACACAATTGGCCCCAAGAGAGAACCGTGCTTCCTTCTTGCCCATTACTCAGCAGACCCCACTTGCCTCCTCTTTGAAGGAGGGACAAGGTAACCAGGTAACTCACTAGGAAGCCCATGCCCATCCAGCTTAACCTCAATGAGATGACTCGCCAAGGCAAACTCTTCATCATCCAGCATTCCATCCTTATCGACGTCTGAAAGTTTCCAGATCTTCCCGAGGACGGAGTTTGGCAGCTTGGTTGTGATCATCCAATTCTTGGCCTTGACTCCATTGATCTTGCCATCCGTTGGTGACAGATTGTAGAAAATTTCATCGTACTTTGGCTTGTCCTTTGTGACAACCCATTCATCTTCATCTGTTGCCTCAAAGGTTCCATCAATGATGCCTTCGATGAATGGCCCATTGGAGGTCCCATCAAATGCACCACCATGGACCATCTGTTCCGGCATCTCCATCTCCTCCTGTCTCACCAAAGGCATCAGCTTAGCAACATCAAACGTGAGCATGTGATCCAACTCCTCCATCATCTTGGATTTGAGACTGGGGAACTTTGTGAAGTCATGGATTCTGAGCTGTTCCTGTACAGAAGGCACACATTTGTTTGGATTAGTGTGAGCCTCACTGAACATCCCTCTAGCCCCACCCCAAATCAATGCAATCTCGCTGTACTGTAGCACAGAAAGAGACATTACATTCTCCCAACTGAGGAGACTGATCTGTGGCAATAGCAGACTGAGCTTAGTCAATGCTGGAGAAACCAGGCCCCTCAGCTTTGGGAGAAGGTGACTGACAGAAGTATCTAAGTCACGGGAATGAAAAAGTTATTAAACAGCTAATGTTGGTCGCTACCTCAAGGCAAGTTGTTGCAACCCTCACTGATGTCTTTCTTACCTCTAGACTTGAGGATTCCAATGTTAGTCTCTCACATTCTACTCTCCATAAACTTGGGATCAACCAAAGCTCTACCACCCATCTTAATTCACACCCAAGTCCCATTCACCCATCACCCCTGGGCTCACTAACCCACACTGTCTCCAGATCAAGCAATACCTCGATTTTAAAATTCTCACCCATCCAATCCTTCCATGGCCTCAGCCCTCCTGACCTCTGCAATCTCTTCCAGCTCTGGAACCCTCGGAGATATCCGTGCTGTACCACCATTGGCGGCCGTGCCTTCAGCTGCCTGGGTCCTAAGCTCTGGAATTCCCTCCCTAAACCTTCCCACCTCTCTGCCTCACTTCTCCATTAAGACGCTCCTTAAAACCCACCTCTTTAACCAAGCTTTTCACCATCCACCCTAATATCTCCTTAAGCGGCTGAGTGTCTAACTTTATAACACTTCTGCACAGTACCTTGGGACATTTTATTACTTTAAATTTGCTGTATAAATACAAGTTGTTTTAATGTTGCTTTTGACAAACCCAGATATAGGTCTAAGTTAGCACCAGGGCATTAGACAGCACCAGAGTTGGATATGCTAGTGCAGTGGCTACGTTACTACACAAAGGTTATGTAGAATGGTGATGGCTGCTTGACCTGGGCCAGGTACCAGATGAAGAAGCAGCAGCTGCAAAATGAATCCCCAACACGACTGAGATATTCCCGCTAAGCACAGTCAGAGTTGGTAGCACTATTACAAAGCAAAATACTGCAGATGCCAGAAATCTGAATTAAATGCAGAAACAGCTGGAAAAGGTCAGCAGGTCAGGCAGTGTCTGTGGAGAGAGAAACAGAGTTAACGTTTCTGACCACAACAGTTCTGATGTAGAGTCATCGACCTGTAAGTTGGAGTTAGAACGAGGGCTTTGTAATTGGCGAAGAGGTTTAGGATTAACTGGAGGATACAGATAATAGGGGGCAAAGGAATGGAGAGGTTCCCTTCACACATTTGACTTTTCTCATGTGTGGAGTGATATGAGACTAACCTGCATTTTCTCACAATCTGGGAAGTCTCCAGGTGAAATGTGATGCTCCAGTTGGATGTTTCTGAATATTTCTCCCAGTCTTGAAATCAGCTGCTTCTTCTTGTTTTCCTTCCTGAAGACTGAAGGCATTTCTTTCTTAAGGTAGCTCATGATGTACGCATGGACCTAGAGCAACGGATAATAATATCACGTTAAAATAACTGCTGCCCAGGAACTCCTGCTATGCAAGAGGCCAGACTGACAGATGGATTGAGCATGTGGAAATGATTCAATCACACTCTGAATCCACCCCTCTAGAATCAAACTAGAGGGTCCCCCAGTGTTAAATCGAGCCAATCAGATGGCAGGATCATAATGTGGAATTGAGCCAATCGGGCAGTGAGATCAACAGTGTGAATTTAAGCCAATCAGATAAGAGAGACCCACCAGTGTAGAATCGAACTAAGCAGAGATATTCAATGATCTATAACTGTGGCATTGGAAAAACATTAGATCACTTCCCTCTTTGATTTGTGAAGATTGAACATGTAGCTGAAGAACTGACTGGTTCCTGCCTTATTCCTATTGGTCATTTGGAAATTTTCCCTGAACTGCCTCTGATTTGGGAAATGCCTGAGGTTTTAGCTGCAGGTGATTTACAGAGTCAGTGCCAAATGCCCTGGGTGATCATTCAAACTTACTCCTCCATTTCCTCTCAGTCACATTTCCTGCACCATCACGGTGAGAATGGTGCTGCCATCTGATTCCAAATTACAGATCAGATATGGACCTAGCATGGTGCAGAGATGGGAGAAGGGACATGGCACCAGGAAGAGGCCATTTGGCCCCTCAAGCCTGTTCTGCCATTCAGATAGATCATTAGACCTCTGTTTGGCAGGTTTTGCTCCATATCCCTTGATGTCCTTTGTGCATTGCTAGTTTCCATCAGTCCACCCTTGGCACATGTGTCTCCAGCTGCCTGGACCCTAAATTCTGGACTTCCCTACCTAAACTCCTCTACCTCCTCTCTCTCCCTTTAACAGCACCTTTCAAACTTACCTCTTTGTCCAAGATTTTGGTCATCTACATTTTTCTTTATTCATTCACGGGATGTGGGCGTCACTAGGGGTGGGTAACATTTATTACCCACCCCTAGTTGCCCTTGAGAAGGTGGCGGTGAGCTGCCTTCTTGAACTGCTGCAGTCCATGTGGTGTAGGTACACCCACAGTGCTGTTAGTGAGGGAGTTCCAGGATTTTGACCCAGTGACAGTGAAGGAACGGCCGATATATTTCCAAGTCAGGATGGTGAGTGACTTGGAGGGGAACTTCCAGCTGGTGGTGTTCCCATTTATCTGCTGCCCTTGCCCTTCTAGGTGATAATGGTTGTGGGTTTGGAAGGTGCTGTCAAAGGAGCCTTGGTGAGTTCCTGCAGTGCATCTTGTAGATGGTACACACACTGCTGCTACTGTGCATCGGTGGTGGAGGGAGTGAATGTTTGTGGATGTGGTGTAGATCAAGCGGGGCTGCTTTGTCCTGGATGGTGTTGAGCTTCTTGAGTGTTGTGGGAGCTGCACTCATCCAGGCAAGTGGGGAGTATTCCATCACACTCCTGACTTGTGCCTTGTAGATGGTGGACAGGCTTTGGGGAGTCAGGAGGTGACTTACTCGTTGTATACAAACATATAAATTAGGAGCAGGAGTAGGTCACTCGGCCCCCCAAGTCTGCATTCAATAAGATCATGGCTGATTTGATTTTAACCTCAACTTCACATTCCCATCTACCCCCGATAACGTTTCACCCCCTTGCTTATCAAGAATCTATCTAGCTCTGCCTTAAAGATATTCAAGGATAAAAACAAAAAAACTGCGGATGCTGGAAATCCAAAACAAAAACAGAATTACCTGGAAAAACTCAGCAGGTCTGGCAGCATCGGCGGAGAAGAAAAGAGTTGACGTTTCGAGTCCTCATGACCCTTCGACAGAACTTGATCTGTTGAAGGGTCATGAGGACTCGAAACGTCAACTCTTTTCTTCTCCACCGATGCTGCCAGACCTGCTGAGTTTTTCCAGGTAATTCTGTTTTTGTTTAAGATTTTCAAGGACTCTGCCTGAATCACCTTTTGAGGAAGAGAATTCCAAAGTCTCACAACCCTCCAAGAGAAAAAAAATTCGTCATCTCTGTCCTAAATGGGTGACCCCTTATTTTGAAATATTGACCCCGGTTTCTAGATTCTCCCACAAGAGGAAACGTCCTCTCCACCTCCACCCTGTCAAGTTCCCTCAGGATCTTAAAGGTTTCAGTGAAGTCGCCTCTTACTCTCTTCTAAACTCCAATGGATACAAGCCTAACCTGTCCAGCCTTTCCTCATTAGACAACCTGCCCATTCCTGGTATTCGTCTGGTAAACCTTCTCTGAACTGCTTCCAATGCATTTATATCCTTCTTTAAATAAGGAGACCAGTACAGTACACAGTACTCCAGGTGTGGTATCATCAATGCCCTGTATACCTGAAGCATAACCTCTCTGCTGTTGTATTTAATTCCCTTTGCAATAAACAAGAACATCCCTGTTAGCTTTGCTAATTACTTGCTGTACCTGCATATTAACCTTTTGTGATTCATGCACCTGCTCTATTATCTCTATGTGACTTGGTATCAATCTAATTATCTACTAATAACCTGAGAAGTGTCTTCGGCTAAAGGCAAAATACTGCAGATGCTGGAAATCTGAAACAAAAACAAAAAGTGCTGGAAAACCTCAGCAGGTCTGACAACTTCTGTGGAGAGAAAGTTTCCAGTCCGTATGACTCGTCTTGAAGTGTGTCTTGGGGCTATTTTTTGAGCTGAATGGTGGTTGCGGATGTAGCTGACATGAATCGGAGCCGAGCGATCACCTGAACTAGTTTCACTCGTCCAAGGAAGTCAGAGGAATTTTCCATTCCCCTCACTCCCGTCACAGTTTTTCCAGGGAATGACATGGCTCCCGATGGGATGAGGAAGACCCTCAAGGCATCACGATTGTTTGGGTCAGGCCAGATCTTTTCCTCTGAGTCTCAGTACTGTCATTCCCAGTGCCAAACTCAGGCTATCCCACAAAATATAACAGGGCAACATTCTCCTCCCAAATCCCAGAGCAACAACTCCAGGCAGCAAATGGGTGAGGTGATCGTTTGGATTCGAGCCAATCAGACAGTGGGTCATCAGGAAGTTCATATATCTATCAGGAAAGACTGACTGGACTGGGGTCCTTTAGAAGAAAGGATGGTCTGAGATTTCAAGATAATGAAAAGAATTCCATAGGGTAGACGTAGAGAAGATGTTTCCACATGTCGGGGAGACCAGACTAGGGGCTGTCAAGATAATACAGCTACTAATAAATTCACGAGGGAAGGAGAGAGATAGATCTTGTGGTGCAGTGGGTAGTGTCCCTGCCTCAGAGTCAGGAGCTCTGGGTTCAAGTCCCACTCCGGGTCTTGATGGCCAAGGAAGGTGTGTATGTGATGTGGTCAGATAGGTTGAGTATCAACCTGCAAATCCTCCCAACACACACCAATAAGAGTGGGAGATTCCTGGTCAGTCATACTTGATGTGAAGTGGTGCCCCCTCAAATATAACCTCTGTCTTCAGGTTTTATCCAGGGAAAAGAAATGTAAGAATGTGTGTTGTCTGCCTCATGAGTCACTAGATAAAGGAAGAATTCAGGAGAAACTTCTTTACCACAGAGAATATGGAATCTGCTCCAACAGGGAGTGGTTGAAGTGAATAGTATAGATACATTTAAGGGGGAAGCTGGATAAATGTGTGAGGGACAAAGGAATAGAATGATAGGGTGAGATGATGGGAGGAGGTTCATATGGAGCATAAACACCAGCATAGAGCAGATGGGCTGAATGGCCTGTTTCTGTGCTGTAAATACTGTGTAATTGTAATATAAATGAAGTTTAGTCACTGCACAGTGCAGAAAACTGACAGAGAGGTCCAGCATCCAGGAGTTTGATGAAGAGCTATCAAGTGAGCTGTAAAACCCAAATAATATCAATCACAGTGGAGATGTCAAACACTAATAGTTTCAGGATGTTGGCTGTGAGGCATTGACATATCAGGAGCTTCCTCACAGGGCAGAACGTCACAGACAATGCAGTGAGTGTAAATCAAAGCCCCAGAGGGATCCCAGAGATTCTGTGCTGCTTTCTTCAAAGTGTCTCTGCCTGTAACCAGGAAGCAGCCACCTCTGCCCATTTGTTCTTGAAACACCACAATAATTGTTTAATACTTCAACTCTCTCAGGCCTTTTCTGAAATAGTGTCAGAGAAACAATGAGTAGTGACATCACATGGTGTTTGTTCTCCTCTCTCCACAGCCCTAGTGACCAGCAGCCCACACCACAATGCTTCTTTAACATTCTTCAGAACTCTGCTACAGCAATTCACCTCAAGGATGCTCCCTGACAGAGCAGCACTCCCTTGGCATTGCCCCTCCATCAGTGCAGCATTCTATCAGTACTGACCCTCCAACAGTGTAGCACTCCCTCAGTACTGACCCTCTGACAGTGCAGCATTCTATCAGTACTGACCCTCCAACAGTGTAGCACTCCCTCAGTGCTGACCCTCCGACAGTGCAGTGCTCCCTCAATACTGACCCTCCGACAGTGTGGCACTCCCTCAGTGCTGACCCTCCGACAGTGCAGCGCTCCCTCAGTACTGCATTGGAGTGCCAGCATAGATACTGTGCTCCTGTCTTTAAGTGGGGCCTGAACTCACGACCTCCTGATGAGGAGCGACTGGGAGTAACGGCTGCTAAAAGCCCCACCCCAGCCCAGCTTTGCGGATTGCTGTGCACTGTTAAGAAGGCCCCGGCTTGTTTATGATTTGCAACTGAATCAGTTAACACCAACCCACTCAGAAAGAAGTCCAAACATGCCTTTGATTATATATCTGGCTCGTGCACAAAAATGTGAGAGTTCGATGGAGTTGTAACTGCTCCTTCCAGCTGGATCAGAATAACAGCAATGGACAGGGAGAGGAAGGTCCAGTATTATTGTTGTCTGTTAGTTGCTGCACCATGTCCATGATATGACCCAAGCAACAATAACTTCCATCTATATAGTGCATTAACCCCGTAAAACATTCCACGAAGCACATTAGCAGACAAAATTTGACACTGAGCTACATAAGGAGATAATAGAACAGGCAGCCAGGACTAAGTCAATGAGGAGTTTTATGGAGTGTCTTAAAGGAGGAGAGAGAGGGAGGCGGAGAGGTTTAGGGAGGGAATTCCAGAGCTTAGGGCCCCAGGCAGCTGAAGGCATGGCCGCCAATGGTGAAGAGATTAAAATTGGGGATGGGTAAGAGGCCAGGATTGGAGGAGCACTGAGAATTCGGAGGTTTAATTGCAGTGGCTGGATGAGGTTACAGATATAGGGAGGGGTGAAGCCATGGAGGGACTTGAAAACAAAGATGAGAATTTTAAAGTTTGTGAACCAGTTCACACAAGCACAATGCGTGGCCAGTTTGGTGAAGTGCCATAGGCAGGTACTGCCCATGAAATTGTACCTTGGCACAAGTCTGGCACAGGCAAGATGGGCTGAATGGCCTCCTGCTCATGTCACCCTTTCACCAAGAGGAAGGTTAAGCTCCACTAAGGGAACTGCAGCAGTGAAAAGTGACGTGTTAAAAAGGCTTTGCCTTTGTCACAAAATGAGAGAAAACAGAAACAAGACACTGTTCAGTCTAAATGCATTTAAAGGGAATCTTCTGAGGGAGAAGGAAATAGAGGGTCAGGATGACAGGTTTGGATGATGAAAGGATGATGGGAGGAGGCAGCATGGACTGGTTGGTTTCTGTTCTGTACATCCTAGAGTGGTGGAGACAGTGGTATTGTCACTGGGCTAGTAATCAAAGAGTTGGGGTACTACTCTGGGGACCCAGGTTCAAATCCCACCATAGCCAATAAAAACATCTGGAATTAAAAGTCAAATGGTGACCATGAAATGATGGTCATTTAAAAACCCATCTGGATCACTGATGCCCTTTAGGGAAGGAAATCTGCTGTCCTTACCCGGTCTTAAATACCCTCTAGAATGGCATAGTAAGCCACTCCGTTCCCAAGGGCAATAAATGTTGGCCCAGCCAGTGACACCCACATCCCATGAACTAAAAAAAGATCATTAGGATACAAATAATTGATCCATCATAAAGGCAAGTGTTTGACAAGGAAACAAAAAAGCATTCTTTGCTGATGTTTCTCCTCCTTCAGATAGAAGTCACATTGTGAGAGGAAGCATATTTATTTATTTTACACAGTTCCATTTCATCTCAGCTCAGGCAGGTCAAAGATCAGTTTGCAATCGTTGTTCTGAACTGTCTCGGGTGTTTGCACAGATACTCTGAGGGCACTGGCTGAAGGGAGAGACATTCTACTGCCCTACTCCCTATTATTCCTCAATGTTGCTCCCTATACATATCTCCTCTGATCCTGAGTGAGATTCTAATCTCCACCGTCACCAATGCTACCGTCAGGAGCTTGGTTTTCTGTCTCGTGCCCTCAACCTATCCCAAGTACATGCCAGACTTGAATGCCGTTTACATCTGTGCATCTGTCTGTGTGTGGGTATATCTGCCTGTGTGTGTGTATGTGCCTGCCTGTCTGTGTGTGTGTGTGTGTGTGTGTGTGTGTGTGTCTGCCTGTCTGTGTGTGTGTGTGTGTGTCTGCCTGTCTGTGTGTGTGTGTTTGCCTATGTGTGTGTGTGTGTGTATGTGTCTCTGCCTGTGTGTGTGTGTGTGTGTATATATGTGTCTGCCTGTGTGCGTGCGTGTGCCTGCCTGTCTGTGTGTGTGTATCTGCCTCTGTGTGTGTGTGTGTGTGTGTGTGTGTGTCTGCCTCTGTGTGTGTGTGTGTGTGTGTGTGTGTGTGCCTGCCTGTCTGTGTGTGTGTCTGTGTGTGTGTGTGTGTGTGTGTGTATCTGCCTCTGTGTGTGTGTGTGTGTGTCTGTGTGTGTGTATCTGCCTCTGTGTGTCTGTGTATGTGTGCCTGTCTGTGTGTGTCTGTGTGTGTGTATCTGCCTCTGTGTGTCTGTGTGTGTATCTGCCTCTGTGTGTATGTGTGTGTGTCTGTGTGTATGTGTGTGTGTCTGTGTGTGTGTGTGTGTGTGTGTCTGTGTGTGTGTATCTGCCTCTGTGTGTGTGTGTGTGTGTGTGTGTGTGTGTGTGTCTGTGTGTGTGTATCTGCCTCTGTGTGTGTGTGCGTGTGGACGGCCCTTTCTAACCTCTCTCTCTCTCTCTCTCGATCTCGAACACCTGGTCAGGAAGCAAGGAGGAGCCAAGGGCCTGCAGCCAGCATTTCCAAACAGCAAAGCTGTCTTTGTTTCTAGAGAGAGAATGGAGAAACATTGAGAAAGCTCTCATGCCTGTGAAATGTCCCAGATGCGAGGTGAAGAGGCTCTCAAGAAAGTGAGGATTTTTCACACACCACACCCTGTGCAAAATGACGCGACCAAAGCCAGTTTGTCAAACAGACTTTTCCACAGCATTTATCCTTTAGTATCTATCACTTAGACAAATGGCACAACCAGTGTCTCCTGTTTGCCACATATCCCTGTCACTCAAACTTCCACAGCACGTGTCTGACCAGAGCAGCAAGGGCTGCAGACTCCTCACCAAATCAACCAGTGTTTAATGAGCAGCAGCGAGACTTCACAGCCTCAACGGGACAAACACCGAGATAAGCAGCAGAATAATACTGTCACATCAAAATGAAGTTCCACTCCCGAATGGCCATTGTGACTCAGTTGGTAATGCACCGAAGGCAAGAGAGATGGTTGTGGGTTCAGATCACCACCACATCGTCAAGGGCAAATAATGAGGGTCAGAACTGAGGGCGTGCTGCACTGTCAGAGGGTCAGTACTGAGGGAGTGCTGCACTGTCAGAGGGTCAGTATTGAGGGAGTGCTGCGCTGTCGGAGGGTCAGTATTGAGGGAGTGCTGCACTGTCAGAGGGTCAGTACTGAGGGAGTGCTGCACTGTCAGAGGGTCAGTACTGAGGGAGTGCTGCACTGTCAGAGGGTCAGTATTGAGGGAGTGCTGCGCTGTCGGAGGGTCAGTATTGAGGGAGTGCTGCGCTGTCGGAGGGTCAGTATTGAGGGAGTGCTGCGCTGTCGGAGGGTCAGTATTGAGGGAGTGCTGCGCTGTCGGAGGGTCAGTACTGAGGGAGTGCTGCACTGTCAGAGGGTCAGTATTGAGGGAGTGCTGCGCTGTCGGAGGGTCAGTACTGAGGGAGAGCTGCACTGTCAGAGGGTCAGTACTGAGGGAGTGCCACACTGTCAGAGGGTCAGTATTGAGGGAGTGCTGTGCTGTCGGAGGGTCAGTACTGAGGGAGAGCTGCACTGTCAGAGGAGCAGTACTGAGGGAGTGCCACACTGTCAGAGGCTCAGTCTTGAGATAATGCTGGACTGTCGGATAGTCAATATAGAGGGAGTGATGCACTGTCAGATTGTCAGTCCTGAATGAGTGCGGCACTATCAGAGCGTTACTGGTGAGGCAGTGCTACATTGTCAGAGGGTCATTCGGGAGGGAGTGCTGCACTGTCGGAGGGTCAGCATTGAGTGAGTGCTCCACTGTCAGAGGGTCAGTACTGAGGGAGTGCTCCACTGTCAGAGGGTCAGTACTGACGGAGTGCTGCACGGTCAGAGAGTCAGTACTGAGGGAGTGCAGCACTGTCAGAGGGTCAGTACTGAGCGCTGCACTGTCGGAGGTTCAGTACTGAGGGAGTGCCACACTGTCAGAGGGTCAGTACTAAGGGAGTGCTGCACTGTCAGAGGGTCAGTACTGAGGATCTGCTGCATTGTCAGAGGGTCAGTACTGAGGGAGTGCTGCACTGTCAGAGGGTCAGTACTGAGGGAGTGCTGCACTGTCAGAGGGTCAGTACTGAGGGAGTGCTGCACTATCGGAGGGTCAGTCTGAGGGAGTGCTGCACTGTCAGAGGGTCAGTACTGAGGGAGAGCTGCACTGTCAGAAAATCAGTATTGAGTGAGTGCTGCACTCTCAGAGGGTCAGTACTGAGGGAGTGCAGCACTGTCAGAGGGTCAGTACTGAGGGAATGCTGCACTGTCAGAGTGTCAATACTGAAAAAGCACTGCACTGTCAGAGGGTCAGTACTGAGGGAGTGCTCCACTGTCAGAGGGTCAGGACTGAGGGAGTGCTGCACTGTCAGAGGGTCAGGACTGAGGGAGTGCTGCTCTGTCAGAGGGTCAGTAATGAGGATCTGCTGCATTGTCATAGGGTCAGTACTGAGGGTGTGCTGCACTGTCAGAGGATCAGTACTGAGGGAGTGCTGCACTGACTGAGTGTCAGCACTGAAGGAGTGCTGAACTGTCAGACGGTGAATACTGAGTGAGTGCTGCACTGTCGGAGGGTCAGTACAGAGGCATACTACTGAGGGAGTGCTGCACTGTCAGAGGGTCAGTAATGAAGGTGTGCTGCAATGTCACAGGGTCAGTACTGAGGGAATGCTGCAGTGTTGGAGGGTCAGTACTGAGGGATTGTACTTAGGGAGTGCTGCACTGTCAGAGGGGCAGTACAGAGGGATTGATGCACTGTCAGAGGGTCAGTACTTAGGGAGTGCTGCACTGTCAGAGGGTCAGTCTGAGGGATTGATGCACTGTGAGAGGGTCAGTACTGAGGGAGTGCTGCACTCTCAGAGGGTCAGGAATGAAGGTGTGCTGCACTGTCAGACGGTCAATACTGAAAGAGCACTGTGCTGTCAGTGGGTCAGGACTGAGGGAGAACTGCACTGTCGGAGGGTCAGTCTGAGGGAGTGCTGCACTGTCAGGGTCAGTACGGAGGGATTGCTGCACTGTCAGAAGGTCAGTACTGAGGGAGAGCTGCACTGTCAGAGGGTCAGTCATGAGGGAGTGCTGCACTGTCAGAAGGTCATTACTGAGGGAGTGTTGCACTGTCAGAGGGTCAGTGCTAAGGGATTGCTGACTGTCAGAGGGTCAGTACTGAGGGAGTGCTGCACTGTCAGAGGGTCAGTACTGAGGGAATGCTGCACGGTCAGAGGGTCAGTGCTAAGGGATTGCTGCACTGTCAGAGGGTCAGTACTGAGGGACTGCTGCACTGTCAGAGGGTCAGTACTGAGGGAGTGCTGCACTGTCAGAGGGTCAGTACTGAGGGAGTGCTGAACTGTCAGAGGGTCAGTACTGAGGGAGGGCTGCACTGTTAGAGGATCAGTACTGAGGGAGTGTGGCACTGTCAGTGGGTCAGCACTGAGGGAGTGCTGCACTGACTGAGTGTCAGCACTGAGGGAGTGCTGAACTGTCAGACGGTGAATACTGAGTGAGTGCTGCACTGTCGGAGGGTCAATACAGAGGGATAGTACTGAGGGAGTGCTGCACTGTCAGAGGATCATTACTGAGGGAGTGCTGCACTGTCAGAGGGTCAGTCATGAGGCAGTGCAGCACTGCCAGAGTGTCAGTACTGAGGGAGTGCTGCACTGTCAGAGGGTCAGTAATGAAGGTGTGCTGCAGTGTCAGAGGGTCAGTACTGAGGGAGTGCTGCACTGTCAGAGGGTCAGTACTGAGGGAGTGCTGCACTGTCAGAGGGTCAGTACTGAGGGAGTGCTGAACTGTCAGAGGGTCAGTACTGAGGGAGGGCTGCACTGTTAGAGGATCAGTACTGAGGGAGTGTGGCACTGTCAGTGGGTCAGCACTGAGGGAGTGCTGCACTGTCAGAGGGTTAGTACTGAAGGACTGCTGCACTGTCAGAGGGTCAGTACTGAGGGTGTGCTGCACTCTCAGAGGGTCAGGAATGAAGGTGTGCTGCACTGTCAGACGGTCAATACTGAAAGAGCACTGTGCTGTCAGTGGGTCAGGACTGAGGGAGAACTGCACTGTCGGAAGGTCAGTCTGAGGGAGTGCTGCACTGTCAGAGGGTCAGTACTGAGGGAGAGCTGCACTGTCAGAAAATCAGTATTGAGTGAGTGCTGCACTTTCAGAGGGTCAGTACTGAGGGAGTGCTGCACTGTCAGAGGGTCAGTACTGAGGGAGTGCTGAACTGTCAGAGGGTCAGTACTGAGGGAGGGCTGCACTGTTAGAGGATCAGTACTGAGGGAGTGTGGCACTGTCAGTGGGTCAGCACTGAGGGAGTGCTGCACTGACTGAGTGTCAGCACTGAGGGAGTGCTGAACTGTCAGACGGTGAATACTGAGTGAGTGCTGCACTGTCGGAGGGTCAATACAGAGGGATAGTACTGAGGGAGTGCTGCACTGTCAGAGGATCATTACTGAGGGAGTGCTGCACTGTCAGAGGGTCAGTCATGAGGCAGTGCAGCACTGCCAGAGTGTCAGTACTGAGGGAGTGCTGCACTGTCAGAGGGTCAGTAATGAAGGTGTGCTGCAGTGTCAGAGGGTCAGTACTGAGGGAGTGCTGCACTGTCAGAGGGTCAGTACTGAGGGAGTGCTGCACTGTCAGAGGGTCAGTACTGAGGGAGTGCTGAACTGTCAGAGGGTCAGTACTGAGGGAGGGCTGCACTGTTAGAGGATCAGTACTGAGGGAGTGTGGCACTGTCAGTGGGTCAGCACTGAGGGAGTGCTGCACTGTCAGAGGGTTAGTACTGAAGGACTGCTGCACTGTCAGAGGGTCAGTACTGAGGGAATGCTGCACTGTCAGAGGGTCAGTACTGAGGGTGTGCTGCACTCTCAGAGGGTCAGGAATGAAGGTGTGCTGCACTGTCAGACGGTCAATACTGAAAGAGCACTGTGCTGTCAGTGGGTCAGGACTGAGGGAGAACTGCACTGTCGGAAGGTCAGTCTGAGGGAGTGCTGCACTGTCAGAGGGTCAGTACTGAGGGAGAGCTGCACTGTCAGAAAATCAGTATTGAGTGAGTGCTGCACTTTCAGAGGGTCAGTACTGAGGGAGTGCAGCACTGTCAGAGGGTCAATACTGAAAAAGCACTGCACTGTCGGTGGGTCAGTCTGAGGGAGTGCTGCACTGTTGGAGGGTCAGTACAGAGGAATTGTACTTAGGGAGTGCTGCACTGTCAGAGTGTCAGTACTGAGGGAGTGCTGCACTCTCAGAGGGTCAGGAATGAAGGTGTGCTGCACTGTCAGACGGTCAATACTGAAAGAGCACTGTGCTGTCAGTGGGTCAGGACTGAGGGAGAACTGCACTGTCGGAGGGTCAGTCTGAGGGAGTGCTGCACTGTCAGAGTCAGTACGGAGGGATTGCTGCACTGTCAGAGGGTCAGTACTGAGGGAGTGCTGCACTGTCAGAAGGTCAGTACTGAGGGATAGCTGCACTGTCAGAGGGTCAGTCATGAGGGAGTGCTGCATTGTCAGAAGGTCATTACTGAGGGAGTGTTGCACTGTCAGAGGGTCAGTGCTAAGGGATTGCTGCTCTGTCAGAGGGTCAGTACTGAGGGGATGCTGCACTGTCAGAGGGTCAGTACTGAGGGAATGCTGCACTGTCAGAGGGTCAGTGCTAAGGGATTGCTGCACTGTCAGAGGGTCAGTACTAGGGAGTGCTCTACTGTCAGAGGGTCAGTACTGAGGGAGTGCTGCACTGTCAGAGTGTCAATACTGAGGGAGTGCTGCACTGTCAGAGGGTCAGTACTGAGGGAGTGCTGCACTGTCAGAGGATCATTACTGAGGGAGTGCTGCACTATCAGTGGGTCAGTCATGAGGCAGTGCTGCACTGCCAGAGGGTCAGTACTGAGGGAGTGCTGCACGGTCAGAGGGTCAGTACTGAGGGAGTGCTGCACTGTCAGAGGATCATTACTGAGGGAGTGCTGCACTGTCAAAGGGTCAGTACTGAGGGAGTGCTGCACTGTCAGAGGGTCAGTAATGAAGGTGTGCTGCACTGTCAGAGGGTCAGTACTGAGGGAATGCTGCAGTGTCGGAGGGTCAGTATAGAGGGATTGTACTTAGGGAGTGCTGCACTGTCAGGGCGTCAGCATTGAGTGAGTGCTGCACTGTCGGAGGGTCAATACAGAGGGATTGTACTTAGGGAGTGCTGCACTGTCAGAGGGTCAGTACTGAGGGAATGCTGCACTGTCAGAGGGTCAGTACTAGGGAGTGATGCAATGTCAGAGAGTCATTCCTGAGGGAGCGCTGCGCTGTCAGAGGGTCAATGCTGAGGGGGTGCTGCACTGTTAGAGGGTCAGTACTGAAAGAGTACTGCGCTTTCAGTGTGTCAGGACTGAGGGAACACTGCACTATCGGAGGGTCAGTCTGAGGGTGTGCTGCACTGTCAAAGGGTCAGTACTGAGGGAGAGCTGCACTGTCAGAAAATCAGTATTGAGTGAGTGCTGCACTTTCAGAGGGTCAGTACTGAGGGAGTGCTCCACTATCAGAGGGTCAGGACTGAGGGAGTGCTGCACTATCAGAGGGTCAGGACTGAGGGAGTGCTGCTCTGTCAGAGGATCAGTACTGAGGGAGTGCGGCACTGTCAGTGGGTCAGTACTGAGGGAGTGCTGCACTGTCAGAGGGTCAGTAATGAACGTGTGCTGCAATGTCAGAGGGTCAGTACTGAGGGAATGCTGCACTGTCAGAGGGTCAGTACTGAGGGAGTGCTGCACTGTCAGGGCGTCAGCATTGAGTGAGTGCTGCACTGTCGGAGGGTCAGTACAGAGGGATTGTACTTAGGGAGTGCTGCACTGTCAGAGGGTCAGTACTGAGGGAGTGCTGCACTGTCAGAGGGTCAGTACTGAGGGAATGCTGCACTGTCAGAGGGTCAGTACTGAGGGAGTGCTGCACTCTCAGAGGGTCAGGAATGAAGGTGTGCTGCACTGTCAGACGGTCAATACTGAAAGAGCACTGTGCTGTCAGTGGGTCAGGACTGAGGGAGAACTGCACTGTCGGAGGGTCAGTCTGAGGGAGTGCTGCACTGTCAGGGTCAGTACGGAGGAATTGCTGCACTGTCAGAGGGTCAGTACTGAGGGAGTTCTGCACTGTCAGAAGGTCAGTATTTAGGGAGAGCTGCACTGTCAGAGGGTCAGTCATGAGGGAGTGCTGCACTGTCAGAAGGTCATTACTGAGGGAGTGCTGCACTGTCAGAGGGTCAGTGCTAAGGGATTGCTGCTCTGTCAGAGGGTCAGTACTGAGGGAATGCTGCACTGTCAGAGGGTCAGTGCTAAGGGATTGCTGCACTGTCAGAGGGTCAGTACTGAGGGAGTGCTGCACTGTCAGAGGGTCAGTACTGAGGGCGTGCTGCACGGTCAGAGAGTCAGTACTGAGGGAGTGCAGCACTGTCAGAGGGTCAGTACTGAGCGCTGCACTGTCGGAGGTTCAGTACTGAGGGAGTGCCACACTGTCAGCGGGTCAGTACTAAGGGAGTGCTGCGCTGTCAGAGGGTCAGTACTGAGGATCTGCTGCATTGTCAGAGGGTCAGTACTGAGGGAGTGCTGCACTGTCAGAGGGTCAGTACTGAAAGAGTACTGCGCTTTCAGTGGGTCAGGACTGAGGGAACACTGCACTATCGGAGGGTCAGTCTGAGGGAGTGCTGCACTGTCAGAGGGTCAGTACTGAGGGAGAGCTGCACTGTCAGAAAATCAGTATTGAGTGAGTGCTGCACTTTCAGAGGGTCAGTACTGAGGGAGTGCAGCACTGTCAGAGAGTCAGTACTGAGGGAATGCTGCACTGTCGGAAAATCAGTATTGAGGGAGTGCTGCATTGTCGGAGAGTCACTACTGAGGCAGCTCTGCACTTTCAGAGGGTCAGTAGTGAGGGAGTGCTGCACTGTCGGAGGGTCAGTACTGAGGGAGTGCTGCACTGTTGGAGGGGCAGTACTGAGGGAGTGCAGCACTGTTGGAGAGACAGTAGTGAGGGAGTGCCACACTGTCGGAGGGTCAGTACTGAGGGAGTGCTGCACTGTCAGAGAGTAAATACTGAGGGAGTGCTGCACTGTCAGAGGGTCAGTACTGAGGGAGCGCTGCACTGTCAGAGGGTCAGTACTGAGGGAGTGCTGCACTGTCAGAAGGTCAGTACTGAGGGAGTGCTGCACTGTCAGAGGGGCAGTACTGAGGGAGTCCTGCACTGTCAGAGGGTCAGTACTGAGGGAGTGCTGCACTGTTGGAGGGTCAGTACTGAGGGAGTGCCGCACTGTTGGAGGGTCAGTACTGAGGGAATGCTGCACTGTCAGAGGGTCAGTACTGAGGGAGTGCTCCACTGTCAGAGGGTCAGGACTGAGGGAGTGCTGCACTGTCAGAGGGTCAGGACTGAGGGAGTGCTGCTCTGTCAGAGGATCAGTACAGAGGGAGTGCGGCACTCTCAGTCGGTCAGTACTGAGGGAGTACTGCACTGTCTGAGTGTCAGCACTCAGGGAGTGCTAAACTGTCAGAGGGTCAGTACTGAGGGAGGGCTGCACTGTCAGAGGATCAGTACTGAGGGAGTGTGGCACTGTCAGTGGGTCAGTACTGAGGGAGTGCTGCACTGACTGAGTGTCAGCACTGAGGGAGTGCTGAACTGTCAGAGGGTGAATACTGAGTGAGTGCTGCACTGTCGGAGGGTCAGTACAGAGGGATAGTACTGAGGGAGTGCTGACTGTCACAGGGTCAATACTGAGGGAGTGCTGCACTGTCAGAGGGTCAGTACTGAGGGAGTGCTGCACTGTCAGAGGGTCAGTACTGAGGGAGTGCTGCCCTGCCAGAGGGTCAATACTGAGGGAGTGCTGCACTGTCAGAGGGTCAGTACTGAGGAAGTGCTGCACTGTCAGAGGATCATTACTGAGGGAGTGCTGCACTGTCAGAGGGTCAGTTATGAGGCAGTGCTGCACTGCCAGAGGGTCAGTACTGAGGGAGTGCTGCACTGTCAGTGGGTCAGTACTGAGGGAGTGCTGCACTTACTGAGTGTCAGCACTGAGGGAGTGCTGAACTGTCAGAGGGTGAATACTGAGTGAGTGCTGCACTGTCGGAGGGTCAGTACAGAGGGATAGTACTGAGGGAGTGCTGACTGTCACAGGGTCAATACTGAGGGAGTGCTGCACTGTCAGTGGGTCAGTACTGAGGGAGTGCTGCACTGTCAGAGATCATTACTGAGGGAGTGCTGCACTGTCAGAGGATCAGTCATGAGGCAGTGCTGCACTGCCAGAGGGTCAGTACTGAGGGAGTGCTGCACTGTCAGAGGGTCAGTAATGAAGGTGTGCTGCACTGGCAGAGGGTCAGTACTGAGGGAATGCTGCAGTGTCGGAGGGTCAGTACAGAGGGATTGTACTTAGGGAGTGCTGCACTGTCAGAGGGTCAGCATTGAGTGAGTGCTGCACTGTCGGAGTGTCAGTACAGAGGGATTGTACTTAGGGAGTGCTGCACTGTCAGAGGGTCAGTACTGAGGGATTGATGCACTGTCAGAGGGTCAGTACTGAAGGAATGCTGCACTGTCAGAGGGTCAGTACTGAGGGAATGCTGCACTGTCAGAGTGTCAGTACTGAGGGAGTGCTGCACTCTCAGAGGGTCAGGAATGAAGGTGTGCTGCACTGTCAGACGGTCAATACTGAAAGAGCACTGTGCTGTCAGTGGGTCAGGACTGAGGGAGAACTGCACTGTCGGAGGGTCAGTCTGAGGGAGGGCTGCACTGTCAGGGTCAGTACGGAGGGATTGCTGCACTGTCAGAGGGTCAGTACTGAGGGAGTGCTGCACTGTCAGAAGGTCAGTACTGAGGGAGAGCTGCACTGTCAGAGGGTCAGTCATGAGGCAGTGCTGCACTGTCAGAGGGTCAGTCATGAGGGAGTGCTGCACTGTCAGAAGGTCATTAGTGAGGGATTGCTGCACTGTCAGAGGGTCAGTACTGAGGGAGTGCTGCACTGTCAGAAGGTCAGTACTGTGGGAGTTCTGCACTGTCAGAAGGTCAGTATTTAGGGAGAGCTGCACTGTCAGAGGGTCAGTCATGAGGGAGTGCTGCACTGTCAGAAGGTCATTACTGAGGGAGTGCTGCACTGTCAGAGGGTCAGTGCTAAGGGATTGCTGCTCTGTTAGAGGGTCAGTACTGAGGGAATGCTGCACTGTCAGAGGGTCAGTGCTAAGGGATTGCTGCACTGTCAGAGGGTCAGTACTAGGGAGTGATGCAATGTCAGAGAGTCATTCCTGAGGGAGCGCTGCTCTGTCAGAGGGTCAATGCTGAGGGGGTGCTGCACTGTCAGAAGATCAGTGCAGAGGGATAGTACTGAGGAGTGCTGCACTGTCAGAGGGTCAGTACTGAGGGAGTGCTCCACTGTCAGAGGGTCAGTACTGAGGGAGTGCTGCACTGTCAGAGGGTCAGTACTGAGGGAATGCTGCACTGTCAGAGGGTCAGTGCTAAGGGATTGCTGCTCTGTCAGAGGGTCAGTACTGAGGGAATGCTGCACTGTCAGAGGGTCAGTGCTAAGGGATTGCTGCTCTGTCAGAGGGTCAGTACTGAGGGAATGCTGCACTGTCAGAGGGTCAATACTAGGGAGTGATGCAATGTCAGAGAGTCATTCCTGAGGGAGCGCTGCTCTGTCATAGGGTCAATGCTGAGGGGGTGCTGCACTGTCAGAAGATCAGTGCAGAGGGATAGTACTGAGGGAGTGCTGCACTGTCAGAGGATCAGTACTGAGGGAGTGATGCACTGTCAAAGGGTCAATGCTCAGTGTGTGCTGCACTGTCAGAGGGTCAGTAATGAAGTTGTGCTGCACTGTCAGAGGGTCAGTACTGAGGGAATGCTGCAGTGTCGGAGGGTCAGTACTCAGGGAGTGCTGCACTGTCAGAGGGTCAGTACTGAGGGAATGCTGCACTGTCAGGGCGTCAGCATTGAGTGAGTGCTGCATTGTCGGAGGTTCAGTACTAAGGGAGCGATGCACTGTCAGAGAGTTATTGCTGAGGGAGTGCTGCACTGTCAGAGGGTCATTCCTAAGTGAGTGCTGCTCTGTCAGAGGGTCAATGCTGACGGGGTGGTGCACTGTCAGAGGGTCAGTACTGAGGGAGTGCTGCACTGTCAGACGGTCAATGCTCAGGGTGCTGCACTGTCAGAGGGTCAGTGCTGAGGGGTTGCTGCACTGTCAGAGGGTCAGTACTGAGGGAGTGCTGCATTGTCAGAGGGTCAGTACTGAGGGAGTGCTGCACTGTCAGAGGGTCAGTACTGAGGGAGTGCTGCACTGTCAGAAGGTCAGTCATGAGGCAGTGCTGCACTATCAGAGGGTCAGTACTGAGGGAGTGCTGTACTGTCACAGAGTCAGCACTGAGAGAGTGCTGCACTGTCAGAGTTGCTGCTTTTTGGGTGAGACGTGAAACTTGGCCACATCTGTCCTCTCAAGTGAGCTGTAAAGTTCCTTTCGCCAGTAAAGCAGTGGATTTTCCTGCAAACAGATCATTTGATCATCTCTCCGATTGCTGTTTGTGGGAGCTTCCTGTGCGCAAATTGGCTGCCACACTTCCTGCAGTACAAGAATGACTATTCTTCAAAATTACTTCAGTGGCTGTAAAGTGCTTTGTGGCATCCTGAGGGTGTGAAAGGCGCTATAGCAATGCAAGTTCCTTCCTTATTTTGAAGGAATGTGGACAGTAAAATGAGATCACAAACTTTTGGGACTCTCTCCAAGCTGATTAGGAACAAGGATAGCAATCTGGAAAATGCAGGTAATTGTCGCTGTGAAGCAGTGGTTTTCTGGATTGGGATCATGATTTAAACAGTTACACCCAGACTGTTTTCACACAGGATACAAGCGGGAAGGTAAACAAAAGGAAGTTAACTCACAATTGTTTCCATTTGAAGTGTGTACATTAGGGAGGAGAGAGAGCTGCAGAGATGTAATCTGTACAACAGATGCTCCTGCTCCCTATACTGCGGAATGGAGGGAGCTAGAGAGCGTTCCCTGCTCTACTGCAAAATCATCACCATTTGCGTTATCCACATAGCTGCAACAACCCCAGTGAGTGCTGCAGCCTTCCGATGCTTTGCTGGTAATTAGTGCTCTGAATTTCTTCATCGTCAGACTTATGTGGAATGTGCAGCATCACTTGGGATCACACTCTACTGCTTCCCATCTTTATGTGTCAACCTACAAGTTGGTCATTCCCCCCACGAGCCCCCCACCCCCCACCCCCCCCCACCCCCCCGCTCTATCTCTCACATCTTAATCCTCCACTTTATTCCTCCCCATTTTTACCTTCTCTCTGCCTCTTTCTCTCACTCCGTCATCTCACCTCTCTTTTTCTGTTCCTTTCTCTCTCTTTCTCTCTGCCCTCTTATCTCTATCTCTACCTCTGGCTCTATCACAAGTCCCATCTACCATACCCCCCACCACAGCCACTCATTCTCCTCCTCCCTATATCTTTTTCTTTTTGTCCTTCTCAGTTGTAGTCTCTCTCCTCACACCTTGCTCCTGGTAGCTGCCACCATGTTGGATTGGAACTGATCGGACATCAGGCAAGATTCCCTTTTATTTCCTCAACAGACAAATTGAGAGTGGCTGAGAAGCAGCCAAGTTTTGGAATAACGGCAAGGCTGGTGTCAGACTGTCATTCGGTGCAGGGCTGTGTCACATTGAGCTAAACTTTGGTACGTTCATCAGAAAATATCTAAACTAACAACAGTAGGTCAAAAATGTTCAAAAATAACAATTTCTCTTTTGGAGAAATACTGACACACTCCCCGGGGACACCCTGTAAATACTGACACACTCCCCGGGGACCCGCCTGTAAATACTGACACACTCCCCGGGACCCCCCTGTAAATACTGACACACTCCCCAGGGACCACCTGTAAATACTGACACACTCCCCGGGGACCCCCTGTAAATACTGACACACTCCCCAAGGACCACCTGTAAATACTGACACACTCCCCGAGGACACCCTGTAAATACTGACACACTCCCCGGGGACCACCTGTAAATACTGACACACTCCCCGGGGACCCGCCTGTAAATACTGACTCACTCCCCGGAGTCAAGCTTTTACAAGTATATAAAAGGAAAGAGAGGAGCTAAAGTGAATGTTGGTTCCTTGGAGGATGAGACTGGGGAGTTAATAGTGGGGAACGCAGAAATGGCAGAGACGCTTAATCAATATTTCGCTTCAGTTTTCATGGTGGAGGACACTAGTACCACCCCAATAGTAACAGGTAGTGCAGAGGGTATAGAGAAGGAGGAACTTAGAACAATCACCATCACTAGAGAAAAAGTACTGAGTAAACTATTGGGATTAAAGGGTGACAAGTCCCCAGGACCTGATGGCCTAATCCCAGGGTCTTAAAGGAAGTGGCAGCGGAGATAGTAGATGCATTGGCTATAATATTCCAAAATTCCCTGGATTCTTTAAAGGTTCCAGTGGATTGGAAAAATGCTAATATTAACACCCTTATTCAAAAAGGGGGGAGGCAGGAAGTAGGAAACTATAGACCAGTTAGTTTAACGTCTGTCATTGGGAAATTGTTGGAATTCATTATTAAGGAAGTAGTAATGGGACATTTGGAAAGTCAAAATGCAATCCAACAGAGTCAGTATAGTTTTATGAAGAGTAAATCATGTTTGACTAATTTGCTAGAGTTCTTTGAAGGCGTGACAAGTAAAGTGGATAATGGGGATCCTGTAGATGTAGTATATCTGGACTTCCAGAAGGTCTTTGATAAAGGTGCCACACAAAAGATTAATACACAAGATAAGATCACACGGAGTTAGGGGTAATATATTAGCTTGGATAGAGGATTGGCTAACCAACAGGAAGCAGAGAGTCGGGATAAATGGGTCTTTTTCTGGATGACAAGCTGTAACTAATGGGGTGCCACAGGGTTCGGTTATTGGGCCCCAACTATTTACAATCTATATTAATGACTTGGAGTCAGGGATAGAAGGTACTATAGCTAAATTTGCAGATGACACCAAAATAGGTGGGAACGTAAGTTGTAATGAAGAAATAAGAAATTTACAAATGGATATGGACAGGTTGGGTGAATGGGCCAAAGTTTGGCAGATGGAGTTTAACGTGGATAAGTGTGAGGTTATCCATTTTGGTCAGAAGAATAAAAAGGCGACTTTTTAGTTAAATGGAGAGAAACTTCAGAATGCTTCAGTGCAGAGGGATCTGGGTGTCCTCGTGCATGAATCACTGAAAGCTAGAATGGAGGTACAGCAGGTAATAAGGAAGTCAAATGGAATTTTGGCATTTATTGCTAAAGGAATAGAGTATAAAAATAGGCAAGTGTTGTTGCAACTGTGCAAGGCATTGGTGAGACCGCACCTGGAGTACTGTGCACAGTTCTGGTCCCCTTACTTGAGGAAGGATGTAGTTGCATTGGAGGTGGTTCAGAGGAGGTTCCCTAGATTGATTCCAGAGATGCGGGGCTTGTCTTATGAGGAGAGATTGAGCAGTTTAAGCCGATACTCGCTAGAGTCTAGAAGAATGAGAGGAGCTCTAATTGAGGTATATAAGATGCTAAAGGTGATAGACAAAGTAGACGTGGAGTGGATGTTCCCCCTTGTGGGGCATTCTGGAACGAGAGGCCATAGTTTTAGGGTAAGGGGTGGTAGATTTAAATCAGAGATGAGGAGGAATTACTTTTCTCAAAGGGTCGTGAATCTGTGGAATTTACTACCTCAGAGTGCAGTGGATGCCGGGACGCTGACTAAATTTAAGGAGGAGATAGAGAGGTTTTTAATTAGTAACAGGTTGAAAGGTTATGGGGAGAGAGTGGGAAATTGGAGTTGAGGCTGAAATGAGATCAGCCATGATCGTAATGAATGACGGGGCAGGCTAGAGGGGCTGAATAGCCTACTCCCTGCTTCTAGTTCTTATGTTCTTATGTTCTTATGTCACCCTGTAAATACTGACACACTCCCCAAGGACCACCTGTAAATACTGACACACTCCCCAAGGACCACCTGTAAATACTGACACACTCCCCGGGGACCACCTGTAAATACTGACACACTCCCTGGGGATACTCTGTAAATACTGACACACTCCCCAGGGACCCCCCTGTAAATACTGACACACTCCCCGGGGACCACCTGTAAATACTGACACACTCCCTGGGGATACCCTGTAAATACTGACACACTCCCCAGGGACCCCCTGTAAATACTGACACACTCCCCGGGGACCCCCCTGTAAATACTGACACACTCCCCAGGGACCCCCTGTAAATACTGACACACTCCCCAAGGACCTCCTGTAAATACTGTCACACTCCCCGGATCCCCATGTAAATACTGACACACTCCCCAAGGTCCACCTGTAAATACTGTCACACTCCCCAGGGACCCCTGTAAATACTGACACACTCCCCGGGTCCCCCTGTAAATACTGACACACTCCCCAGGGACCCCCTGTAAATACTGACACACTCCCCAGGGACCCCCCTGTAAATACTGACACACTCCCCGGGGACCCCCCTGTAAATACTGACACACTCCCCGGGGACCCCCCTGTAAATACTGACACACTCCCCGTGTTCACCTGTAAAGATTGACACACTCCCCAGGGATCCCCTGTAAATACTGACACACTCCCTGGAGAGCCCCTGTAAATACTGACACACTCCCCAAGGACCTACTGTAAATACTGACACACTCCCCAAAGACCACCTGTAAATACTGACACACTCCCCGGGGACCCCCCTGTAAATACTGACACACTCCCCGGGGACCCCCTGTAAATACTGACACACTCCCCAAGGACCTCCTGTAAATACTGTCACACTCCCCGGATCCCCATGTAAATACTGACACACTCCCCAAGGTCCACCTGTAAATACTGTCACACTCCCCAGGGACCCCCTGTAAATACTGACACACTCCCCGGGTCCCCCTGTAAATACTGACACACTCCCCAGGGACCCCCTGTAAATACTGACACACTCCCCGGGGACCCCCCTGTAAATACTGACACACTCCCCGGGGACCCCCCTGTAAATACTGACACACTCCCCGGGGACCCCCCTGTAAATACTGACACACTCCCCGTGTTCACCTGTAAAGATTGACACACTCCCCAGGGATCCCCTGTAAATACTGACACACTCCCTGGAGAGCCCCTGTAAATACTGACACACTCCCCAAGGACCTACTGTAAATACTGACACACTCCCCAAAGACCACCTGTAAATACTGACACACTCCCCAAAGACCCCCCTGTAAATACTGACACAATCCCCGGATCCCCCTGTAAATACTGACACACTCCCCAAGGTCCACCTGTAAATACTGTCACACTCCCCGGGGACCCCCTGTAAATACTGACACACTCCCCAGGGACCCCCTGTAAATACTGACACACTCCCCGGGGACCCCCTGTAAATACAGACACACTCCCCGGAGACCCCCTGTAAATACTGACACACTCCCCGGGGACCCCCTGTAAATACTGACACACTCCCCGGGGACCCCCCTGTAAATACTGACACACTCCCTGGGTTCACCTGTCAAGACTGACACACTCCCCGGGGACCCCCTGTAAATACTGATACACTCCCCAGGGACCACCTGTAAATACTGACACACTCCCTGGGGACCCCCTGTAAATACTGACACACTCCCCAGGGACCCCCCTGTAAATACTGACACACTCCCCAGGGACCCCCTGTAAATACTGACACACTCCCCGGGGACCCCCTGTAAATACTGACACACTCCCCGTGTTCACCTGTAAAGACTGACACACTCCCCAGGGACCCCCTGTAAATACTGACACACTCCCCAGAGACCCCCTGTAAATACTGACATTCTCCCCGGGTTCACCTGTAAACATTGACACTCTCCCCGGGTCCCCTTGTAAATACTGACACACGCCCCAGGGTCCCCCTGTAAATACTGACACACGCCCCAGGGACCCCCTGTAAATACTGACACACGCCCCAGGGACCCCCTGTAAATACTGACACACTCCCCGGGGACCCCCTGTAAATACTGACACACTCCCCAGGGACCCCCTGTAAATACTGACACACTCCCCGGGGACCCCCCTGTAAATACTGACACACTCCCCGGGGACCCCCTGTAAATACTGACACACTCCCCGGGGACCCCCTGTAAATACTGACACACTCCCCGGGTTCCCCTGTAAAGACTGACACACTCCCCAGGGACCCCCTGTAAATACTGACACATTCCCCGGGGACACCCTGTAAATACTGACACATACCCCGGGGACCTCTGTAAATACTGACACACTCCCCGGGGACCCCCTGTATATACTGACACACTCCCCGGGGACCCCCTGTATATACTGACACACTCCCCGGGGACCCCCTGTAAATACTGACACACTCCCCAGGGACCCCCTGTAAATACTGACACACTCCCCAGGGACCCCCTGTAAATACTGACACACTCCCCAGGGACCCCCTGTAAATACTGACACACTCCCAAGACCCTATAAATATTATACTGCTCCCTGGTTTCTTATTAATATCGACAGATCCAGTTGATTCTGCCTCTGAGTGTACACTGCAGTGTGGAATGGACACAATATTGTGCAAGCTGTACTCATTTAAACCCAGGGAAAAATTAGCTGAGGATCCTGCTCCTGATTATTGGGCATTGAGCCTTGGCACCAGTACATGTGTGTGTGTGTGTGTGTGTGTGTGTGTGTGTGTGTGTGTGTGTGTGTGTGTGTGTGTGTGTGTGTGTGTGTGTGTGTATATTTGTGTGTGTATACGTCTCCGTGTGTGTGTATATGTGTGTGTGCGTGTGTGTATATGTCTGCATGTGTGTATGTATGTGTGTGGGTGTATATGTGTGCATATACATCTGTGTGTGTGTGTGTGTGTGTGTGTGTGTGTAGAGGTGTGTGTGTGCATGCGCGTATATGTCTGCGTGTATATATATATATATATATGTGTGTATATCTATACATGTGTGTGTGTATATGTCTGCGTGTGTGTGTATATATATATATATATATATATATAGGTGCTTGTGTATATATATGTGTATGTCTCTCTCGTCGGGCTTCTCTATGCGTGGGGACAAGATCAAGCTTGGCTGTCAATCCTCCCCAACCTTCCAACGGCTGAACAAGCAGTTCTGAGCTCTCAGGTAAAGAGTGAGGTATAGGGGGTGTTTACAGACTCCCAGGCTCTGGCCTCCCATTGGGGGTCATTGCTTTCGAGACTAGGAGTAGTGAAAATGGAAAAACTAAAGGATATTAAATGTCATCCAAATTCATTGAAAACTAATTTTAAAAGGTGCAACTCTCTCCTTAAACCCGTACAGCACAAGTTCAAATTGAATCAACAGGATCTCAGCGGGATTTGTTCACAAGAAAGTTTTGATCTTATCGAAGGAGCGATATTAGAATGTACACTGTCTGCCAGAAAGAGATCTCATTACCTGCAGCTCCTGGATAGACAGAGCGCTTGAAGATTTAAATAATATTGTGGAGTAACGAAAAGGCAAGGGGACAGGTCTCTGTGTTTAATATAAATAAACAGGACTGAGGTTAATCAGGATAAAGATATGTTTGTGTTGGCTTCTTACTTCTGGTAGAGGAGATTCCAATTCTAAACAGGATCTTCGCTATTTACAGACAGTGTACGCACAGTCTGTGGGTCACAGATAAGACAAGGGCCATTTATGGGTCAATTGGAGATGAACTGATCTGTTGTGTGAACGGTAGAGTGGGCTCTGTCCCTCGAAGTGGGCCAGGGCTCCCTTAAAGAATGGAGGCTTCTTACTGGCAGCACATGAAGCCAGGCGGCCGCTGCAGAGGGAGTGCTGCACTGTCTGAGGTGCCGTTGATTGAGTGCGACCTTAAACTGAGGTCCCGCCTGCTCGCTTCAGGTGGGTGTAAAATATCCCATGGCCCACTATTTAGAAAGAGGAGCAGGCATGTTCTCCCCAGTGACCTGGCCAATATTTAACCCTCAACTGATAGATTACCTTGTTTACGATTTCTGTTTGTGGGATCTTGCTATGCACAAATTCGATCCCGTAGGGGGTGGGAGGTGGGGGATGGGGGTGTGGGGGGGGTCTGTCTATTGAAAGAAAAGAAGGAAAGAACTATAATGCCTTTCACAGTCTCAGGAGGCCCCAGAGCATTTACAGTCAGTGAAGTACATGTATGAAACGCAGCAGCCAATTTGTGCACAGCAAGATCCCACATGCAATGATGTGATAATGTTCAGACAACCTACCGATTTGATTTTAAAATTCTCATCCTTGTTTTCGAATCCCTCGCCCCCCTCCCTATCTCTGCCGCCTCCTCCAGCCCCACAAAACCTCCGGGATCTCTGCACTCCTCTAACTCCGGCCTCTTGAACATTCCAGATTTTAACTGCTGCGCCGTTGGCGGCCGTGCCTTCAGCTGCCTGGACTCCAAACTCTGGAATTCCCTCCCTAAACCTCTCCCGCTCTCGGTCCTTCTTAAAGCTTCTTAAAGTCTACCTGAAAATCTTTTGGTCCCCTGTCCTAATATCTCCTTATGTGACACCTTGGGAGTGTTTTATGACATGAAAGTTGCTATATAAATGCAAATTCATATTGCTATTGGTTTCGGTCTCAGCAGCTGCTGGAGCTGTCAGGCCTTGCCTCGTGTTTGTTAACCGTTGCTTCAGGAAGAGTAAGTCTCTCAGGCCCAGGCAGCAACACCAATACAAGCGCTACATGTACCCAGCAACAGTGAACAGGGCAAGGCCAAGGTGTCTCATCCCCCAATTCATCAGGATCCACGAGCATGTGTCCACCACTGGTAACAACTCCTCACAAACACCATTCTGGTGCTCAAAGGCACACACAAGCCCAGGGATTCCATCATCCACAGTCACACTGAACACCAGTCCACATCGGTGCAGGTCAAACACAGAGCCTCAAACGTAGAGGAGAGAGTGGCTGGTGGGTGGAGCTGGAGGTGTAAAGACTAAATTTAACTGTATGAGAGAGAGTGAGAGAGAGAGAGAGAGTCCTGAATGTCTGGAGTTTGGAAGGATGAGTGGCGATCTCGCTGAGACATCAGAGATTGTGAAGGGGTTTGACAGGCTGGACACTGAGAGATTGTTTCTGCTGGTCAGAGAATCTAAAGGACGGGGCTGGGGGCACAGATTATGCCCCTGGTCCTAGACTTAATAGGCCTGAATCCAAAGCCCATAGTAGTTGAATAGGCTGCCGGCTTTGGCAAGGTAGACCTTCAGGATGAGCCTCGAGGAGGGACTTTTGAAAACAATGCTGCTTTTAAAACGAGTGCTTGACTTTTTGACCTCTGATATTTGAGTTTCTGTGTGACCGTGTGCCCCTGTTCAACCTCACGCTCGTTGGCACCATCAAGGCTCAGGTCAGGCCTGGGTCAGTCACAGATCAGTCTGCCCAGGGTCAGCCTCTCTGTCTCCCTCCCAGCAACAGCACACGGGCCTGAACTCGGCCCGGCGCTCAAAAATGTTTTTACTTCTCCTTGCGCCCTCCCAGTTCCCGGAGGTGTCCCAAAAACCTCCCTGGGCTGGATCTGACTGGCCAGGGTGCCTTGTTCCCCACACCTTCCCTCCAGACCTAAACAGTCAGGAGGGGGATTCCCCTCCCACCACCCCACGATAGTGCCAGCTGCCCTGCCGCCATTCACCACTGGGGGCAGGTTTGAGCGATGGGCACTGCTGGGAGTACAGACAGGCCCCTGAAGGTTCGGAGCATACGGAGGCCGCGCTTTGGTGGGGGGTGGGGGTGTCCTGTAACTGTGTACAGAGCTGGAATTAATAGAGGGGGTTCACTTTCATACCCACAAATAGAAACCCGGGATAAAAGCAAAATACTGCGGATGCTGGAAACCTTAAATAAAAACAGAAAACGCCGGAAAAAACTCAGCAGGTCCGGCAGCGTCTGTGGGGAGAGACACACAAATATCATCGGCCTTGTGTCTCTCTCTCTCTCTCTCTCTCCCCACAGATGCTGCCGGACCTCCTGCTGAGTTTTTTCCGGCATTTTCTGTCACTTTAACCGGGCGGGAATCTCACACTGAGTCAGGATGGAAATGGCAAATTTATAAGCTGCCCGACGCTACTCCTCGCTGGGTGGGGAGTAGATTTGAGCAAAGCGTAAACCGCGCGTTGCCAATCCTGCCAAGTCCCCCCCAATGGGCAGGTTGGATTAACATCGGCGTCACTCCCCCCTAATATCACGGGACGCAGTGTGATCTCTCACCCTCACGAGACGCGCTCTCTTCACAAGGTCGTTCAGCTTCCTCAAGGCAGCGTTCCTAGGCAGGTTCTGGAGATCCTGGAATAGATCCTGCTCCTCCAGCTCGAACAGCTTCCGGTTCTCGGAGATCAGGAGAGGCTCGGACCAGAATGAGCCGATGTAGACCCGCATGACCTCGGGGGTGTTGATGACCTTGCCGAGGGACCACATCAGGGCCCCGTAGACCCTCATCAGCTGCTGGGTGTCCACCTGATCAGCCTTGTTCAGCACCACCCGGATCTTGTCCTCGTTCCCCTTCAGGGCCCGAATGGCCTCCGAGAACTCATCTGAAATCTCTAGCTTGTGGGCATCGAATAGGAGGATGATGCGGTCCACCCGCTCAGCAAACCACTGCAGCACCGCCGCAAAGTCATAACCTGGAAGACAGAACCAGCCTTTAGTAGGAGTCGGGAATGGTGGGACAGGCTGGGGGCTCTTTTCACCAGGAGAGAGAAGGCTGAGGGGCACCTGATAAAAGCCTTTTGAAATGATGAAGGGGGTTACGATAGGTTAGACGTAGAGAAGGTGTTTCCACATTGTTGGGGGTGGGGGCAGAACTAGAGGGGGTCATTAATGTAAGGCAGTCACTTATAAATCCAAATGGGATTACAGGAGGAACGTTTCTACCCAGAGAGTGCAGAGAACGTGGGACTCGCTCCCACAGGGAGTGGTTGAGGTGAATGGTGTCGATACATTTAATGGTGAAGCTGGATAAATACATGAGGGAGAAAGGAGTAGAAGGATATGGCGATAGGGTGAGATGAAGAGCGGTGGGTGCGGAATATAAGCACCAGCACAGACCAGATGGGCTGAATGGCCTGTTCCTGTGCTGTAAGTTCTGTGTGACTCTCGAAAAGGAAAGTTCCTTTCTGAGCCCATGAAAATATTCCAATATCAGAGCCGCCTCTCTGAGTCACCCCTACCTGAGGTTTTCTTCTTCCTCAGAGGATTCTATACAAGGTCACTGTTTTCAGGTTTATCCTGCAGATTGTGTCATGTGTCAGAGTTCAGGGAGTTTTACTAAACAAGCATTCCCCTGGGTGACCCAGTAGGTCAGGTTATGTAATGAGGCAGATTTGATAAGGGAGCTTAAGGTGAAGGAACCCTTAGGAGGAAGTGACCATAATATGATAGAATTTACCCTGCAATTTGAGAGGAAAAAGCTGGAATCAGATGTAACGGTATTACAGTTGAATAAAGGCAACTAGAGGCATGAGGGAGGAGCTGGCCAGAATTGACTGGGAGATGAGCCTAGCAGGAAAGACAGTGGAACAGCAATGGCAGGAGTTTCTGGGAGTAATTTGGGAGACACAGCAAAAATTCATCTCTAGAAAGAAGAAGCATACTAAAGGGAGGATGAGGCAACCATGGCTGACAAGGGAAGTCAGGGACAGCATAAAAGCTAAAGAGAAAGCATACAATGCGGTGAAGAGCAGTGGGAAACCAGAGGATTGGGAAGTCTACAAAGACCAACAGAGGACAACTAAAAAAGCAATAAGGAGGGAGAAGATTAAATATGAGGGTAAACTAGCCAGTAATATAAAAGAAGATTGCAAGAGTTTTTTTAGATATATAAAGGGTAAGAGAGAGGCAAAAGTGGACATTGGGCCGCTGGAAAATGACACTGGAGAAGTAGTAGTGGGGAACAAAGAAATGGTGGAGGAACTGAATAGGTACTTTGCGTCAGTCTTCATGGTGGAAGACACGAGTTCAAGAGAGTCGGGGGGCAGAGGTGAGTATGGTGGGCATTACCAAGGAGAAGGTGCTAGGAAAACTGAAAGGTCTGGAGGTGGATAAATCACCTGGACCAGATGGATTACACCCCAGAGTTCTGAAGGAGATAGCTGAAGAGATAGTGGAGGCGTTGGTGGTGATCTTTCAGGAATCACTGGAGTCAGGGAGGGTCCCAGAGGACTGGAAAATCACTGATGTAACCCCCCCTGTTTAAGAAGGGACTGAGGCAAAAGACAGGAAATTACAGGCCGATTAGCCTGACCTCGGTCGTTGGTAAGATTTTAGAGTCCATTATTAAGGATGAGATTTCAGAATACTTGGAAGTGCATGGTAAAATCGGGCAAAGTCAGCATGGTTTCATCAAGGGGAGGTCATGCCTGACAAATCTGTTAGAATTCTTTGAGGAGGTAACAAGTAGGTTAGACAAAGGAGAGCCAATGGATGTTATCTACTTGAACTTCCAGAAGGCCTTTGACAAGGTGCCGCACAGGAGGCTGCTCAGTAAGATAAGAGCCCATCGTGTTAGAGGCAAGGTACTAGCATGGATAGAAGATTGGCTGTCTGGCAGGAGGCAGAGAGTGGGGATAAGGGGGTCCTTCTCAGGATGGCGGCCGGTGACTAGTGGAGTTCCGCAGGGGTCAGTGTTGGGACCACAACTTTTCACTTTATACATTAATGATCTAGATGAAGGAACTGAGGGCATCCTGGCTAAGTTTGCAGATGATACAAAGATAGGTGGAGGGACAGGTAGTATTGAGGAGGTGGGGAGGCTGCAGAAGGATTTGGACAGGCTAGGAGAATGGGCAAAGAAGTGGCAGATGGAATACAACGTGGGGAAGTGTGAGGTCATGCACTTTGGTAGGAAGAATAGAGGCATAGACTATTTTCTAAATGGGGAGAGAATTCAGAAATCTGGAGTGCAAAGGGACTTGGGAGTCCTAGTCCAGGATCCTCTTAAGGTTAACTTGCAGGTTGAGTCGGTAGTTAGGAAGGCAAATGCAATGTTGGCATTTATTTTGAGAGGACTAGAATATAAAAGCAGGGATGTGCTGCTGAGGCTTTATAAGGCTCTGGTCAGACCACATTTAGAATATTGTGAGCAATTTTGGGCCCCGTATCTCAGGAAGGATGTGCTGGCCCTGGAGAGGGTCCAGAGGAGGTTCATGAGAACGATCCCAGGAATGAAAGGCTTAACATATGAGGAACGTTTGAGGACTCTGGGTCTATACTCGATGGAATTTAGAAGGATGAGGGGGGATCTGATTGAAACTTACAGAATACTGAAAGGCCTGGATTGAGTGGACGTGGGGAAGATGTTTCCATTAGTAGGAGAGACTAGGACCCGAGGGCACAGCCTCAGAGTAAAGGGAAGACCTTTTAGAACAGAGATGAGGAGAAACTTCTTTAGCCAGAGAGTGGTGAATCTATGGAATTCATTGCCACAGAAGGTTGTGGAGGCCAGGTCATTGAGTGTATTTAAGACGGAGATAGGTAGGTTCTTGATTGGTAAGGGGATCAAAGGTTACGGGGAGGTGGCAGGAGAATGGGGTTGAGAAACTTATCAGCCATGATTGAATGGCAGAGCAGACTCGATGGGCTGAATGGCCTAATTTCTGCTCCTATGTCTTATGGTCTTATGGTCTTAAAGAGCAACATATTCATACACTACAACAACAACAATAACTTGCATTCATATATCACTTATAACCTGTAAAACATGGCAGCAGCCTAATCAGACAAAATTTGACAGTAAACCACATAACGAGATATTAAGATGAGCGGCCAAAAGCTTGGTGAAAGAGGTAGGAGCATCTTAAAGTAGAAGATAGAGGCGGACAGGAGGAAATTCCAGAGATTGGGAACCAGGAACAAGCGATAACGAATGGTTGTTGACTTTCACCCGACATTGATGCGGCCTGTCCAATGTTGCGATATAGTACGCGCTCGGACTCTTTTTGGGCAATATTTAGCCGTCAGCTGCGGCTCAGTGGGTAGCACTCTCGCCTCTTAGTCAGGTGGTCGTGGCTTTGAGTCCCCCCGCAGAGGCTTGAGGGGCAAACCTGGGCTGACACTCCCTTTGCAGTACCGAGGGAGTGCTGCTCTGTCAGGCGGGCGCAAAAGATCCCATGACGCTGTCACAAGAGAGTGACACGCTGTCATCATACGAGAGCGGGGGTGGGGTTGGGTTCTCTGTGATGGCCCTCCTGACCAATATGTGCCTTTCTTCAGCCAACATCTGAGGCTCTACGTTGCTGTTTGTGGGATCTCTCGCTGCTCGCAAATTGGCTGCGTCACGGCAGGGAATAGTTTATTCATTGGCCGCCAAGTCATTTGGGATGTCCTGAGGCGGTGAAAGGTGCTTCAGAAATGCAAGCCTTTGTTTGTCTCCTGCAGGAATGCTCTGGGCTGATTGAACCTGCAGGAATCCATGGTATTACCAGATGGGGTTTTGGCACACATGGGACTGCAGTCCCAGTCAGCCAAACTAAGCTGTATCCAGGAAAACTAACCCGCCCCTTGGCAACCAGCCACATCACCCAGCGGCAAAGAAATTCCATAAAAGGCTAAATTGGAAATGGCTGCTTAAGGGAAGCGAACATTGTGCCATGTCCAACTGACCCAGAGAAACTCCAGCCACAAGGGCAGGAGAAACACCTTCTAACATCTTCAGTAGTTTTAATCCACAAACGTTTGCAAATTGGCCAAAAGGCCACACAATGATAGTTGCGATTACTGAGTGCAGGAACTGTAACTAATTAGCAGCGAGTTAACAGTTCAAGGAATTCAAGGCAATGCATCAGCTTCAATTTTCCAATTGTCAGAATTCTTAGCTTTGGGCCAAAGGATGACACCCCCTTCGTACAACAACAAAAATTTGGATTTATATAGCTCGTTTACTATCGTCAGACTTTCCAAACTGCTTCCACAGTTCAAACAGAATCAGCCAATTAAGGGGATATTAGGACAGGTGACCAACGGTTTGGTCAAAGAGAAATAAGAACAGAACATGCTGGAAAAACTCAGCAGGTCTGGCAGCCTCTGTGGAGAGAGAAACAGAGTTAACGTTTCGAGTCCGTGTGATTCTTCTTCAGAGCTGAAGAGAAGTAGAAATGTGGTGGATTTTATACTGTTAATGAGGGGATGGAGCAAGTGGAGCAAAATAAAAGGTCAGGGACGGGTAGGAGCTGAGGAGAGATTGACAAAGATGTCATGGACACAAGGCAAAGGGAGTGTTAATGGTAGCGTTAAAGACTAAAGAAGGTGATGATAGCAGAATGTGTTAATAGCAGAACCAAGGGTCAGCGCTCTGTGAAAGCACAACATAGAAACCAGTGACAGATGGCTCTGTCGGGGGAGGGGAGGTTTGATAAAGGACAAAAATGTTTTAAAAATATATAAAAAGGTTAAATAAATAAAAAATAAATTTAAAAAACAAATAAAAATAATTTTAAATTTTAAAATGGATTAAAAAGGGGGGTGGGGATGGAGGAGAGAGTTCATGGTCTGAAATTGTTGAATTCAATATTCAGTCCGGAAGGCTGTAAAGTGCCTAGTCGGAAGATGAGGTGCTGTTCCTCCAGTTTGCGTTGAGTTTCACTGGAACAATGCAGTAGGCCAAGGACAGACATGTGGGCATGAGAGCAGGGTGGAGTGTTGAAATGGCAAGCGACAGGGAGGTCTGGGTAATGCTTGCGGACAGACTGAAGGTGTTCTGCAAAGCGGTCGCCCAGTTTACGTTTGGTCTCTCCAATGTAGAGGAGACCACATTGGGAGCAACGAATGCAGTAGACTAAGTTGGGGGAAATGCAAGTGAAATGCTGCTTCACTTGAAAGGAGTGTTTGGGCCCTTGGACGGTGAGGAGAGGGGAAGTGAAGGGGCAGGTGTTGCACCTTCTGCGGTTGCATGGGAAGGTGCCATGGGAGGGGGTTGAGGTGTAGGGGCTGATGGAGGAGTGGACCAGGGTGTCTTGGAGGGACTGCTGATGAGGAGGTGAGGGGAAGATGTGTTTGGTGGTGGCATCATGCTGGAGTTGGCGGAAATGGCGGAGGATGATCCCTTGAATGTGGAGGCTGGTGGGGTGATAAGTGAGGACAAGGGCAGCCTCATCATGGTTCTGGGAGGCAGGGGAAGAGGTGAGGGCAGAGGCAAAGGAGATGGGTCGGATACAGTTGAGGGCTTTTAGCTTGGTCAAAGGGGTCAGTTTTAAGGAATGTCTTAAAAGAGGAGAGGTTTAGGGAGGGCATTCCAGTGTTTACCGCCCTCACAGCTGAAAGCATGGCCGCCAGTGGTGGAGCGATTAAAATCGGGGACATGCAAGAGGTTAGCCTTGGAGGAGCGCAGAGATCTCGGAGGGTTATGAGGCTGGAGACAGTTGGAGACATAGGGAGGGATGAGGCCATGGAGGGATTTGAAAACAAGGAAGAGAATCTTAAAATCAAGGTGTTACCAGACTGGGAGCCAATGTAGGTCAGCGAGTACAGGGTGAGACGGGAGAGGATTTGAGTTCGGATATGAGTAGCAGAATTTTGGATGAGCTGGAATATACAGTGGACAGGAAGTGGGAGGCTGGGAGAACATTGGAATAATCAGAATTACCTGGAAAAACTCAGCAGGTCTGGCAGCATCGGCGGAGAAGAAAAGAATTGACATTTCGAGTCCTCATGACCCTTCAACAGAACTTGAGTGAATCCAAGGAAGAGGTGAAATATAAGCTGGTTTAAGGTGTGTGTGTGTGTGTGTGTGTGTGTGTGGGGGGGGGGGGGGGGGGAGGTGGGGGGGGGGGGTGGTGAGAGAAGTGGAGGGGGTGGTGTGGTTGTAGGGACAAGCAAGCAGTGATAGAAGCAGATCATCAAAAGATGTCACAGACAACAGAACAAAAGAACACAGGTGTTGAAGGTGGTGATATTATCTAAACAAATGTGCTAATTAAGAATGGATGGTAGGACACTCAAGGTATAGCTCTAGTGGGGGTGGGGAGATCATAAAAGATTTAAAAATATTTAAAAATATTTAAAAATAATGGAAATAGGTGGGAAAAGAAAAATCTATATAAGTTATTGGAAAAACAAAAGGAAGGGGGAAACAGAAAGGGGGTGGGGATGGGGGAGGGAGCTCACGACCTAAAGTTGTTGAATTCAATATTCAGTCCGGAAGGCTGTAAAGTGCCTAGTCGGAAGATGAGGTGCTGTTCCAATGTAGAGGAGACCTACACCAAACGTAAACTGGGCGACCGCTTTGCAGAACACCTGCGGTCTGTCCGCAAGAATGACCCAAACCTCCCTGTGGCTTGCCATTTTAACACTCCACCCTGCTCTCTTGCCCACATGTCTGTCCTTGGCTTGCTGCATTGTTCCAGTGAAGCCCAACGCAAACTGGAGGAACAACACCTCATCTTCCGACTAGGCACCTTACAGCCTTCCGGTCTGAATATTGAATTCAACAACTTTAGGTCGTGAGCTCCCTCCCCCATCCCCACCCCCTTTCTGTTTCCCCCTTTTTCCCCTTTTTTTTCCCTACAAATTATACAGATTTTTCTTTTCCCACCTATTTCCATTATTTTTAAATATTTTAAAATCTTTTATGCTCCCCCCACCCCCACTAGAGCTATACCTTGAGTGCCCTACCATCCATTCTTAATTAGCACATCCGTTTAGATAATATCACCAACTTTAACTTTAACACCTATGTGTTCTTTTGTACCATTGTCGCTGACATCTTTTGATGATCTGCTTCTATCACTGCTTGTTTGTCTACACAAGCACCTCTCTCTCTCTCTATCTCTCTGCCCCCCCCCCCCACACACACCTTAAACCAGCTTATATTTCAACTCTTTCTTGGACTCGAAATCAAGTTCTGTCGAAGGGTCATGAGGACTCGAAACGTCAATTCTTTTCTTCTCCGCCGATGCTGCCAGACCTGCTGAGTTTTTCCAGGTAATTCTGTTTTTGTTTTGGATTTCCAGCATCCACAGTTTTCTTTGTTTTTTTGTTTTTATTATTATTGGAATAATCAGACCCTGGAAGGGACAAAGGCTGAAAAGAAGGTTTCAGCAGCAGCTGGACTGACGCAGGGACCAAGACAGGCAACACCACAGAACAACGAGTAGCACCACATTCACGGAAATGTCACGGAGACAACCTCAAGAAATCAGCACAGAAAGATCCCACCATCCCTCACACCACGCCAACTCCCCCAGAACCCTGCCCCAACCAAACTCACTGCAGCACCCAAAGATCCATTGGCCGCCAGTTAATGGAGCGGTGCAGAGACTGGATCCCCTGGCTCGAGACTCTAGAACCAAGAGTCAGCCATTTAGGGCTGAGGTGAGGAGACATTTCTTCACTCATGGGGTTGAGTGAATCTTTGGAATTCTTTACCCCCTAAGGGTTGTGGATGCTCCATCGTTGAATATATTCAGGACAGAGTTGGATAGATTTTTGGGCTCTGGGGGATTCTAAGGATATGGGGAATGGACAGGAAAGCTGATTTTATACAAAAGATCAGTCATATTGAATATCGGGAATGGCCTAATTTTGCAAGTTCTTATGACTTTTTTTAATTCATTTACAGGATGTGGGTGTCGCTGGCTGGGCCAGCATTTATTGCCCGTTCCGAGTTGCCCCTTGAGGAGGTGGTGGTGAGTTGCCTTCTTGAACCGCTGCAGCCCGTACACCCACAGTGCTGTTAGGGAGGGAGCTCCAGGATTTTGACCAGAAGAATTAGATATTTCATTCTCCTGTTCCCAATAAATGCAGCAAAGGAGGTTGGCCCTTAGTGAGCTCACACTGGAGAGATTTGCTGCCTGCTTGGCAGAATGTGTGAATATATCCTTGAATACTCCAAACAAGCTGAAAGCACATGAAGGGGAAAAAAAATTACAAGCCAGGGAAGAGTCAACCAAGGTGAAGTTAGCCAGAGCGGTAATTTACCAAGTGGATGGACAACCTATACAGGGCATTACGTAGAATTTACAGCACAGAAACTGGCCATTCAGCCCATCCTGTCCATGCTGGCATTTCTGCTCCACATGAGCCTCCTCCCACCCCTCTTCATCTCAACCTATCACCATATCCTTCTACTCCTTTCTCCCTCGTGTGTATATCCAGCTTCCCCTTAAATGTATCAATACTATTCACCTTAACCTCTCCCTGTGGGAGCGAGCCCCACATTCTCACCGCTCTCTGAGTGAAGAGGTTTCTCCTGAATTCCCCATTGGGTTTATTAGTGACTGTCTCATATTGATGCCCCAAGTGGAAACTAGGTCTGACATTAACAGTTTTCTTTCCCTCGTTTCACCCTGTCTGAGACTACTTTTTAAAAAATTCTTTCACGGGATGTGGGTGTCACTGGCTGGGCCAACATTTATTGCCCATCCCTAATTGCCCTTGAGAAGGTGGTGATGAGCTGTCTTATTGAACCGCTGCAGTCTATGTAGTATAGATACACCCACAGTGCTGTTAGGGAGGGAGTTCCAGGATTTTGTCCCAATGACAATGAAGGAACGGTGATATATTTCCAAGTCGGAATGGTGAGTAACTTGGAGGGGAACTTCCAGGTGTTGGTGTTCCCATCTGTCTGCTGCCTTTGTCCTTCTAGATGCTGGAGGTCATGGGTTTGGAAGGTGCTGTCGAAGGAGCCTTGGTGAATTGCGGAGCTCTGTCCTCAGTGTCATTTGCACAGCTCCCAGGCTACAGTTTGTTGCTGCTAATCCTAACTGGAACTCTTTTATTAACCAACCGTCTGCTTTGGAGCCCCATGGTTCACCATGCAACTAACCCCGGGGTTCAAGATCAAAGATAGGGTTGTTCGTATCTTGATAAATAAGGGGGTGAAAGGTTATCAGGGTTAGGCAGGAGGTTACATTCAGATCAGCCTTGATCTTATTGAATGCCAGAGCAGGCTCGAGGGGCCAAGTGGCCTCCTCATGCTCCTAATTCGTATGTAATTTGGGAATATCGCTGGGACAATTCCCAATGTGTTCGCTCCAGCCTCCCAGCCTTTCAGAGTCGCGGTAGAACATTCACCAGTGCCTGAGCTCAGGGCAGGTCCAGCTTTGTTCTGACAAAACTGCAGGAGCTCACTCTTCAAATTCCTCACAGCAAGTCCGGGCAATGATTCTCTCTCACTAACTGCGACCTGTGCTGTCTTTTAAGAACAAAGTTCCAGATTTTAGATAACAAGTAAGACTGCGCTGGTGAAAAGGGGTGACGGGGAGAAAAAGTTAACTGCATGGAACTCTGGAAGCCGAATGATATCATTAAGCATCAGGCAGACATAGCAACACAAAGCAGCAAGAAACACAAACACTCAACACGAGATTAGAATCTTTCAGCGACATTATTTTCACCAGCTCCAAAAAAACTTTTCCGCTGTTTATTATGCACACAGGATACACTTAACAAAGCTCTCCGTTTATAATTACATAAACATTCTTCCAGGTTTATAATTGCTTCAGGGTTTCACATACTCCTCCCATCACCTGGCTCCTGGAAAATGCTTATTAGAATTCCATTTGTAGACACCAGTCTTAATAATTGATAATCTTCATCAAAATAACATGCTCTTCACTGACAAGCTTCACATTGTTGCTGCCTACCCTTTCGATTGGCCAACGTCAATGTGTGGCTTCTTTTCCAAATTTGACCCATACAAGCCAAACTTTCATCTTCGGTCAGGGAAGGCCACTCTTCCCCCATGCTATCCCACAGGGTACCAGCCTGCTGGTCAACCAGTGGAAGATATCAGAGCCTCACCCTGGCCACACCCAGACTCCAACCACCAGGGCTGCTAGGAATCCAGGGAGAGAAGGAAAATGGGTCTGACTTTCTCCCCCAGGCACACTTGTCCGGATGGTCTTGCCCTGTGCCACACTGCCAGACCCATGCCAAACCCAGGTTAATAGCGCACGACCTCTGGACGTGAATGATCTCGCTGTTTGACTTGTTTCAGATAATTGAGAGAATTCAATGGCCGAGGAAGATGGAGGATAATTAGAAGAACTGGAGAGAAGAACTGAGGATAATTAACTGTGAATGACTGCAGTTTGGTTCTGCAATTTTAATTTAATTTGTGTTTTTGGCAGCGGACTGAACCTTGTGATTCTATTTAGGAGATTATCTTCTTGCTCTGAGCCAAAGACGAGTCAGATCCTCAAAATGGTTCCTCCAAAATGATCCGTCTATCTGGAATCTAACGAGTTCTGCTTTAGACCTTATCAAGTATCGCTATCGAGGTGTTGGCTAAGGTGAAGAATGAGGGAGGAAATTCAACCCCACCACCCCCCCCCCCATGCCTGAACCTCACCCCCACAAAACCCAACTCCCCATCACAATATCAAAGGTTCTGCTACACTGTAGGTTGAGCAGACACTCCAGTGTCCAAAGGGTTGGTTAAGAACGTAAGAAATAGCAGCAGGAGGAGACCATTCAGCCCATCGAGCCTGCTCCGCCATTCAATATGATCATGGTTGATCGAGGGCTTCAACTCCATTTTCCCACCACTCCCCATATCCCTTAATTCCCCGAGAGAACCAAAAATCTGTCTGTCCCAGTCTTAATGTATTCAACGATGGAACATCCACAACCCTCTGGGGTAGAGAATTCCAAACATACACAACCCTTTGAGTGAAGAAATTTCCCCTTGCTCAAACATGGAAACATGCAGCAACTCACCAAGGCTCCTTCAACAGCACCTTCCAAACCCACAACCACTACCGTCTAGAAGGACAAGGGCAGCAGACACATGGGGACACCAACAACTGGAAGTTCCCCTCCACGTCTCTCACCATCCTGACTTGGAAATATATCGGCTGTTCCTTCACTGTCGCTGGGTCAAAATCTTGGAACTCCCTCCCTAACAGCACTGTGGGTGTACCTACACCACATGGATTGCAGCGGTTCAAGAAGGCAGCTTATCACCACCTTCTCGAGGGTAATTAGGGATGGGCAGTAAATGCTGGCCCAGCCTGTGAAGCTCACATCCCCTGAATGATCAGCCCCTTATCCTGAGACTGTTCCCCCATGTTCACTTGCGTGAGCGTGCAAACGTGTGCACTTGTGTATGTGTGTGTCTGATGTGTGCATAAGTATGCGTATGTGAGCTTGTGTACGTGCGTGAGTATGCTTGTGTGTTCACATGTGAGATTGTGTATGTGTGTATGTTTGTAGTGTGTGCATGTGCTTGTGCGTGTGTATACTTGTGTATGTGTGGAGGCGTGGCAGAGAGTTATTTGCATGTGTGGATGTGTGTGTGTGCACGTGTGTGCATGTGTGTCTGAGTGTGTGTGTGGGGATGTGGCAGAGAGTTGTTTGCATTTACATGTATGTGCACGTATGTAAGTGTGTGTGTGTGTGTGTGTAGGGGTATGTCTCTGAGTTGTTTGCATGTGTGAGTGTGCGAGCGTGTGCGCGTGTGTGTAAGTGTGCAAACCCCAGCCTCCCCTGTACTCGGTGACATATTGTGCCTGTACTGGTTGCATCAGTTTCTGAGCCCTGCCTCTCACACTCACTGGCTGCAGATTCCACCCCAGCTGTTACTATGGAAAACTCAGTGAATCAGCTTCGAGCCCTGGTTATTCACAGAGTCTGTGAAATATCCTGTGCTCTGACATGTCACTTGTGATCCAGCAATCAACAAACAGATTTTAACCATTTCTGAACTCACCAAACCAGCAGTATTTCTGAGGGGAGGGACAGAGATCAAAGTTAGTTTAAGGACCTCAAATTAATTGAAATAAAGCTCAGATTCTCAAATTTCAATCAAGTATTAAAGCTCATGAGAGGCAGGAGAGTTACAGGGGCAAAGTTGGATTCTTGTAAGGCTCTAAGTTAATAAACCATTCACAATCCACACACTGCCAGCTCTCTCTCTGACCCGTCTGCCTCTCCCTCTGACCCGTCTGCCTCTTTCACTGACCCGTCTGCCTCTCTCACTGACCAGTCCCGCTCTCTCACTGACCAGTCCTGCTCTCTCACTGATCCATCCCGCTCTCTCACTGACCCATCCCACTCTCTCACTGACCCATCTGCCTCTCTCACTGACCAGTCCCACTCTCTCACTGACCAGTCCCCCTCACTCACTGACCCATCCCGCTCTCTCACTGACCCATCTGCCTCTCTCACTGACCCGTCCCGCTCTCTCACTGACCAGTCCCGCTCTCTCGCTAACCAGTCCTGCTCTCTCGCTGACCCGTCCTGCTCTCTCACTGACCAGTCCCGCTCTCTCGCTGACCAGTCCCGCTCTCTCGCTGACCAGTCCCGCTCTCTCGCTAACCCATCCCGCTCTCTCACTGACCAGTCCCGCTCTCTCACGGACCAGTCCCGCTCTCTCGCTGACCAGTCCCGCTCTCTCGCTAACCAGTCCTGCTCTCTCGCTGACCCGTCCCACTCACTCACTGACCAGTCCCGCTCTCTCGCTGACCAGTCCCGCTCTCTCGCTGACCCATCCCGCTCTCTCACTGACCAGTCCCGCTCTCTCACGGACCAGTCCCGCTCTCTCACTGACCCATCCCACTCTCTCGCTGACCAGTCCCGCTCTCTCACTGACCAGTCCCGCTCTCTCACTGACCCATCCCACTCTCTCACTGACCCATCCCGCTCTCTCACTGACCAGTCCCGCTTTCTCACTGACCAGTCCCACTCTCTCACTGACCCATCCCGCTCTCTCACTGACCAGTCCCGCTCCCTCGCTGACCAGTCCCACTCTCTCTCTGACCCGTCCCGCTCACTCACTGACCCATCCCGCTCTCTCTCTGACCCGTCCCGCTCTCTCACTGACCCGTCCCGCTCTCTCACTGACCAGTCCCGCTCTTTCACTGACCAGTCCCGCTCTCTCTCTGACCCGTCCCGCTCACTCACTGACCCATCCCGCTCTCTCTCTGACCCATCCCGCTATCTCACTGACCCATCCCGCTCTCTCGCTGACCCGTCCCGCTCTCTCGCTGGCCAGTTCCGCTCTCTTGCTGACCCATCCTGCTCTCTCGCTGACCAGTCCCGCTCTCTCACTGACCCATCCCCCTCTCTCGCTGACCAGTCCCGCTCTCTCACTGACCCATCCCCCTCTCTCGCTGACCAGTCCCACTCTCTCACTGACCCATCCCGCTCTCTCACTGACCAGTCCCGCTCCCTCGCTGACCAGTCCCGCTCTCTCTCTGACCCGTCCCGCTCACTCACTGACCCATCCCGCTCTCTCACTGACCCATCCCACTCTCTCACTGACCCATCCCCCTCTCTCGCTGACCAGTCCCGCTCTCTCACTGACCCATCCCCCTCTCTCACTGACCCATCCCGCTCTCTCACTGACCAGTCCCGCTCTCTCGCTGACCAGTCCCACTCTCTCACTGACCCATCCCGCTCTCTCGCTGACCAGTCCCACTCTCTCACTGACCCATCCCACTCTCTCACTGACCAGTCCCGTTCGCTCACTGACCCATCCCGCTCTCTCCCTGAACCGTCTGCCTCTCTCACTGACCCATCCCGCTCTCTCGCTGACCAGTCCCACTCTCTCACTGACCAGTTCCACTCTCTCGCTAACCAGTCCCGCTCTCTCACTGACCCATCCCGCTCTCTCACTGACCCATCCTCTCTCGCTGACCAGTCCCACTCTCTCACTGACCAGTTCCACTCTCTCGCTAACCAGTCCCGCTCTCTCACTGACCCATCCCGCTCTCTTGCTGACCCATCCCGCTCTCTCACTGACCCATCCCGCTCTCTCACTGACCCATCCCGCTCTCTCCCTGATCCGTCTGCCTCTCTCACTGACCCATCCCACTCTCTCACTGACCCATCCCACTCTCTCACTGACCCATCCCACTCTCTCACTGACCCATCCCGCTCTTTCACTGACCCATCCCGCTCTCTCACTGACCCGTCCCGCTCTCTCACTGACCAGTCCCGCTCTCTCACTGACCCATCCCGCTCTCTCACTGACCAATCCTGCTCTCTCGCTGACCCATCCCGCACTCTCACTGACCCATCCCGCTCTTTCACTGACCCATCCCGTTCTCTCACTGACCCATCCCGCTCTCTCACTGACCAGTCCCGCTCTCTCACTGACCCATCCCGCCCTCTCACTGACCCATCCCGCTCTCTCACTGACCAGTCCCGCTCTCTCACTGACCCATCCCGCCCTCTCACTGACCCATCCCGCCCTCTCACTGACCCATCCCGCTCTCTCACTGACCCATCCCGCTCTTTCACTGACCCATCCCGCCCTCTCACTGACCCATCCCGCTCTCTCGCTAACCAGTCCCGCTCTCTCGCTGACCCATCCCGCTCTCTCACTGACCAGTCCCGCTCTCTCGCTGACCAGTCCCACTCTCTCACTGACCCATCCCGCTCTCTCACTGACCCATCCTCTCTTTATAAACAAACATACAAATCATATAATGTCAACTTTACCTGTGCACAAGCTTTTTCTGCCGATGTACATGTCCCACATGTATGTGTTCCACAAGTACTCTACATGTATATATGTGTTCTGCTCATACACATACTTTTTAAAAACATTCTGTGTGGCCACACGTGCCCTGCACTCATTATTGTGCATGATTCCAGCTGTCAATCAGAGTTCAAAGGGGAAGACATCAGGAAGTGGGCAGACGGCCCTGGAGGTTCTCATGTTTGGGCTCTGAGAGATTCCAGATCCTGGCCTGTGCTACGTGAACACAGGGAATCTCAGATCCACACCCATCCTATCCTCAGTTACAGTCAGAGTCCCTTAAGGAATAGCAAACAGGAACCATTCCTCTCTATTTTCCCCTGGTAGGCCCAGGCTTCAACTGCACTGAGGTAAAAGCAAAATACTGCAGATGCTGGAAATCTGAAACCAAAACAGAAAATGCTGGGAAAACTCAGCAGGTCTGACAGCCTCTGCGGTGAGAGAAACAGAGTTAACGTTCTGAGTCTGTATGACTCTTCTTCAGAGCTAAAGAGAAGTAGAAGTGTGATTAAATTTATACTGTTTAAGGGGGGGGATGGAACAGGTGGAGCTGGATAGAAGGTCAGCGATAGGTGGAGGCAAAGGAGAGATTGACAAAGATGTCATGGACAAAAGGACAAAGGGGTGTTAATGGTAGTGGTAAGAGCTAAAGAAGGTGCTGATAATGGCAAACCCCAACCCCTTTACCCCCTCCCTCCTCACCGTCCAAGGGCCCAAACACTCCTTTCAAGTGAAGCAGCATTTCACTTGCATTTCCCCCAACTTAGTCTACTGCATTTGTTGCTCCCAATGCGGTTTCCTCTACATTGGAGAGACCAAACGCAGACTGGGTGACCGCTTTGCAGAACACCTTCGGTCTGTCCGCAAGCATGACCCAGGCCTCCCTGTCGCTTGCCATTTCAACACGCCACCCTGTTCTCAAGCCCACATGTCCGTCCTTGGCCTGCTGCATTGTTCCAGTGAAGCCCAACGCAAACTGGAGGAACAGCACCTCATCTTCCGACTAGGCACTTTACAGCCTTCCGGTCTGAATATTGAATTCAACAACTTTAGATCTTGAACTCCCTCCTCCATCCCCACCCCTTTTTTGATTGCTCTTTTCAAAATTGAATTTTATTTTTATTCCACATACTTTTTAATTTATTTTATTCTTTTATTCATTGTTTTATCCCCTTTTTTTATCCCCCTTTTTATCCAATTTTCAATCCTTGTTTCCCCACCACCGTCCCCTCCCCCCACCCCACTCCCACTCGGGCCATCTATCACTTGTTCATGTTGTTCTTTCCATAGTGCTTACCCTTGTTCTGCTATTATCACATTCTTACCTTTGCTGCTATTAACACCTTCTTTAGCTCTTACCACCACCATTAACATTCATTTGTCCTTTAGTTCATGACATCTTTATCAATCTCTCCTTTGCCCCCAACTATTACTGGGCCTCCATCCAGCTTCATCTGCTCCACATCTCCCCCCTTAAACAGTATAAATTTCATCACATTTCTACTTCTCTTTAGCTCTGAAGAAGTCATACGGACTCGAAACGCTAACTTTGCTTCTCTCTCCACAGATGCTGTCAGACCTGCTGGGCTTTTCCAGCGTTTTCTGTTCTTGCTCCAACTGCATTGACCCAACCATCAGCCCATCTGCATTGACCCATCTGCACTGACCCAGCTGCATTTACCCATCTGCATTGACCCAACTGCATTGACCCAATCATCAGCCCATCTGCATTGACCCATCTGCATTGACCCAACTGCATTGACCCAACTGCATTGACCCATCTGCATTGACCCAACTGCATTGACCCAACTGCATTGACCCATCTGCATTGAACCAACTGCATTGACCCATCTGCATTGAACCAACTGCATTGACCCATCTGCATTGACCCAACTGCATTGACCCAACTGCATTGACCCATCTGCATTGACCCAACTGCATTGACCCATCTGCATTGAACCAACTGCATTGACCCATCTGCATTGACCCAACTGCATTGACCCAACTGCATTGACCCAACCATTAGCCCATCTGCATTGACCCAACTGCATTGACCCAACTGCATTGACCCAACCATCAACCATCAGCCCAACCACAGAAATTACAGCACAGGAACAGGACATTGGGCCCAGCTGCTCCATGCTGGTGTTTATGTTCCGCTCGAGCCTCCTCCCAGCTCTCTTCACCTCACCCTATCACCCTATCCTTATACTCCTTTCTCCCTCATGTGTTTATCCAACTTCCCTTAAATGTATCTATACAATTCACTTCAGCCACTCCCTGTGGGAGTGCATTCCACATTCTCTCAGGGCAATGAAATTTCTCCTGATTTCCTGACTGGATCTGTTGGTGACTATCATACATTGATGGCAGCTAGCTTTGAGATCAAATAACTGAGCGCGTGCCAGATATTAAGCATGGGATCTTCCTGTTCCTGAATGGCTTGCAGCAGTGCCCTTAATAACTGAGCAACCCTTGCCCGCCAACTATCCATTTCTGTTGGTTTTTTGTGTAATGTTCTGAAGTGCGTACTATTATTCGGTGAAGAGCTCAGACTTGTGAGCAGTTGTGGGCAGCCCTGTTGCACTGATTGTTCTTGCACTAATTGAATTAACCAGGAAATGTTGTTAAGCAGTAATCTCTTCCAAGCTTGCACGGAGAGACCACCATCTCGCCTTCACACACTCAAACCGAGAGACAGGAGCCCAGGTTTGTAACATGGAATCCATCATTCTTTCAGGTTTATTATTTCAGCTGTTGGCTCCTCTCCAGTGAGAGTTTGTGACTCAAAAGCTGGTGGAAGGGACTTGGGAGGAAGCCCAATTTCCCACTCGCTTTTCAGTGACGAGTGGAAAACTTGGCATTTTTCATATTTCGCTTTGTGGGTCAGCATCAAATACTCCCAGCTTACACCCACCGGAGTTGGATGCAGAGTAAACCTTGCTCTACACTCCCCTAAAAGTGTACCGCGCACACCTCAAGAAAAACATTTCCATACCACTCATTCTCACAGCCTCGCTGAGCAATACCGTCAATTTTGCGCTTAATTTGGGGAATACACACTGGAACTATGTAGAGGGAGCTTTACTCTGTATCTAACCCCGTGCTGTACCTGTGCTGGGAGTGTTTGATGGGCACGCTGTAGAGGGAGATTTACTCTGTATCTAACCCCGTGCTGCATCTGTCCTGGGAGAGTTTGATGGAAACAGTGTAGAGGGAGCTTTACTCTGTATCTAGCCCCGTGCTGTATCTGTCCTGGGAGTGTTTGATGGAAACAGTGTAGAGGGAGCTTTACTCTGTATCTAACCCCGTGCTGTACCTGTCCTGGGAGTGTTTGATGGGGACAGTGTAGAGGGAGCTTTACTCTGTATCTTACCCTGTGCTGTACCTGTCCTGGAGTGTTTGATGGGGACAGTGTAGAGGGAGATTTACTCTGTATCTAACCCCGTGCTGTATCTGTCCTGGGAGTGTTTGATGGAAACAGTGTAGAGGGAGCTTTACTCTGTATCTAGCCCCATGCTGTACCTGTCCTGGAGTGTTTGTTGGGGACAGTGTAGAGGGAGCTTTACTCTCTATCTAGCCCCATGCTGTACCTGTCCTGGAGTGTTTGATGGGGACAGTGTAGAGGGACCTTTACTCTGTATCTCACCCCGTGCTGTACCTGTCCTGGGAGTGTTTGATGGGGACAGTGTAGAGGGAGCTTTACTCTCTATCTAGCCCCATGCTGTACCTGTCCTGGGAGTGTTTGATGGGCACGCTGTAGAGGGAGATTTACTCTGTATCTAACTCCGTGCTGTACCTGTCCTGGGAGTGTTTGGTGGAAACAGTGTAGAGGGAGCTTTACTCTGTATCTAACCCCATGCTGTACCTGTCCTGGGAGTGTTTGATGGGCACAGTGTAGAGGGAGATTTACTCTGTATCTAACCCTGTGCTGTACTTGTCCTGGGAGTGTTTGATGGGGACAGTGCAGAGGGAGCTTTACTCTGTATCTAAACCCGTGCTGTACCTGTCCTGGGAGTGTTTGATGGGAACAGTGTAGAGGGAGCTTTACTCTGTATCTAACCCCGTGTTGTACCTGTCCTGGGAGTGTTTGATGGGGACGGTGTAGAGGGAGCTTTATTCTGTATCTAATCCCGTGCTGTACCTGTCCTGGGAGTATTTGATGGGGACAGTGTAGAGGGAGCTTTACTCTCTATCTAGCCCCATGCTGTACCTGTCCTGGGAGTTTTTGATGGAAACAGTGTAGAGGGAGCTTTACTCTGTATCTAGCCCCATGCTGTACCTGTCCTGGAGTGTTTGTTGGGGACAGTGTAGAGGGAGCTTTACTCTCTATCTAGCCCCATGCTGTACCTGTCCTGGGAGTGTCTGATGGACACGCTGTAGAGGGACCTTTACTCTGTATCTAACTCCGTGCTGTACCTGTCCTGGGAGTGTTTGGTGGAAACAGTGTAGAGGGAGCTTTACTCTGTATCTAACCCTGTGTTGTACATGTCCTGGGAGTGTTTGATGGGAACAGTGTAGAGGGAGCTTTACTCAGTATCTAATCCCGTGCTGTACCTGTCCTGGGAGTGTTTGATGGGGACAGTGTAGAGGGAGCTTTACTCTGTATCTAACCCCGTGCTGTACCTGTCCTGGGAGTGTTTGATGGGGACAGTGTAGAGGGAGCTTTATTCTGTATCTAATCCCGTGCTGTACCTGTCCTGGGAGTGTTTGATGGGGATGGTGTAGGCAGAGCTTTACTCTTTATCTAGCCCCGTGCTGTATCTGTCCTGGGAGTGTTTGATGGAAACAGTGTAGAGGGAGCTTTACTCTGTATCTAACCCCGTGCTGTACCTGTCCTGGGAGTGTTTGATGGGGACAGTGTAGAGGGAGCTTTACTCTGTATCTAACCCCGTGCTGTACCTGTCCTGGGAGTGTTTGATGGGGACAGTGTAGAGGGAGCTTTATTCTGTATCTAATCCCGTGCTGTACCTGTCCTGGGAGTGTTTGATGGGGATGGTGTAGGCAGAGCTTTACTCTTTATCTAGCCCCATGCTGTACCTGTCCTGGGAGTGTTTGATGGGCACAGTGTAGAGGGAGATTTACTCTGTATCTAACCCTGTGCTGTACTTGTCCTGGGAGTGTTTGATGGGGACAGTGTAGAGGGAGCTTTACTCTGTATCTAACCCCGTGTTGTACCTGTCCTGGGAGTGTTTGATGGGGACGGTGTAGAGGGAGCTTTATTCTGTATCTAATCCCGTGCTGTACCTGTCCTGGAAGTATTTGATGGGGATGGTGTAGGCAGAGCTTTACTCTCTATCTAGCCCCATGCTGTACCTGTCCTGGGAGTGTTTGATGAGGACAGTGTAAAGGGAGCTTTACTCTGTATCTAACCCTGTGCTGTACCTGTCCTGGGAGTGTTTGGTGGAAACAGTGTAGAGGGAGCTTTACTCTGTATCTAACCCTGTGTTGTACATGTCCTGGGAGTGTTTGATGGGAACAGTGTAGAGGGAGCTTTACTCAGTATCTAATCCCGTGCTGTACCTGTCCTGGGAGTGTTTGATGGGGACAGTGTAGAGGGAGCTTTACTCTGTATCTAACCCTGTGCTGTACCTGTCCTGGGAGTGTTTGATGGAAATATTGTAGAGGGAGCTTTACTCTGTATCTAACCCCGTGCTGTACCTGTCCCGGGAGTGTTTGATGGGGACGGTGTAGAGGGAGCTTTACTCTGTATCTAACCCTGTGCTGTACCTGTCCTGGGAGTGTTTGATGGGGACAGTGTAAAGGGAGCTTTACTCTGTATCTAACCCTGTGCTGTACCTGTCCTGGAAGTATTTGATGGGGATGGTGTAGGCAGAGCTTTACTCTCTATCTAACCCCGTGCTGTACCTGTCCTAGGAGTGTTCGTTGGAAACAGTGTAGAGGGAGCTTTACTCTGCATCTAACCTCATGCTGTACCTGTCCTGGGAGTGTTTGATGAGGACAGTGTAGAGGGAGCTTTATTCTGTATCTAACCCCATGCTGTACCTGTCCTGCGAGTGCTTGATGGGGACAATGTAGAGGGAGCTTTACTCTGTATCTAACCCTGTGCTGTACCTGTTCTGAGAGTGTTTGATGGGGAGTGTGTGAGGGTGTCTCTGTGAGTGAATATGTTTGTTGGAGCTGGGCAGCCAGGATTTGATACAGTTCTCACTGTGTGGTCTGACCAGTTTACGATAAATAATTTACAGTATCTTGCTCACAGTTGGATGGAAAACATAACTTGCAGCTGTGTGAAACCGTGTGGCTAAGAGAAAATCTGTAGCTCCCAACAGGGAGGTGAAACTGAGCAGCCAATCTGAGCTCAAACAGGTTACAATTTGTTCCAACATGCCCAGAACTACCCACAATGTTCTCATTGAACTGCAGTGAATCCTGGCCAACACTCTGTCTGTTGTCTCTGAGCATGTTCTGGATCTGTCTCCTGATTTTTGATGATCTTTAACTCTTCACCCATAGCGAGATTATTAATACTCTCTCTGTTCTAGCAATTCTTCTAATCTACAGACTGCAGATTCTTGGTTAGTTTCCTATTTTATAGAAAGTACGGATACCTCCTCATTCTACAGATTGTTTACCATCTCCTCATTCTATAGACTGTTTACAATAAAGGGAGCTGGTGCCTGGTATTGTTGAAGTATTCCAGCAAGCCCGGCTAATACTCCAGAGATCCGGGTTCAAATCTCACCACAGCAGATGCTGGAAACTGAATTCAGTAAAAATCTGGAATTATAAGCCTAATGGAATGATGGTGACCATTTAAAAATAAACATCGCTGAATGTTGGAAAACTGTAGGATTCACTAATCCTTTAGGGAAGGGAATCTACTGGCCTACATGTGACTCTAGGCCCCCAGCAATGTGGCTGACTCTGAAATGGCCCAGCAAGCCACTCAGTTTGAGGGCAAGTTGGGATGGGGCAATAAATGCTGGCCTTGCCAGTGATGCCCACATGCCATGAACGAATATTAAAATAAACTCCTCCTTCTGTACTCGCCCCATTCTTTCGCTTCTTGGCTTGCTCTTCTCCAGACTATTGTTGCCTTCCCATATTACAACAGTGACCAAGCTTCAAAAGTACTTCATTGGCTGCAAAGTGCTCAGGATGCCCCAAGGTCATGAAAGGCGCTATAGAAATGTAAGTCTTTCTTTTCATCACTTTATGATATGAATGTGGGAGTCCCCTCTGTCTACCGCCCTGAACTCACATCAAGCAAACGTAGACTGGGGAGGTAGAGGTCCCTCTTTGAGGTTGAAACTAAAGCATGTTAGCGAGTTGTGTGGAGGGGCTGAATTCTGTGTTTTACTGGCACCGGGCGTTAGTTCACTAACAATCTTCACCTGGATCAACACTAGAAAATAAAATTTAAGTCACAAACATTCAAGTCCATACAAGCTGACAAGAAGATGGTGCTGGAGCAAGATTAAGACAATTAAGCCGAGTTCCGAGTTTGCAGGGCTTGGAATTTTAAAAGCTCTTACCTCTGGTCACTTTTTGTTTGGCTCCGGACAGGATCCCTGGGGTGTCAATAATGCTGATGCTCTCCAGAACTTTGTTTGGCAACTGGGCACATGTTAATCTGCGGGAGATACGGGCAACTTAGCACATCTCAAAAACACTAGGATCATGCAACGTTGGACCAATCGGACCTCTCAATGAGGAGGGAGATGGACAGAGATGGTATCTAGGAGTAATGGTACAGCACAGCAACAGCATGCCGTTCAATGAACAAGAACGTGCATTTATATAGCAGCTGTGGTGTAGTAAAAGGTCCCAGAGCTTTTCAGAAGAACCTTAACAATCAAAATTGACCTGCAGCCACACAGAAAGATAGTAGGGCTTGGTCAAAGAAGTAGGCTTTAAGGAACATCTTAAAGGAGGAGAGAGACGGAGAGGTTTAGGGAGGGAATTCCAGTGCTCAGGGTCCAGGCTGCTGAAGGCACGGCCGCCAATGGTGGAGCGATGGGAATCAGGGGATACGGAAGATGCCAGAATTGGAGGAGCTCAGGGATCTTGGGAGGGCTGTGGGGCTAAAGAAGGTTATGGAGATAGGGTCAGGGGAAGGGCAAACAGGAATTTTAAAACAAGAATGAGAATTTTAAAATTGAGGCTTTGCCGACTGAAGACCTCAGAAAGGATTAGGGTCGATGGGTGAATAGGATTCAGTGCAAGTTAAAGCACGAGCGGCAGAATTTTGGATGACTTCAAGTGTACGGAACGTAGGTGGTCAGAGGCTGGCCAGGGGTACTTTGGATTGGTCAAGTCTAGAGAGACAAGGAATGAACACATTCCTCAATAGAAGGTGTCCACAGTTCAGTTTATCAGGGTAACATCACACTGTGACAGAACCACTCTGTCTGCCATGGCGCAGTGTGTAGACACTCTCACCTCTGAATGCTCTGCCCAGTTCAAATCTCACACCAGCAACCTGAGAGTATAATCTCAGCTGACTCTCAGTGTATTACTGAAAAGAATGTCATTGTGTCCAGAGGAGGAGGAGGAGGAGGAGGGGGGGGGCGGGGGAATGAAAAGGGAAGCCCCCTCACCCCCCCTGGATCTGTCCTGGCTCTGGATTACAACATTCCCTCAACGTGTGCCCACTGGGATGGAGCTTTGTGTGAGCGATTCCCACAGTTGCTATCTCCCAGCCCCAGCCAACTCAAACTCTGATTGCAACACTTGCCAGAAGAACATACTTGGCATAGTAGAGACTGCAAATGTTATGATACCAGAATCACTCTGGATTCTCGACAAATAAGGTAATCTCTCTCCCTAATGGAGGCTGGGACAGAGTTCCTGGCTCCATTTTCTAACAACATTCTTTGCTCTTCTCACAAACTTATAAACAGCAAGTCAACGAATCTCAGGATCTTTTCACAAATGCCCACAGTTCATTTTCAATTAATTCCTTCTCAGATGTGGGTGCCTCTGGCATCTATTGTTCCTCGCTTGTTGCCCTGAAAACAAGTGGCACTCCAGGCTACACCACAGGCAAGTTAAGAGCCAACCTAGTTGGTGTGGGACGGGAGTCACAAATAGGCCCCGACTGGATAAGGACAGCAGATTCCCTCCAGCAGGACATGAATTAACCAGTTGGGGTTTTTAACAACAATCCAACAGTTTTACTAACGCCAGCTTTTGGTTTATTTCCAGATTACACAGAAAAGAATAAATTCTCATGACGAGAAATGACCCCTCTTAATGCTCCAGGAAATTAAACATTCCTTCACCATACCCAACGAGAAAGGTCCCGGTCACAAACTCCCAAAGTCAAGACCCCGGTCCCAACCAGGTCAACAACAACAACTTGAATTTATAAAGTGCCTCTGGTGCGATAAGGAGTCCCAAAGGCACTTCACAGGAGGCGCTACTAAACCATGAGAAGTTATGAAGGCAGGTGGCCAAAATCTTAAGTGGACAGGTAGGGTTTAAGGCCATCTTAAAGGGGGTAAAGGAGGGTAGAGAGGCGGGGAGGGTTAGGGTGGAATTCCTGAGTTTATGGCCCAGGCAGCTGAAGGCACGGCCGCCGATGGTGGAGCACAAGGGAGAGCTAATCAGAGACTGGCAGGTTTCCAGCTGGAAAAGGGGACATTACACGGAGAGCTGTCATCGTCCAGGCTCCGCTGATGTTCTCTACTGGGGCCAGCTTGGAGGCTGGTGTCAGCCTGTCAGCTCCAGATTGCGAAAGGCTCAGGAAATCCAGCTGGAAATAAGGGGGAAAAGTAACTTAGCGAGGCAGATCTTCAGTTCATTGACCAGTTGGGAATCATGCGAGATGAAACTGAGCTGCACAGATCAGCTCCTGTGCCAGGTCTGATATCCTGGTGCCAATCTTAGCCACAGTCACAAGACAGGCACCATAATTGTCCCCAGAGCCCGACTGAGACCACATCTGGAGGCACTAGTTTGGCCTCTCCATGTGAAAATGGTATCTAGCTGCTGGGAGAAGGATGTTCAGTTATTGGCTGAGCTGAGGTAGAGACGGAGACGAGCGATACGACTGAGCTGGAAGTGGGCGCTTTTGGTGAAGGAGCAGATTACAAGGAGAAGACACAAAGTTAATATTATCATAGACAACCTATTTAAATATTAACGTTATCCAGAAGCTTCATCAGCAGGTGGAGCAAGCATAGAAAAAGTGTAAAGAAAATAAAGATATTGAAAGCCCTTTTGTTTTTGGTGGGGTGGGGGAGGGGGGGTAATACTTTTTGTTCATAGAGTTTAAATTGGCAATGTTTCAGAGTTAGATTGAGGTAGAGGGAGAGGCAAACAGAGAAAATCTGTCATAATCTGGAAATTATTAACCATACTGACAGTGACCTCAAACCCAAGCTGTGCAATTACACCTCTAGATTGGCTAGAAATGGAATTTTTGGTGATTTGCAGTTTTCCATTCCTGCTTTCTTCCAAGTCCCGCTTTCAATGGAAAACTTCCTCTCGCTCCAGTGACCCCCATCTAGAACTCAAGGCACCGCAGCTGTCAGCAGCCTTATCACTGTAAAGCGGCTGATGAATACCTCGCTATGGAGTGTTCTCCTCAAGGGCTGTGTGCAGATTTAATAGGGGTTTTCAAAATTGTTAGGAATTTTGATAGATTGAATGGGAGAGAATCAAGGAACATGGAGAGTGGGATGGAGAGCGGAGCTGAGGCCAATGATCGGCCATGATCATATTGAATGGTGGAGCAGGCTTGAGGGGACAAATGGTCCTATTTCTTATCTTTTTATGTTTAGCTTGGCAGAAAATGTTCTCCCTGGCAAGTGGGTTGGTAACCAGAGGGCACAGATTTAAGGAAATTGCCAAAAGGACTAGGGTGGGGTTGAAGAGAGATTTTTTTTTACACAGTGAGTTGTGATCTGGAAGGCGCTGCCTGAAAGGGCGGTGGAAGCAGATTCAATAACTAAAAGGGAATTGGATAAACACTTGAAGGGGAAAATTAACAGAACTGCGGAGGATAAAAGAGCAGAGTGGGGCTATTTCGACAGCTCTTTTGAAGAGCCAGGAAACTCAAGATGGGCTGAATGGCCTCCTTCCATGCTGTAAGATTCAAGACTGTAAGTGGTTGATTAAAACCTGACTGTTCTGCCAATCCCAATCCATTTGAAGTACTGATCCGAGATGGAGGAGGGGATCATCAGACAGGGGTTGTGATTCAAATACTGTGTTATAAACTCTCTTAGGTACCTCAGCCATGAGCCACTATCCAAACGCGTGACTGGGCAGTGAGCATGGGTATGCATTTTGACCTTGAGAGGAATCACTACGCAGCCATGAGATATCTACTCCCCATATTCCACATGGATTCAATTTCCTGAAGATGGGGACAGCATTAGCAATCCTGGCTATATTTATGCCCCCCACCCCCACCCCCACCCCACTCCCTCACCAGCAAGAGGTACTGAGGCTAATCAACCAAGATGAATGGATTAAAGAAAAACCAAATCTAACCACGACCCACACCCTGGGAAACTAGAATCACGCAGCACGGGAGGCGGCTATTCGGCCCATTGTGCTCGTGCTGGCTCAGTTGGAAGAGCCAGGCAACTAATCCCTGCAACTACTCCCTTTTTCAAAGTGCTCATCCAATTCCCTTTTAAAAGTTGCTGCGGGCCAAGGTGAAACCTTCTGGACTGAAAGGAGAGGGAGACGGGATGTTACCTGTTGAGGAAGGAATTCCCAAAGGGGTTCAGTTTTCGGAAGGGTTTGTTGGGATCGACCATTAAGGCGTTCCCTGGGATGACACTTTCCACCTCGCCATGCATCACGGCGATGAAGGAGTCGGTGGTGGGTTCGGGTCCCACTCTGCTGCCCGGAAAGTCCTCTTCCAGGAGGTACTGGATGAAAGTCGTTTTGCCCGTGGAATACTGTCCCACCACCAGGATCATCGGCTTGTTGTCAAAATCAGCATCTTCCAGAGAGGGAGTGTGGAAATCGTGGAATCTGTAAAACTCCTCCAGAGGCAAAAGCTTGGTTTTGTACAAGTCCTTCAAGCCCTCGGTGACCGTGTGGACCTTCTCAATCACCTCTCCTTTCTTCTCGTTCCTCTTCATCCAGCTGAACATTTTGCTCGTGTTCTTGTTGTTTGTTTGGTTTTTGTAAAATTAAATCTTCCAAAGGGGAGGGAGAAAAGTGATAACAACTACACCAAAAAAAAAGAAACCCCCCCCTCCCCCGCCTCTTTAACAATTCAGACACAAAGAACTCTTAACGTTCCCTCTCGATCCAAAGCGTTTTCAAAACTTGCCCCCTCCCGTCAAACTTTCTTTTTTTTTTAAGGAAAAGATACTGAAAAATGAAAAACAAAAAAAGTTTCGCAAGTTCTGGAAAACCAGTAGTTTGGAGTTTGCGGGGGGGGGGTGGTGGGGGAAAAGCTGGGATCGGGACAGCACCGCCGTCAGCTAAAGCACAACCTTCAACTTGCGCACAAAACACTCCTTAATTATAATAATAACCTCCTCCCAAAGTCCCACATAAAATATCCCCAACTTCAATAAATATCCTCAACTAACAAATCAAATAACCAGCCTGGCGCCATCTGGCGCCCAATGTTCCCTCTTTGTTCTTAAACCCTCTTTCAAAGGGGATAAGAGTCTTACAGCACAGAAGGGCCACTCGGCCCATCGTACATGTGCTAGCCCTGTGAAAGAACTATCCAATTTACTCCAGTTCTTTTCCCCCCCCTGCGAACCCGAATCTCTTTTTTTCTCCCCACCCCCCCCCCCCAATCCTTTTAGAAGTAGTTATCCAGTTTCCCCTCTGAGAGTTACTGTTGGATCTGTTTCCACGGTGGTGGGTGTGCTGGTAATGTCACCGGGCTAGTTAACCAGGCTAAAGGCAAAACTCTGCAGATGCTGGAAATCTGAAGCAAGAACAGGACGTGCTGGGAAAAAGAAATACTCAGCAGGTCAGACAGTGTCTGTGGAGAGGAAGACAGAGTTAACGTCTCGAGTCGGTATGACCCCTTCTTCTCTGGACAGTGATCCAGGCTAATGCTCAGAAGTGGGGGGGGGGGGTGGCGGCGGGAACACACAAGTTCAGATCCCACCACGGCAACTCGTGGAACTGAGATCCAATCGTAAATCTGGAATATAAAGCATCAGCAATGGTGACAAGATTGTTGTAAAAACCCGCCTGATTCCCTAATGCCCCTTTAGGGGGGAAGGAAATCTGCCTCCTTACCGGGTCTGGCCTACGTGTGACTCTTAACTGCCCCCTGAAACAGTCAATCAAACCACTCAGTTCAAGGGCAATTAGGGGTGGGTAACAGACCTTAGTCTTGCCAGCTGACACCCACATCTCAGAAAATAAAACTTGCTGCTTATTAAGTTATCTAAATTCCTGAAGAAAAGATAAGGCTACAATTATATTTTTTCCAACATTTTTTTTTTAAAATCAACATCAGTAAAAACTCCAGGGAACATGAAATTAAACTCTCACGCCCTAACATTATAAAATATCACAGGCATTTTGCGAGTGGGAGATCATTTTGACTGGAGTGGGGAGGGTGACAAGAAAATTTAAGAGTTATTTTCCAAACCATAAAGAGTTTTGATAGAGTGACTGGGGAGATAATCAATTTAAAATCGTCACTAAGCCAATGACAACAGAGTTTATGGGAAATTTCTTTATGCAGATGGTTGATATGAACATGGATTGATTTACCACAAAGAATGTTTGTGATTGAGGACGTTCCTTCTTTTAAGGAGAAAGTGGATAAACATTGGAGCAGTGGAAATTTCAGGGCTTTGGGGAGACAGCAGGCCAGTGGGATTAGTTTGGGATTGATACAGGGCTATGGGGAGAGTGGGACAGTGGGATTAGTGTGGGATTGATACAGGGCTATGGGGAGAGTGGGACAGTGGGATTAGTTTGGGATTGATACAGGGCTATGGAGAGATGGGGACAGTGGGATTAATTTGGGATTGATTATGCGGCTATAGGGAGAGGGGGACTGTGGGATTAGTTTGGGATTATCACAGGTTTATGGGTAGTGGGGCAGTGGGATTAGTTTGGGATTGATACAGGGCTATGGGGAGAGTGGGACAGTGGGATTAGTTTGGGATTGATACGGGGCTATGGGGAGAGTGGGACAGTGGGATTAGTTTGGAGTTTGATACCGGGCTACGGGGAGAGGGGGCAATGGGATTAGTTTGGGATTATTACAGGTCTATGAGGAGAGTGGGGCAGTGGGATTAGATTGGGATTAGGCTATGGGCATTCTTGCTTCCAAGTGTGTGTTCAAGTTCCACTTCAGAGATGTGAACACAAATATCTAGGCTCACACCCCAATCCAGGACAAACAAAGTGCTGCACTGTCAGAGGTGCTAGCTTTCAAATGAGATGTTAAACCAAGGCCCCATCTGCTCTCTCAGATAGATGTGAAGATGTCACAATATTATTTTACAGAAGAGCAGGGCTGATATCTCCTGTGCCTTTACCCCAGCTCTACATCATCTCACTGCTCCAATTGGTGACTCCGTTTCCTACATCACAACAGTAACTACACTTCAAAAAGTGCTTCATTGGCTGTAATGTCAATTGGGATGGTCAAAGGTTGTGAAAGGTGCTATAGAAATTTAAGTCTTTCTTGATTAGTAGAGATATCTTGTAGAGTGACCTGAAGGCATTTTGCACACAGTAAGATCCCACAAACACTAATAAGGTTAATTACCATCTAACGTGTTAGCTGAAGGATGAAATTCTCTGTAGTTCCTTAAATTCTGTCACGTAATTTTTAAAGTCAATTTGTCCCTGGAGCAGGAACACCAATTGAACATCTCACCTGAAATACATATCAAACTGACTGATGTAACATTGAATTCATAGCATGACATAGCACTGAAGGAGGCCATTCAGTCCATCACGTCTGTGCTAACTCTTTGCCGGAGCTATTCGACTATTCCCACTTCCCCTGCACTTTCCCCACAGACCTGCAAACTTTCACCTTTCCAAATATCCCTCCAATTTCCTTTTTAGAAGTTACTGTTATGATTCAGTATCACTATTAATAGAGGCATTGTAAATAATGGAAAGATGGTACAGAGTGGAGAGCCACAGGCTGTTTTCAGTGAGTTTAGGCCAAAGGGAGGGGGAAATGTGATTAAACAGAAATTTTAGGACAGAGAATTTGTTTTATACCAAGGATCGTGAAGCTCTGGAATAAACAAATTCAGTGACTGAAACAAAGACAGTGACTAAATCCAGGTTGTAGATGGGTTCACGAAAGAGAATGAAGGGATATGGCAGTAGAGCAGACTGATAGGACTTGGATATTACTACTAACAATAATAATAATACGAAGTCTGAAGTCCAGTAAGGGCTAGTCAGGCTGAATGGCCTGTTTTTAAAATTAAGTTTCTCTGATGCATTTTGACTCTTTGTTCCCAATGTGTTTCCACCTCAAGGCATCATCAGGAAACAGGAATAAAATTTTACGACTGGATTTTGACTCGTCACCTCACTCTGCAATCTTCACTCAAAGCAGGTTTCCTGCCAGAATCGCTGTTAATAAAACTGAAAACTAGCAGATTCTCAGTCCATTTGTCATGCTGGTCGTGGTAAATCAGAGGGATTTTCTGCTTTCGAACAGCAAGTGCATGTTCATATCAGCTCTGCAAATTCCGGCTCTATTTAATTTGCTCCAATAATGCCATAGCGTATAATAGCCGTTAATCCTGATGCAAACTAGAGGCTAATTGACATTTACTGATGCTGGCTTTGGGTCAGATGTAAGTTCACGTGAAACGGCTGCCTTCCATTCTCCGTAAAGCAGATACACACACATAAACAAACAGGCATTTCCCAAGTCAAGGTTTATATGGTAGGTTGGAGGAGATGTCATTATTGGGAGCAAACATAGAAAACCCTGCATTTCTATCGCATCTTTCATAATCACAAGACATCCCAAAGCACTGTACAGTCAATGAAGTGCTTACGAAGTCACTTTTGTAACATGTTGAGGATTTCAAATTCCTCCATGTCCACACACCCATCTCTATAACCTCCACCAGTTCTGCAGCACTCTGAGCTCCTCTAATTCTGGCCTCTTGTACATCCCCCAGTTCCATCACTCCACTGTGGCAGCCCTGCCTTTAGCTACCTGGGCCCTGTCCAGGGGTTCTCTCCCTAAACCCCTCAGTCTCTCTCCTCCAAGATGTTCCTTAAAAAACCTACCTCGTGGTCACCTGCGCTGATATTTCCTTACATGGCTCGGTGTTAAATTTAGTCTGATAACACTCCTGTGAAGTTCCTTGGGAGGTTTTACTACATTAAAGGTGCTATATAAATGCAAGCTGTTGTTATCTGGTAACAGAAGAGTGGAGGTCCTGCGGGCACTTTGTTGGGTGGGAGTGACCAGAGGATGATTTTGCGGCTTAAATGCACTGAGGAGGGGATGAGGTTTGTGTTTAGCAGCCCTGGAACATGGGAGAAAGATATGGCTTTGTGAAATGACTACTATAACCATATAATTAAATCTCTATGTAAACAGTAATTGTTTTGGAATTCCAGGTTTGAACTAGTGAAAGCGCAGATGCTGTAAATTACCAGCCTTTAATATCGCTCTCTTGAAAACATAAATTGAAAAGTCAAACATGACAAAGATCTTGCATGTAGTAATAGAAAGCATTGATGAGGATAGTGCAGTTAATGCTATGTATTGAATTATATGGGATTAAGAGGACAGTGGCTGCATGGATATAACGTTGACTGAGAAAGAGAAAGCACAGAGTAGTGGTAAATACTATATTTAATGACCTGGACTTGAGTAACCAGAGCACAGAATCAATGTTTGCAAATTACATTGAAGTCAGAAATGTAGTAAACAGTAAAAAGAACAGTAACACAGTTTGCTGGAAGACTGACTGATGAAACGGGTAGACACATGGGCAGTAGAAATTTGAGAGAGAAGTGTTAAGTGATTCATTATGGTAGGAAGAACGAAGAAGCAATGTAAACTAAACGGTTCACTTTTAAAGGTGTGCGGGGGTGAAGGAGAGGCAGTGGGGTGGGGTGCGGTGGGGAAGCAGGGACAGAGAAATCTTGGGGGGTGTATGGTGTATATACACAAATTTTTGAAGATGGCAGGACAGGATGGGAAGGCTATTACAAAAGTAGATGGGATCCTTAGCATTATACACAGAGGCAGAGAGTACAAAAGCAAGGAAAGTTGATGAAACCTTCATAAGATGCTGGTTAAGCCCCAGCTGGAGGATCGTGGCCAATTCCGGCCCCCGCACTTTGGGAAGGATGTTGAGGCCTTGGAGAGGGTGAGGGGGAGATTTACCCAGAATTGGGACCAGTGACGAGGGACTTCAGTTCATGTGGAGAGACTGAGAAGCTGGGATTGTGCAGATGACACAAAGGTAACTAGGAAAGTATGTTGTGAAGAGGATATCGGAGGTTGCAGGTGGATATAGATAGGTTGAGTGAGTGGGCAAAGATCTGCCAGATGGTGTTAATGTGAGAAAATATGAAGTTGTTCACTTTGGCAAGAGGAGTAAAAATGAAGTATATTATTTAAATGGAGAACAACTGCAGAACTCCAAGGTACAGAGGGATCTAGGTATTCTAAGACGAGTCACAAAAAGTTAGTATGCAGGTACGGCAAGTAATTAAAAAGGCTTATGGAATGTTATCCTTTATTATGAGAGGGATTGAACATAAAAGAAAGGATGTTATGCTTCAGTTATACAGCACATTGGAGAGACCGCACCTCGAATACTGTGTGCAGTTTTGGTCTCCTTATTTAAGGAAGAACATAAACACATTGGAGACGGTTCAGGGGAGGTTGACTAGATTGATACCTGGAATGAGTGGGTTGTCTTACGAGGAAAGGTTGGTCAGACTGGGCTTGTTTCCACTGGAGTTTAGAAGATTTGACTGAAGTATATAAGATCCTGAACAGCCTTGACATGGTGGATGTGGAATGGATATTTCCTCTTGTGGGTGAGTCCAGAACTAGGAGCCACTGTTTTAAAATTAGGGGTTGCCCTTTTAGGACAGAGATGAGAAGAATATTTTTCTGTGGGTTGTGTACTTTGGAACTCTCTGCTTGTGAAGGCGGTGGAGGCGGGGTTACTGAATATTTTTAAGGCGGAGGTAGATAGATTCTTGTTAGGCAAGGGAACCAAAGGTTATCGCGGGTCGCTGGGAATGTGGAATTAGCAACACAAACAGATCCATGATCTTATTGAATGCGTATGTCCTTAGAACAGAGAAGCTTAATAGAGCTGTTCAAAATCATAATGAGTTTTGACAGTAAGTTTCCAGCAGGAGGGTTGGTAACCAGAGGGCACAGATTAAAGGTAATTGGCAAAAGAGCTTGCAGGCAGATGAGGGAAAGAAATTATGCAGCAACCTTTGGTGACCTGGAATATGCTGCCAAACACCCGCAATTATAACTTTCAAAAGAGAATTGGATAAATACTTGAAAAAGAAAAGGTTGTGGGGCTGTGGGGAAAGAGCCAGGCGGATGTAGGAGTAATTGGATGGTTCTTCCCAAGAGCCAGTACAGGAACGATGGGCTGAATAGTCACTCTCCTTGCATTGTACGATTCTATTGGCCTGCAAGATTTTGTTTGCTCTGCAGTAGTGTTTGTACCAGGAGAGGGCACCGTTGCTCCAGGTGAGAGTTTGTGAAACCCTTGCTAGAAAAGTTTGCCCTGGATTTATTCAGCACCTTTAACACAAGACATACCAAGCACCTCACAGTTGGGTGTCAGACTGAGTGTGGTACGGATTTAGGGAGGTGAGGGCAGGTACGATTTAAGATTGAGATTCTAAGGATCATTTTGAAGGTGTGGAAAGACGCAAGAGGTGTTTAGGGAGGGAATTCAACCTCCGACAGCAGAGAGAGAGAGAGAGAGAGAGAAACACACAATAGATCAGTGTGAGGTGGTCAGAAGGTGAGGGAAGTGACCCTATAGGGGCACTGACCCAGCTGCTGGGCAGACACAATCTGGGGAGATGGTCAGCCACTAGGTACCAGTTCCAGTTTAGAACAAAGCCAAGAAATTCAATGGAAAATTGGGGTGGTGAGTCTGGAACCAGTGACTGGGTAGAGTGGTTGAAGCAATAGTATATGTGCATTTAAAGAAGGTAGACAAACATAGAAGGGAAAATGGCATCAAAGGTTACAACTTGGTTTACAGGAAAGATTGGGGGGGGGGATTCACGCCAGCAAGGACTGGTTGGGCTGAATGGCCTGCTTCAGCACCGTATACCCTAATCGACCCTAATCCCATGTAAGATCAGGGGCTTCACAGAATAAAAACTGGGAGAGAGAGAAAATTCCTGCTGAGGAAGAAAGGAACCCAACTTTGTGCTTCTTTTAAGATTTTTGTTTATTACAAAACATTTTGTTTAATAAATAGCTTAATATAAATGTGTACAAAAATGTTCACTTGTTTTTAGAGTAGGAGCTTGAGCCTGTACAGTGAAGGGAGACATCAAGTCACAGTACTTTCAATCACCATCCTTCATTATTGACAGAACATTGATATTTTTTCTTTTAAATGATGCTCAGGTTAAGGCCCCCAGAACATTCTGCTGAAAATAACTTCTCCAAAAACAACTTTCTTCTCTTAACGTATAACAAATTGATGAGACCTCTCTTCAATATTATATATACAATCATCTTGGTCTGCAGGTGAAGAAGCATAGGCAGAAAGTGGTGGCATCACATCCCCTCCCCACCCCACCCACCCCCAACAACTCCCATCTCCCTCCCCTCACCCAATTCACCCACCCACCCCACCCCCCACCCCACCAAACCCATGGAACGTTATGAGGGCAGAGTGCACTGCATTCCATGACACCAGGGTCCCTCCCCACTTCAGGAATGTTAGGGTACGAGACACGATAGAGAGGTGAGGTCTTTGATCATGATCTGGGGTTGAGAGATTTTCCATTTTTGTTTCAAGGTAGAATTAAAATTAGTCGAACAGAGACAGTATCCCTTTACACGGCTGGACAGGCATGCACAGACTGAACTTGCCAGCCCAGAGGATTCGTTAGTATACGTGTAGCGTGAAGTGGTTGTTTAAACTCCTATCTCAATTTTTTAAAAAAAAGTTCTTAAAATTCATGTTAATTCCCAACTGGCTACTATTGCTTCCGGGCCCCAACTTTTGCCTGAAAGACAGTCACTATGGCGACAGCATGTATTGGCACAGCTCCCTCGATCCTTGTCGCTAGTGTCCCACCATCATACACCTCAGCACAACACCACTGGGAGAACAGAAATTCCGCTAACACAAATCCAGAGATAGACAGTTCTTCAGGCACTGAATGGGATCCAATCATTACAAAGTTCCTGCTGACGATCAACACATAATGTTCGCTGAGAGTCTGAATTGGAAATTGCGCCTCTTCCATCAGCCCTGTGGCATTCCTCGAAAGGAGCTGGCTGAGAAAAGATGCTCACGGGTGGGACAAAAGAGCAGTAAGTTTGATCAGGTAATTCAATCAACCTATACTGTGACAGCAAGATAACAGGTTTGAGCTCGAGAAGAGGTTAGGGTCAATATTCACACTAGAGTGTTACTAACATGCTGGGAGCCTCAGGTACAGAGGAGTGCAAGATAAAGCTTAAATCAGGATGGGGTGGGGTTTTCCTGAATGGTAAGGATGAGAGGAAGGGTTCTCCCAAGTCTGTCCCTTACTTGGAAAGGGAGAAGCAGCGAGGAAGAGGTTTATTTCTGATCAAGAAGACCAGAACAGGATTTTCTGTAGGAGAAGGCTTCTTCGAGTTAAGAAAACAGGAGCGATTGATCAATGAACTGGACAAACACTGGGCTGCTCTTTGATCTCAGCTATTACCTAATCTGGGGCAAAAGTACAATTAACAGAATGCAGCCAACCTGCAAACAGTGGGTTGGAAGGGGATCTTCACAGTGGGAGGGTAAACCACGTGCTTTCAAACCAGTTGAATAGCCACTGGAATCAATACTGACACAAACTTATTTTCTAAAAAAAACCCAACTGTCTTAACTGTTAGCGTGTTCCTATTCTCCCCCTGATCATATCTAGTTAGAGACCAACTGCATATTCTTCCCCAAACAGCTACCACTGAGGCTTCTGCACTAAGTGGCTTCCTTCCCCCTCACTAAAACAGCTCCCTACACACTGTCCCCATCAAACACTCCCAGCACAGGTACAGCACGGGGTTAGATACAGAGTAAAGCTCCCTACACACTGTCCCCATCAAACACTCCCAGCACAGGTACAGCACGGGGTTAGATAGAGAGTAAATCTCCCTACACACTGTCCCCATCAAACACTCCCAGCACAGGTACAGCACGGGGTTAGATACAGAGTAAATCTCCCTCTACACTGTCCCCATCAAACACTCCCAGCACAGGTACAGCACGGGGTTAGATACAGAGTAAAGCTCCCTCTACACTGTCCCCATCAAACACTCCCAGGACAGGTACAGCACGGGGTTAGATACAGAGTAAATCTCCCTCTACACTGTCCCCATCAAACACTCCCAGCACAGGTACAGCACGGGGTTAGATACAGAGTAAAGCTCCCTACACACTGTCTCCATCAAACACTCCCAGGACAGGTACAGCACGGGGTTAGATACAGAGTAAAGCTCCCTCTATACTGTCCCCATCAAACACTCCCAGGACAGGTATAGCATGGGGTTAGATACAGAGTAAAGCTCCCTCTACACTGTCCCCATCAAACACTCCCAGGACAGATACAGCACGGGGTTAGATACAGAGTAAAGCTACCTCTACACTGTCCCCATCAAACACTCCCAGGACAGGTACATCATGGGGTTAGATACAGAGTAAAGCACTCACTACACTGTCCCCATCAAACACTCCCAGGACAGGTACAGCACGGGGTCAGATACAGAGTAAAGGTCCCTCTACACTGTCCCCATCAAACACTCCCAGGACAGGTACAGCACGGGGTTAGATACAGAGTAAATCTCCCTCTACACTGTCCCCATCAAACACTCCCAGGACAGGTACAGGTTCAGGTAGAGTATCACTACAGTAACCAGTCCAATTTAGTTAAGGCAACAACAAATTCAAGTTTCAAAAAAATGGAAATGACTGAACTCTGACAATAACTGGCACATCATTTTTCATTAATGGCACACAGTGCGGAGGAGTGGAAACAGATAAAGGGTGAGAGTGAGGATAAACAGGGAAAGAGGGAGAAAGAAGAAATTGCTCATGGTGCAAGGAAAGGGGAATTAGAAACAGAGGAACAAACAACAGGCAAATGGGAGGAAGGACACACTGAAGAGAGAAATGGAGATAGGGAAAGAAAATTTTTTAAAAGAAAAACATAGAATAGGCGCAGCATTCTGACTTCTGGGGAGCTGTCTAATGACTGACAAATCTGTGCTTAAACTGGGAAATAATCTACATCAAAATGCAAATGGAAAATTATTTACCAACTGATCCAACTTGATAGGGGTCACAAAAAATCCAATTTGCAGACTGTGGTTCAACAAGATGGACGGTCAGTGGCTGTGGGATGTCAGGAGTGGGTGAGAGGTCAGCAATGCCTGGAAAGAGCAATGCCAGCATCACTCCCATTCTGCACCAATTCGCTATCAGTTTGGGCCAAGTGATGTTGTTTGCAGTTGCTAAACACCCTCAAGTGAGAGTGACGTTTTGTAACTGCAGTAGATATATCTTTAGCTAGTAATTAGACATGTAGAATATATTCAGCAATGGCGACCCTGCAGCTTATGTTTCTCTCACACAACTCACCCCACCCCCATCACCCCGAAACCTGGAAAAAAGGTTACCGCTTACTGGGATACAGGTCCCACTACAACCCCCTGAAGCTGTCTCACCTGAGCTATTCACAAACTTTTCTTGACGGTGAGGGTCAGAGATGGAGTGTCCCAGTCAGTGGCGACCCTACTTTCCAGTACAAGCAGGCATTGCTGGACAGTGATGATTGGGAATGGCTGGTTTTCTCATCTCTCCCTAACTGGGGAATGCCGAGGCTGACAGCCTCATTCGTTCCCTGTCAATCCTGCTGAAATCAGCTAACTCCACACTTGAGTGACATAAACCCTTACTGGACTGGTCATCGGGAAACCTCAATGGAGCCGACGCAGAGACCGCAGCTTCGGTTAAAATACTTGACTCTGTGGTGATCGGACACCTGCCTTATTTTACTCTGAGCCACAGGGCCCTAGGTCCATGTCACTGTACTTCCCCAACGGAAAGTCAAACATGAGCAGGACCAGGTTCACATGAAGCACGCTGCAGTCAAATAACAGGACACGCGCTGTCTAGCTTTCCAGAGAAGGAGCACTGGAGCAACAGAGAGAGAGATAAACAAAACGAGAATACCGTTACTGTTTAAAAAGATCAGAGTTCACAACGAGGTTTATAAGTTTGTTAATGTGATTTCTCTATCACTAGAAGACAGGTCTGCCTGGAATCACAGCCATTTACATACATTTAAAACACAAAGTGGCAACACAAAATGCAAAATTTCATATTATTCTAGTAGAAAAATGGAACATAATTTGGAGAGTTTTTGATTTTTTTTAAAAAAAAGGGACAGGGATTTGAGATATGTTCAGAATTGGCACAGATCAGAATGGAGCGAAACCCGCCCGCAAGTGCAAAAATAAATCATTAACATTCACAATGGTCCTTTCAAGAAATAGGTGTTCACGAGTTCCAATCACTCGATGTTCCTCCCTCATTGAAAATTGATTTTGAAGAGAATACTGAAAAGCATAAAGATTCGATCAAACATTTACATTGTCCCAACTGGACTCCAATGCCTCCCTCCTTGGCAAGGAACCCCATCTACTAATAGTTCATTCTGAAACCAGCCTTATATAAAAAAAAATCATCATTAACCTTCAAAATTCTTTGCTCCAATTACATTTCTTTAAACCGCACGATACAAGCTGAACACCTACAGAGCCGATGCTGAATTTTAATACCTTACTCGTGGTGATAATTGGGCCATCCCCATTTATGGGCTTTAAAAGGAGTTTATACGTCATCACACTCCATACTCCAAGCATATTTAAAAAGAGAGACCATAATTCAGAATTTGCAAAGCGGCCCCATAGGGAGGGACAGTGTGATGCAGATGGGAATGTGGAGGGGGGGAGGCTAGAGAGAGAGAGAGAAAGAGAGAGAGGTGGGGGAGGAAGGGGGAGAGGGAGAAACACAAACAGACAGGGGAAAAGATACAAACATACAGACAGAGACACAATTCTGCACCTGAACTGGCCACTCCTCCAGCGTAAAGTCTCAGAGTGTACAGCAAAAAAAAAAGCTGCAATAAATCTACGCAGCATCGTTTGAAAGGGACTGTGGAATCAGGGGTTGGTCAATCTCTTGATCAATACTTATGCTGAAATTAATTCATGGATTAATGATGTTCATGTAGGAAGCTGAATATAAGGATCCCCCCTGTGTGCTTTAGAACTGTGCCCATCTGCAGAAAGTGTCCCAACATCCGGCAGCAGAAACCATTTAATTATGCGTAAAAATGCCTGCTCCTCTTTCCAGTGCTAACAAAGCATTTTTTAAAAAATACTTGAAATGTCGCGTAAGGGTTATAGATCACCTTTGGGGAGCTTGTGTGGGGATGGGGTGAGGGGGAGCGACATCATGAGGGCTCCTGGGGTTTATGATATAAAAGGGAAAGGAATATGTCAAGTTAACTTTCACATTCCGACACAGAAGTACCTTGTACAGTACAGGTGAGCTGCCGGGGTACACGCCTGTCACTGGGTCTCTCTCTCTCTCTCTCACACACGGAGACACAGTGTCTAATTCTGCCCTGTTGCTTCTCACCATTACTCTCAATGCAAAGAGCTGCAGAATCCTGCGTATTAAAAAATAAATCAAAAGGTATTGGCGTAGACTGCAATTGCTTTCCTTTGTCAACCTCCCTACGCTGGGGTGCAACAAATTTTACTAACTGCGTCCTTCTAAACCACGCAGCTCTCAAGGGCAATTAGGGATGGGCAACCAATGCTGGCCTAGCCCACACCCAGGAACAAATAAAAAAGCAAGAAGTAAAAATAATAAAAATAAAAGCGGATTTCTCTCTTGCACGCACACGCGCATGCACAGGAAACACAACCCGGGACGCACAGAAACAGAGGGCGGGACTTACCGCGCCCGCCCACCGCCGGGGATCTTCCGGTCCCGCCGCAAGCCAGTGTGGTCCCACACGCAATGGGGCCGGAAAACCCCGGCTGGAGAGTGCGCGGGTGTTTATCGACGTCTCCCTCCCGCCGCCCCCCCCCCCTACCCCCCCCCCCCCCCCCCCCACCCCCCCACCTGCCCCCCGAGCCACTGATGCCAACCAACACCCCCCACCCACCCCGGGCCCAGCTCACTTCAGTGGAATCAGGGAGTACGATTTCTTCTGGTAACACTGCGTTTTACCATCGCCCCGACAACTTAGGATTGCAAAAAAAAACTCCAATCGTGGGCCAGCAGTGGCCCAGATCCCGGAATTTTCCCATCCTAGCCCGGTTGTACTCCTAAGGCTGAGACACCTGCAGGCTGAACAATGTAAACTGACCAATTTCAACTCAAAAAAAAAAATGATTAAACAACCCACGAGCTGCCCTATTCCTGCGAATAACTATAATGAACAGAATTCGTAAATATAAATATATATCTAAATATTTTAATTTACCCTCACCCAACTTCCCAGCTCATCTTTCATTTTCTCTTGACTTGCCTTTAGTAATCTCTTTCTGGTGGGTGAAGGAAAATGCGAGTTGGTGGAATTCACACTCCCCCCAACCCCCTACCACCCCCCACCCACCACACCCCCCCACCCCCACCAACCCCAAGGGAGTGCCTGGCCATGCCCAGGTGCAGGGTGGTCGAAACCGAAATAAACCTTTTCCGACCAGGGAACGCCGGGCTATGTCTGCGGTTTGTTCCAAAGTTGCAGCCGGTGGACAGGAGCGACAGTCACGGCTGTAACTTCCAAAACCTCCCCACCGGCTGTTCCCCCCAAGGATCTTTGTGGTCAAGCTAGCTTCGTTATAGCTTTCAAAGGAGGAGTGAGGTTTACGGTGGCCAACCCTCCAAAAATCTCCAGGTTAATCTTCAGGAGACTGCTGGGAACAACCCAAGAAGGAAAATAAAAAAAAATCACAGGCGTTATAATCTCCCAACCACCGCCACTCACCCCCCTCCACCCCACCCAACCCTCCCCATTTGCTTTGAACACTTTCACTTACTGGTTGTTAATGGTTTGGAGATTGGGAGGGCATGTGACAGATTGGCTGACAACCAAGAACCATTTAATTGGGTCCCAGTTAGTTGGGGGGTGGGGGGTGTGGGGAGGTGGTAAACTGGAAGGAGGGATGCATCAGGTGACCAGTAGGAGTGTTTGGGATGAGACTGAGAGGATGGACAAGTCAGGCAGCCAATGCCAAGGCAGCTGAGACATGAACTTCCCCAATGAAACCTCCAGGAATTCGTCCATCGAGAGCTGGCAACCCTAGTAAGGTAGCAAGGGTATCTCTTAAAGACAAGGGTTCGAGAGAGTCCCTACCAACAAGCCCTCCGAGCTGCTTAGCATGCCAAGTGCACTTCTGCGGGCCACGCACATTTTGGGTCCCTTTAAATTCTGTGCCCAAAATGGCCAGGCAAAGAAATTTAAAGGGGGGGGGGGTGCCACAGAATTAAACAAACTGTGTGCGTGCTCCAAGAAAAAAGTATAATCGAGTCCCTACACCCTTCAACCATCAACGCCATTACCAAAGGTCATTTCACTAAACCGTTCTTCCAAGGTTGAAGGAGGAGTGGGGGATTTAAGAAAGAACTGAGAATTTAAGCAAGGCTGGAGCTGGAGGACACTCTAGACGATTTAAAAAAAAGAATGACGCTAAAACAGGAGATTTCAGCTCAGCGGCTGTACCGAGCAAGACGCTGAATCCTGGGTGATGGCCCAAACATCGAAGGTGGTTGCAGTGTGATCAATGCTCATTGGCGCCCATTTCACGGATGCCAGCTTGATATCACTGCCTCCACCTTAGCTGACGAGAAGGGCCAATATGGCACTTGGCTGGGGGGGGGTGGGGGGGAGTGGGGGGACAAGGTGGTGCCAAGAGAGTCACAACTGAATTCTGTCCCCCCAGGGTGGAAACTGGAAAAAGGAAAGGCCCCGTAGGAAGGAGGAGAACCCATTCACACAAGTACTGGCACTTCTGACTCCATTAACGTTAATGAATGTTCTCACAATCGGAAAGGACTGTGCACACTCCAAGGAAGACTCAAAAACCATGTTTATGTGGATTTGTTTTTTTTTTTGGTTAAGGTACATTGGTCAATCATCTAGTTAGCCATTTGAATTTATCACGAACCAACTCTCATGTTCCACACCTTTAGGTTGCTTCACCCTTTACCCTTAACTAGAGCAAGGACACAGGGCTCCAAAAGGCAAGTTGCATTGTGCCTTCTCTGACCCTGTGACCCTGCCGTCCAACCTGTCATAAAAAGTTACAAGCTCCAACGTGAGAGTCGGCAATCTCATCACAGGTTACGCTGGGAGGGTTATCACTGCATCTTTCACTAATGTTAAAAGCCTCAAGAACGCATTGAGCAAGATCGTTTTTGGATGCGACGTTTATAAAATACCACAATGGTAGGTTCACATAAAGGGATACCATCTCTTTAATGAGCTGTGTGGTGGTTCTACAGCACAGCCATTGTACCAACATTGGGAAAAAATACGAGTCGGACAGACTGAGTCATCTAGTGTAAGTTCTAGCTCCAAGGCCTCCGTTGTGATTGGGTGCAAGATAGCTGTCTGAGTGGGGAGTGGGGGAAAAGGGTGAAGAGTTCATTTCTGAGGAATTGTACAGGGACGACACTGGGTTTTGAGCTACTGACACGGACTGTGGCTGTCTTAAGTTCAGGATACTGTCAATAGCACTCTGCAAATGCTCATTCAATGTGTCATCCTGAGGACTGTCACTGGAGAAACTGGCATTGTCCATGTCGAACGACTCCGACTTGCTCCGCTTGGCAGGTGGGAGCGTCAGTTCCCAGGACCCGTCTGGGGGGTCTGCTTTGATGACGCCATGCATTAACTCATCCTCAACGTCCGACAGCTCCTTCATGAGTCCGCCAGCGCCATCGTCGGCTCTCCCACCAGGAGGCTCCTCCGATTTGGGAGGCAGGGGGTCCGTGTGGGTTCGAGCCTTCCTAGTGAAGTTCGAGACCTTTGCACTTTCCCCAGCCCTGCCTCTCCCAGTTCTCACCTTCGGACTCTCCGCAGATTTGCAAGTGGCTATGACACTTTTGGAAGTTTCCTCACACTTGGACACTGCTTCCCTCCTGCTGTCCTCCTCCCTAACAGGCCCACCCTGAGATGGGTTCATGGCAGTTCTATCAGCTGAAAGTGACTGCACATTGTCCCGATACGTCTTGCGAGGTGGCAGCTTACAATAGTTGGCACTACGAGGCGATTTGTTCTCTGCTGGAGACGGCGTCGCGTGATCAAGAGTTCCGTTCATCTGGCCGATGCTGGTCACCACCGGACATTCTGTGCTCTTAATGACGGAGCTCGTGGTGACGGACTGATGGACCGGGTCAAGGGCCGTGTTGTGAACCACCTTGCTGAGGCCTGCCTCCTGCTTGATCTTCAGCTTCAAGCCAATCCTGCTCCGCGCCTCGTACGTCTTCATGGGAGGCGGCCGGCTTCGTGTGTGGAGGGTCTCATCGTCACCGTCCCTTGCCCACGAGACAGAAGGGGAGCCTCCCGAGTGCTTGATGACCAATTTCGTTGGGTGGACCTGTGTGGCAGTTTGAGTTGAGGGAACTCGAGGGGTTTCGAGTGAAGCTGTTGAAGTGTTACAGGAGGGGGATGGAGAAGAGGTAGCAAGGCTATGGGATCTGGAGGAAGATGCCACATATTCGTCTGTGGTGGGGGTGGGGGGGGAAAAAGAACAATAAATTAAATTTGAAAACATTTTGTTTAATACTTTCTTCCCCCTCCATCATTGACTCTTCCTCTCCTGCATCAATCTTAAATTTCCTTTCCTCGTTTTCAAATCCCCCCAAGGCCTCAACAGCCCCCCCGCCTCCCCCACCGATCTCTGTAATCTCCTCCAGTCCCACAACTCTCCAAGATATCTGTGGCTCCTCTAGTTTGAACATTTAATGATTTTAATCTCTCCGCCATTGGCGGCTGTGCCCTCTGATGCATGAGTGCGAAGATCTGGAGGTCCCTTCCTAAACCTCACTGTCTCGCTCGCTCTCTCCTCCTTTAAGACACTCCTTAAAATCTACCTCTTAAAACAAGCTTTTGGCCACCTGTCCTAATATCTCCCAGTGTAAATCAGTGTTAAATTTTGTCTGCCCACTCTCCTGTGAAAAACCCTGGGATGTTTTACAATGTCAAAGACGCTTTATAAATATGAATCGTTGTTGGTGTCACCACCTAGTTAATGCCAAGTTTACAGATTTTGACATATCTGTTATGTGTTTCCACCGGACTGGGTAATCAGGGCAAAAGGAACTGTTCTTATTTTTGATCTGGTAACTAAGCAACTTATTCTGTACGTAATGCAGGGTTTGAGTTGACTCATCACTTGTGTAAGCTTCCAAGTTCAGCTTTTCAGACATTTTCAATAATTGATTGATTTTTTAAAAATTGGCAAAAATAAGAGGAAGATGAGGAGAATTTTTAAAATAAAGCCGGTTATGATGGTTTGGAATGTGCTGCTAGAGACTGTGGTGGCAGCAGATTCAATAATAACTTTCAAAAGGGATTTAACATAAGGAAAAGAAATTGCAGGTGTCGTGGAGAAAGAGCAGGGAATGTGGGACTAATTGGATGGCACTTTCATAGAGCCATCAGACACGATGGGCTGAATGGCCACCGTCTGTGCTATTAGACTTTATGGGGTGGATTTAGAGGAGTTGACGGGGGTCCCGTCCACTAGCTCAAAAACCGGCTAAGAGGAGCCTCCTTTGGCCCTTAATGTGGCAGGTCTTTCTCCAATCAAGCGCTTACCTGGACAGTGTTGGACCTTCCCTAGGATCAAGGGCCCCAAGGGGGTAGAAGCCCCGCCCACCGAGAGCTGCCAATCAACCAGAGGCCAGCATCTCTACTGAATGCCAGTGTTACCAGGGAGGTGGTGGCTGCTCTGTTGGTACGGCACCTACCCGAGGTCTAGGATGGCCGCTGGAACCCAGGCCACAGGCGAGTGATGGCTGCTGGGTGGAGTGGGGTGGGGTGATGGGGAAATGGCAGGGGAGGCAGCAAGGACAGGGGGTGGGTAGCTCCCCCCCCCCCCCCAACCCCCGCACCAACTTCCCAGTGCCAGGTACCTCAATCAGGTACTCTGTGGCTTTGGACGAATGACTTCCCCACTGGGAGCGCACAAGCAAACGTCTGGCTGTCGTGGTCCACACATGGTGAAACCTCCGCCCACCTGCTGGGTTAATTGCCCACTTAAAGGCCTCAATTGGCAGCAGGGTAGGTTGGGCATCCATGGGCCTTTCCTCCATGGACTTAAACCGGGTGGAGGTGGGAAGGCAGCAGGATCCCTACCCACCATCCTCCTGCCTGGTTAAGTCGCGCCTGCCACCAAACATGCCACATTAAATCCTGCCCCGTGATTCTATTTCACTTTGCACACGAGGCACACGGGTACTGGAGCCTCCGCTGGTGCAAACAGAGACAGTTTCCAGCCTTCTACAGCGCACACATCTCCTGTCTTTGTCCATACCGAGAACCAGATGGAGTTGACCAGAGGATCACGGACCATCTGAATCTCTCCCAGTTCTCAACTTCACAGCAAACCTCCTGCACACACCCGGCCCAAAGAGCCCGGCACGGTCAGGAAATTGCTGGACAGTTTAACACAGCCGGACGGGATCTTCACTGAGGGGTCAGGTCGGATTGGGAAGGTTGGCAGTCAGACTGGGAAGGTCTCCGGTTGGATTGGGAAGGTCTCCGGTCGGATTGGGAAGGTCTCCGGTCGGATTGGGAAGGTCTCCGGTCGGATTGGGAAGGTCTCCGGTCAACCTCACACCCTTTATCAGAACCATGAAAGGAGCGAGTCCTGCCCTGAGAGCTTGGTAGCAGGGTAGGTTGGGCATCCATGGGCCTTTCCTCCATGGACTTAAACCGGGTGGAGGTGGGAAGGCAGCAGGATCCCTACCCACCATCCTCCTGCCTGGTTAAGTCGCGGCACCAGCCTTACCCGGTTTCTCTTTTGCGAGCTGCTTGTCGGTGGTTAGGGATGTCTTCTCTTCCTGAATGAACATCCTGTCAATCATCACCATCTCAGCAGACGGACTCAGTCTCTGTAAAGTCAGAAAGACACCCACTTCATTGTTGAATCCAAACCAGCAACTTCCTCTCCCATGATCAGAGTGAAGTGTAATTTACAGACTGAAACCCTCGTTACGTGAAATAGTCCAAACTTCCCTTACTTTTGTCCACCGCTGTCATGGCAACAGTCTTCACTAAAATTGCCAACAGAAACTAACCTCGTGCTGAGAGCTTTAACATTCTCTACCACCACCCCTGGTCCCATATGGGGGGGTGGGGGGGGGGGGGGGGGGGGGGGGAGTGTGGCGCTGCCCATCTGTATAACTCCAGCCACATGGCACCTGAAGCAACTCAGCTCCCTGTCAGACCTGGATGATGCTGATCACAAAGTGCTTGTGGTGGGAGCGAGGCAGGCGGAGGAGTGGTTGGGAGGCGGGGGGGGGAGGCGCAGCGGAACAGAGGCCAGGCCGGTGGGTGGGGTGGGGGGGGTGGGGAGGAGGAGAGGCCTGGGGGTGGGGGTGAGTCTGGGGAGGGGGGGGGGGAAAACAGAGACGAGGGCGGGTGGGGTGGGGTGGAGGCGAGGGTGCGGGGGGGGGACAGACATACATAAGGGGTCTTTGAAATAAAAGGTATTTAAATAAAACACAGCGGCCTGAAAGCCACCTTTTTAAAGCTGCCATCGATTAAGCACAGCAAGTGCGCAAGCAGCGGGTTACCTGGATTTAACAATTCAGAGAATGTTGCCCCTAACGGACAAACCAGGTTAGAAACGGCATGAGCTAACCATCCTCTAGGCCCTCGAGAGCCCATTGCAGGAGAGGGAGTCCCTCACACACATGGGCCATTGTGGTCTCGGCAGAGTACAGTTCAACTGGGATGCCACAGAACTCACAAAAGTTAACGCAAGATCTTGGCTTTATGAATCGATATTGGCTGCTCGTTTCCTGGCAAATAATCTACAGGCAACTGTTTACCTTTGCTGATCAATTCCCTAGTCTTACACAGCTCTGTGGTCAAGCTGCTAGGCCTCTGGTGCTGGTCTGTTTTTGTTGTCCTCATATTGAAATAGGCAAACGTGTTGGACTGCTTCCAATTTATCAATGACTCCTTTGTGCTCAGCTCATCAATGACTCACAAATCCCCCTCCCTCAGGGCACTGGGGACAAAGTATTATTTCCCCCCTGGTGATTTGTGGGTTTTGAGGCCTATCGAGCCGTCTCAAGGCACAGCGCAGACTCGCTGCAGAGCTGGGATCTCCAGGCTCCTCCTGGGCTTGCTTCCTCCAGCTGCAACCTCAGGGAGGTGGCCAAATAACTCATCCATACGCCCTTAACACCATTCTGCAGGTCCCTCCCCGCCTGCCCCAACCCAAGTGAGAGTGCCAGTGGAACTCCTCACCGCGGCAGCTTTGCGCTACTGCAACGTGGAACCAGACTGACACCGACCTGGACCCACGTCACCCCAGTGTCGCCCGGGGCGTCGATGTCAATGTAATTAGTCTGGCCCAGGTTGTAATGCAGCTGCAGGAGGCTGAAAGATCAGTGTTGAAATCAAATGTGGCACCCAGTCTCCTCCCATCCCCTTCCCCAGCAACAGAAAACAAAGATCCCATATCAGATGTCTCAGCGTCAGGGACAGAAACCAGAAGCAGAGATGGTTACCCTAGCTTCCTCGAACAGCAGCATTCTGTATTTATTCAGCATAGCCTGGGTCCGTTTTAATAGCTGTGTCGATACAGCCTCAAATTCTTCATCCACTGAAACAGAGAGAGATTTTGCTGCTTTATATTTCAATTATGAAACGCATATTTTTAAAATTAACAAAAGCACCCGGGAGGAAAGGGAGATTAGATCTAAGTATGTAAAAGATGGTGCAAATCCCCTCCGATATCCCAGTGCAATACAGTGGAACTCTCAGCAAAGGGTATTTTTTTTGTTCAGTGGAAAAGGGGAAACTTGGCCATTGTGACAAAACACAATAAATGGAATTTTCTGGAATCGCACAGAGGGCTGTCAACATCTGAAAGTGGAAGAGTGGAACTGGCTGGTGTTCTGAGTCGGACTTTCAAAATCACACCACCACCAGGAGGCAGTTCAGCCCATCATGTCCGTGCCAGCTCTTTGAAAGAGCTAATTATTCCCACTCCCGTGCTCTTGCCCATAGCCCTGCACTTTTTTCCCTTTCAAGTATTTATCCAACTCCCCCCTTTTGAGAGTTGCTGTTGAATCTGCTCTCACTGGTCTTTCAGGCAACGCATTCCAGATCACAACAACTTGCTGTGTAAAAACATTTCTCATCTCCGTCTGCTTCTTTTGCCAGTTATCTTAAATTGCTGTCCTCTAGTTGCTGACCTCCTGCCACTTGACACATCATTTACTCAAACTCTTTTGACCCTTCATTGTAAAAGGTTAGAGGATGAGTTTACATGTTAACTGGCCTGTCCTCTTCCAGACCCGCTCTGTATTACCCAGAAACTTTGTTTTTCTTTCATGCCCATACACCAACAACTGGGACAAGACAGGGAAAGCTGGGAGATTCTTTAATCCCATTCCATTCACTCCCTCTACCACCGACGCACAGTGGCAGCAGTGTGTGTACCACCTACAAGATGCGCTGCAGGAATTAACCAAGGCTCCTTAAACAGCACCTTCCAAACCCACGACCACTACCACCTAGAAGGGCAAGGGAAGCAGACACATGGGAACACCAACATCTGCAAGTTCCCCTCCAAGCCACTCACCATCCTGATTTGGAAATACATCACCGTTCCTTCACTGTCACTGGGTCAAAATCCTGGAACCCCCTTCCTAACAGTACTGTGGGTGTACCTACACCACATGGGCAGCAGCGGTTCAAGAAGGCAGCTCACCACCACCTTCTCAAGGGGCAATTAAGGACGGGCAATAAATGCTGACCCAGCCAGCGCCGCCCGTAGCCCATGAATGAAAAAAAAAACTCACTTTGAACTGGACAACATACTTCAACAACCCTCTGAAGAAGAGTCATACGGACTCGAAACGTTAACTTTGTTTCTCTCTCTCCACAGATGCTGTCAGACCTGCTGAGTTTTTCCAGCATTTTCTGCTTTTGCAACACACTTCAACAATTATTTACAAGTTTGTATTTATGCTCTACAGGATGATAAGAAATGCCAATGCACTGAGGAAAGGCAACCACCCCACGTCTCTACCAGTCTCGGAATAAATGCAGCCTAAAATTCTGCAATGTATGAGCTTCAGCCAAGACCACTGTAAAGTTAGTTCCACTGTGCTGTCTACTGACTGGTGCTGAACAACCGCTGCGCGCAGGAACTGTGCGCAACGAGGAAAGGTTTACACACAGGGTTCTGTGAACCGTGCGCTAGGGATGGAACAAGGCAATGCCAGGGGAGTTCCGTGGAGCACAACTGTGCACCCGAGGGAGTGATCGTAAACAGCAGGCGGGTTGCAGCACAGGGCAAAGCACAGTGATGCGACAGAGCAGTGCTGTGGAAAGGGCGGGTGGGAGGTTTGGGAATGAACATTGGTAAGCAACCCCACCCCCCCCCCCCCCCCGAGCTCACCTTTGCTGTGCTCCTCGCCAGACGGCAGTGTCCCCTGGTAAAGGTGATACGGCAGCAGCCTGTGGACCATGTCTTCATATGACCGGAAACAGGACTTGTAGTCTGGGTGTAGCACTGCGTCCTGATGCTTGTGGAGGCTGTCCAGTATCCTGAAATTGGAGCAGAGACACGCTGCTTTAGGAGGGGAGGGGGTGCTGCAAATACCTCTCGGAATTCTCCAGTTACAGAACAGCCCAAAACTAGAGCTCATCAATACAAGACAATCGGGAACTCAGGAGCAACTTCTCCACCCAGAGAGAGTGGGGAGAATGTGGAACTCGCCACCGCAAGGTGTGGTTGAGGTGGATAGTATAGATACATTTAGGGGAAGCTGGATACACGCGAGGGAGAAAGGAACGGGGAGGGGTGGGGGGGGGGTGACAGGTGGGAGAAGGCAGCTCGTTTGTAGCACAAACACCAGCAGAGAGCAGCTGGATTTGAAAGGCCTCTTTCAAATTTTAAATTTCATGTACCGGCTGCAGAATGGTATAAATTACAACAGCAACAACGTAGGAACAGGAGGAGGCCATTCAGCCCCTCAAGCCTACTGCACCATTCAATTAGATCATGGCTGATCTGCATCTTCACTCCATTCACCCACCTCAGTTTCCTCGGGTTTTTTTTTTTCCTTATCCAACAAAAACCTCTCAATCTGAGTTTTGAAATGTTTTCATTGATCCCCAGCATCAACAGCTTTTTGGGGGGAGAGGGAGTTCCAGTTTTCCACCCCCCCCCTTTGTGTGAAAAATGCTCCCTGACATCACCCCTCACAGCCTGGCTTGGATCTGAAGATTCTGCCCCTTTGTTCTTCACTGCCCAGGGGGAATGGTTTCCCTCTGTGTAACCAATCAGCTCCTTCAATTATTGTCACCTCTTCAGTTTGATCATCTCTTAATCTTCTATATTCAAGGGAATGCAGCCTGGTTTATGCGACCCTTTTACAGCCCTGGTATCAGTCTGGGGAATCTGCGCTGTACCCCCTCCAAGACCGATATCTGCTTTCAGAAACCAACACAGAACTCCGAGGGTCTAACAAGAGCTTTATATAAGAACTTACATTTATTTACCAACATACAAACTAGGGGCAGGAGGAGGCCACTCAGCCCCTCGAGCCTGCTTCCTCATTCAATAAGATCACGGCTGATCTGATTGTCACCTCAACCCCATATTCCCGCCTACCCCCGATAACCTTTCACCCCCTTCTCAGTCAAGAATCTATCTAGCTCTGCCTTAAAAATATTCAAAGGCTCTGCTTCCATTGATTTTTGAGGAAGAGAGTTCGAAACCCTCAGAAAAAAATTTCTCCTTATCTCTGTCTTAAATGAGTGACCCCTTATTTTTAAACAGTGACCCCCAGTCCTAGATTCTCCCACAAGAGGAAACATTCTCTCCACAGCCACCTGTCAAGATCTTAAAGATTTCAATCAGGTTGCCTCTTAATCTCCTAAATTCCAGTGGATACAAGCCTAATCTATCCAGCCTTTCCTCATAAGACAACCCACCATTCCTGGTATTAGTCTGATAAACCTTCTCCGAACTGCTTCTAACACATTTACATCCTTCCTTAAATAAGGAGACCAGTACTGTACACAGTACTCCAGATGTGGTCTCACCAGTGCCCTGTATAACTGAAACATAACCTCCCTACTTTTGTATTCAATTCCCCTCACAATAAACGATAACATTCTATTAGCTTTCCTAATTTCTTGCTGGTGTCTATAAGATAGGGAAGTGGAGATGATTAGGGTTTATGGGGAATGATAAGGGTTTAGGGGGAATTCTAGAACCATAGTGATCAAAGGCGGAACAGGGAGGGTTTTAGCAATTTCTGCAGATTAATTCAACAATTGTTGCCAAAAAAGTCACTTACACAGCTTCCTTTGTCGGTTTCAGGGACACTGGCGCCTTCAATCCTCCCAACTTATTGTCCATCTGTGAAACATTATCAGGAGAAGGAGACATTGAATATGGGAATATTTCCAATAACCAATACAAAGGAAAGCTGGTGCTGAAAAACCGAGGGAGATCAAAGGGAAATATCGAACGTCATCTTACAATGGCAGCAACAATTTTAAAACAAAATGGTCAACATCCTGTGTTTTTATTCTTTCATAGGATGTGGGCATCACTGGCCAGGCCAGCATTTGTTCCCCATCCCTAGTTGCCCTTGAGAAGGTGGTGGTGAGCTGCCTTCTTGAACCATTGCAGTCCATGTGGTGGAGGTACACCCACAGTGGTGTTAGGGAGGGAGCTCCAGGATTTTGACGACAATTCAGTTGTTGGCTAATCACAGCAACCTACCTCTGTCAATGGGTCTACAACAGACTCAGACAGGTGGTGAGGAAAACCCCCCCGTGATGAAGAACTTTGGGAACCATAGCTCCAAAGTCACCTGTTCCTCCCAACACACTCCACACAGCATATGTCTTGCCTGGATGAGTGCAGCTCCAACAACACTCAAGAAGCTCGACACCATCCAGAAGAAAGTAGCCCCACTTGATTAGCATTCCATGCACAAACATTCACTCCCTCCACCACCGAAGCACAGTAGCAGCAGTGTGTGTACCATCTAAAAGTTGCACTGCAGGAATTCACCAAGGCTCTTTCGACAGCACCTTCCAAACCCATGACCGCTACCATCTAGGAGAACTAGGGCAACAGATGCATGGGAACACCACCATCTGCAGGTTCCCCTTCAAGTCACACACTGTCCTAACTTGGGAATATATCACTGTTCCTTCACTGTCGCTGGCTCAAAATCCTGGAATTTTCTCCCTAACAGCACTGTGGGTGTACCTACATCACATGGACTGCAGTGGTTCAAGAAGGTGGCTCACCACCACCTTCTCAAGGGCAATTAGGTATGGGCAGCAAATATTGGCCTTGGAAGCGAGACCCACATCCCATGAAAGAATGAAAAAACAACAAATTAGGTACCGATGGGCTCCCTTCCTTTTGCTGTTGTAGATACAGCCCATAATATAAAAGGAGGTAGCGTTTACCACAACCCAAGAGGTTGGTTCCACTGCTGGGAACAGCAAGCACTGTTGGGAGCAAGTTCCCATTCTGCCAAGCAAATCAGCCATTTCTCCATTCCTCCTATGTACCTGGTGTGCTTGAACAGGGGTTGCTGGCATTAACTGTGTCAGTCCTTTACCAAGCAGCTGGATCTGGATTGGTCCTTTGGTCAAGTTCATATTTAGGCCTGAAATCGAACTGATTACTCCAGGTTTAGTCTGTGAAAAACCAAGAATAATTAACGCATCAGTAGGTCAATGCCTCACACACTGTGGGGGTTAGGAACGTTTGGGGTAATGGAGTGAGAGACAGAGAATATAACACTACAATTCTGTAAAAATGCACAAGCAGAGCAAGTGCTGCATCGCCAGAGGTGCCACCCTTCAGCTGAGATATTAAACCGAGGTCCAACTTTGGTAGGTACTGAAGGTTCCTTGCAGCAGCGAGTTCACCTGAGCAATATGGCCCCCCTCAGACATCAAACCAGTTCTCCCTTTCACAGCTGGCAATCTTCATTTACAAACCAGTCACCGCGCATCAAAGGAAATGAATCACGCCAAGTGCTTTGGAACTTTTCAAGATGTGACGCGAAAGCGAGTTTATTACCCTAAACACAAACGTTTGCAACATCTACCTGCAGGGCTGGCTGAATCTGGTGCTGTGAGAGAGGCTTCATCTGTATGGGGACCGCTGTTCCCTGCTGCAAGTGGCAGTTGCCTCCAGGTACTGCCCCCGAGATGACTTTGCTGTCTGGGGACCTTGTCGTGGTTGTGGTACCTGCTGTGATGAGTGGGACAATGTTTAATGAGCTATAGGAACAAATTAGTGAAGCGATTCACAAGGGCATTAAAGACTGAAGCAATATCAACCTCAGTCCACTGTGCTCACACAGACTGCTCTACCAAATGATACAATTAAACACCAAGAAACACAGCCTGCATCGGTAACACTGGGGAACTACTTCTCTGGGTTCAAATCCCACTCCAGGTTTGTCACTCCCAGTTCAGTACCAAAGAAGTGCTACACGGTCAGAGGTGCCATCTTTCAGCTGAGATGTTAAACCAAGGCCCTCATTCGCCCTCTCAGGTGGACGTCAAAGATCCTCTGGTATTAGTTATTTGTAGAAGAGCGGTGGGGGGTGTTCTCTCCAGTGTCCCGGGCAATATTAATTCCTCAGACCAATATCAATAAAACACGTTATCTATTCATGATCTCTCTGCTACTTGCAGGACATTGCTGAGTCTCAACCGGGACAACAAAAGAACTTCATTGACTTTAAAGAACTTTCCTTTTATTCCTTCTTAGGATGTGGTGTCACTGGCTAGGCCAGCATTTTGGCCCATCCCTAACTGCCCATGTTCAGAGGGCATTAGCCACATTGCTGTGGGTCTGGAGTCACACGTAGGCCAGACCAGGTAAGGATGGCAGATTTCCTTCCCTAAAGAGCATTAGTGAACCAGGTGGGTTTTTACAACAATTGGCAATGGTTAATGATGGTCATCATTAGGCTTTTAATTCCAGATTTTACTGAATTTAAATTTGACCATCTGCCGTGGTGGGATTCAAACCCGGCTCCCCAGAGAATTACCCTGGATCTCTGCTATCGTAGTCCAGTGACAATGCCACTATGCCTCTGGGACGCCCCAAGGCTTTGAAAGGCGCTATATAAATGCAAGTTCTATTATGAGATACACATCACTTGCTTCACAAAACCTTAACATTGTTCAATTCAGGCAGAAAATGGAGGAAGCTACACAGAACAATCAAAGGTCGAGAAAGGCTGCACTCAATCTCTTTGCCAAAGTATTCCCCCCCCCCCCCCCCACCCCCACCCCCCACCCTTTCCCCTCTCCTCCTCCTCCTCTCCCCACCCTCCATACCTGCTGAAGATGTCTTCACAAGGACGGATGTCTGTTGCAGAAGCGTTGCCAGAGCTGCCTGACCTCCCCCATGAGGCTGGGACTTCATACTGGCTGAGGTGGTATGTACCTGGGCTGGTACATTAGGGGACTGCACCTGATTACTGATCAACATTGTGGGCGCCTGACTGCTCAGCGGGCCGAATCCAGGCGCGGTCTGGTTAGCTGCAGACTGCTTGGCTTGTAGAATGATGTTATGCTGCATCTGTGGAATTAGAACGCATTGCCATGTCTCTGGTTCTGTGTCGGTCTGCACCAACTCTCAGGTAATCGCACAGAATTTACAGCGAAGAAATAAACAGGTCGCTCGGCCCGACAGATCCGAGTTAGCCCAAGTTAGATCCCACCTCCCGCTATCAGCAGAGTCAGCACAGCAGGAAGGGGTAGGGGGGAGGTACGGTGGGATTGCGGGAGTGGTGGGGTGGAGGGGAAGGTAGATACCAGGGAGGGTGCAGGAGCGGCAGGTGAACCAGTGTCCACAAGTCATTGCCCCAACAGGGAGTCAATATCTTCAAGGTAGAAGGCAAAAGAAAAGGGAGGTGGAGAATGGTCAAGAGGCTAAAGAAAATAACAAGTCCAGGTTATAGTTCCTGTGAAACGTTTAGACGTCTTGTTACATTGAAAGGGCCAGATAAATGCAGGAAAACCTGCTCATCTTCCTCAGCCTTCATTTTCTCCAACATTTACAGAGGCCAAATGCCGCAGCACCCCCAATCATCACCCCATTATTTACCCAATGCCCCCCCCACTCCACAACCCCCCCAGCTCATTTCAGTCCCAGTGTAGTCCCGCTCCTTCAACGTCCAGACCCCTCCCTGTGCTCACCTGCTGCAGCTTCTCCATGATGGTTTTCTGCTGGTCGCTGGGGTTGGGAATCGAAGACATGGACTGAAGTTGGCTCGTCACCATCTGAAACTTGTGCTGCTGTTCCGCCGTGAGGTGCAGCGTCTGGTAGACGGGTTGCAGGGGGGCCTGTGACTGGGATTGGCAGTGCAGCTGAAGCTGCACGTGTGGCGCCTGAGACTGCGTTGGGTGGTGCTCGCCCGTCGCTTGGGAAGGGGCCGTGGACGGGTGCAAGAGGTGAGACGGGGTCTGCACCTCAGTCTGGCTCTGGACCTGAGGGGTGGGCTGGACCTGGAGGTGTATCTGGGTGGGGGACGTCAGCTGGGCTTGAGGCTGGGGCTCAGGCTGCTGCGAAGGGTTCTGGAACTGAATCTGCACGTGGGGCTGTGACGGTGGCCTCATCGGGTGCTGACCCTGAGGTGTTCCGTGTGGGGAGGATTGGACCTGCGTCTGAATCACATACAGGGGCTGCAGGGGCAGCTGAGATGGAGTGCAGGAGCGGGAAAGGGGCTCGGAAGGTGGTCTGGACAACACCTGGGGCTGCGAAGACGGCCGGGACTGAGGGCGGGAGGGTGGCCTCGACAGCGGCTGCGGCTGGGAAGGGGGACGAGACTGGTGGGGCGACTGCATCTGATGTGGAGATTGCATCTGGTGGGGTGACTGCATCTGCTGAAGGTGGAGTTGGCCGTCGCTCTGTGGCGTTTGAGGTAGAGGTGACTGTGAAGCAACCGGGAGCTGCTGCAAGGCTGTCTTCTGCTGCCCAGTGGCCATCTGCTGAATGAACCAAATAAAAGTAGAACCTCTCGAAATTTCACACAACAAAACTTGATCCCTACAGGATTTCATTGTGATGCAGTTGCTAGCCCCTTCAGGATAAAATAATTTATTGACTGGACTGTACAGAAAAACAGATTGCTATTTCGATGCAAAAAGAGGCCATGCTCAAAATTCCATCCTCACACTTATTCACAGCATCCACAACTACACCCGATGCTTCACTTAATGATGCAGCCACTGTGAAATACAATAATATTGGATACTTTCTTTATCAACAGAAGGCACTGCACATATTCACGGACTGATCAAGGTGAGGAATGTTGGTGCAGAGAATAAAGTAGGCTCAATTTCACACACACACGCACACGCACACACACGTCATTAAACATTCCCAGGACAGGTACAACATGGGGTTAGATACAGAGTGAAGCTCCCTCTACATTGTCCCCAACAAACACTCCCAGGACAGATACAGCACGGGGTTAGATACAGAGTAAAGCTCCCTCTACACCGTCCCCATCAAACACTCCCAGGACAGGTACAACATGGGGTTAGATACAGGGCAAATCTTCCTCTACACTGTCCCCAACAAACACTCCCAGGACAGTACAACATGGGGTTAGATATAGGGTAAAGCTCCTTCTACACTGTCCCCAGCAAACACTCCCAGGACAGGTACAGCACGGGGTTAGATACAGAGTAAATCTCCCTCTACACTGTCCCCATCAAACACTCCCAGGACAGGTACAGCATGGGGTTAGATACAGAGTAAAGCTCCCTCTACACTGTCCCCATCAAACATTCCCAGGACAGGTACAGCACGGGGTTAGATACAGAGTAAAGCTCCCTCTACACTGTCCCCATCAAACACTCCTATCTCTAGCAAATCCCCCCTCAGTGCCTTTGCTTTAAAAAGTACAACTTCAGTTGCTTCAATGAAAGCTTGTAGCTAAAATACACCCCGCCTGGAACCATTCTGGTAAATCTCCACTGCACCATCTCAAGTACCTTTCACATTTTTCCTAAAATCCTAAACTGATTTCCCCCCAGTACACTCTGCAGATTTGGGGAGTAAACAACATTCTTCTGACATTCCAGCATCATGTGGCCCATTTGCACACTCCGATTAAGCAATGATCTCTCAGTGCCGCTGTGTAAATCAGATACACACACACACATACACACACACACACACACACACACACACACACACACACACACACGGAATCTTCCTCTGATATAAGTGAACGTTAAAAGTTAAAAGTTAAAAGGAGACAAGGTGGAAGGAACAGTAAACAGCAGCTCTGAGCCAGAAGGAAGGGCAAGTGAAGAGAGCCCATTTGGAGAGGGTGAAGTACACCAGTCTGTTACAGGCCACGTATACACACAAGCTTTGACAGGGGTCAGTCAGGATTGCTAGCTGCACATTTAAACAAATCAAGCTGGAATGAGACTGAGACACCTCAGTATGTTTGGCAATCAGGACTCAACCCCCAAGCAATCTGAGACTTAAGAGCAGAGCAAGCGACTTCCTGCTTAAAATTCAGCACCCTGTCTGCCTATGCAACAGCTTGTGTAAATCTACCAAACCTGGGACGGAAGCTCATAGATTGATCTTATCGCTCAAATTACCACCAATTTGTTTAGAATTTACAGCACAGAAACAAGTCATTTGGCTCAATGGTCAGGGCTGGTGTTTATGAGCCACACAAGCCTCCTCCCACCCTCTTCATCTCACCTTAACAGCATATCCAGATGGCCTGCATCTTTTTAAACTCAAGCATTCCCACCTCAGGGCCTCACAACCGAAGTAAAGTGAGATGAACTTTTCCTGTTATTACAATTAATTCTTTGATTTTTTTTATTTTCAAAATTTGGGGTAAGTCTCGAGAGAAAGTCTTGGAACCGCCCCTGCAGCTCACTCCAAGGACAGGTACAGCACGGGGTTAGATACAGAGTAAAGCTCCCTCTACACTGTCCCCATCAAACACTCCCAGGACAGGTACAGCACGGGGTTAGATACAGAGTAAAGCTCCCTCTACACTGTCCCCATCAAACACTCCCAGGACAGGTACAGCACGGGGTTAGGTACAGAGTAAAGCTCCCTCTACACTGTCCCCATCAAACACTCCCAGGGCAGGTACAGCACGGGGTTAGATACAGAGTAAAGCTCCCTCTACACTGTCCCCATCAAACACTCCCAGGACAGGTACAGCACAGGGTTAGATACAGAGTAAAGCTCCCTCTACACTGTCCCCATCAAACACTCCCAGGGCAGGTACAGCATGGGGTTAGATACAGAGTAAAGCTCCCTCTACACTGTCCCCATCAAACACTCCCAGGACAGGTACAGCATGGGGTTAGATACAGAGTAAAGCTCCCTCTACACTGTCCCCATCAAACACTCACAGGACAGGAACAGCATGGGGTTAGATACAGAGTAAAGCTCCGTCTACACCGTCCACATCAAACACTCCCAGAACAGGTTTAGCACAGGGTTAGATACTGAGTAAAGCTCCCTCTACACTGTCATTATCAAACACTCCCAGGACAGGTACATCACGGGGTTGGATACAAAGTAAAGCCTCCTCTACACTGTCATTATCAAACACTCCCCAGGACAGGTACAGCATGGGGTTAGATACAGAGTAATTCTCCCTCTACACTGTCCCCATCAAACACTCCCAGGACAGGTACAGCACAGGGTTAGATACAGAGTAAAGCTCCCTCTACACTGTCCCCATCAAACACTCCCAGGGCAGGTACAGCACAGGGTTAGATACAGAGTGAAGCTCCCGCTACACTATCCCCATCAAACACTCCCAGGGCAGGTATAGCATGGGGTTAGATACAGAGTAAAGCTCCCTCTACACTATCCCCATCAAACACTCCCAGGGCAGGTACAGAACGGGGTTAGATACAGAGTAAAGCTCCCTCTACACTGTCCCCATCAAACACTCCTATGGCAGGTACAGCACGGGGTTAGATACAGAATACAGCTTCCCCCAACAAATCTGCTTCAGTACCAATCTCACGAATAGATCTCATTCTTCTCCAAAGGTGACAGTTCCATTTCCCACACCAACATTTAGAGTCTCAATTTCATTTCATGGAATGATACAGACCTGTTTGAGGCCACTCGGCCCACAGTGACTGCCCTGGTTCTTTGAAACAAAATCCAATGGATCCCACTCTCCTGCTCTTTCCGCACTGCCCTGCGAAAAACTGCTCCTTTTCCAAGTATTTTTTGAATTCTGTGTTGAAAGTCACTACTGAATCTGCTTCCACTGCTCTGAGACTGCATACTCCAGATCACAAGAATTCGCTGTATAAAAAAATAATCTCCACATTTCCCTCAGCCTTTTTTGCCAGTTACCTTAAAGCGCTGTGACCCTCTGATTACCAACCCTCCTGCCACTGGAAGCAATTCACCCTCTCTACAACCTTCGTGACTTTCGAAAACCTCTATTAAACTTCCTCTTATCCATCGCTTCTCAGAGAACAGCCCCAGCTTCTCCAGTATCTCCCCGTTCGTCCCTCATCCCCGGTAAGACGGTTATAGATCTCCTCCGGGCCTCGCCAAACCTCCCACTGCGCGGTGCTCAGAAACGGGGCACAATGCTCCCGCTGGGGCCCAACGACCGATCACCATTAAAAAAAGGTTTTTGCCGAAGATTATCGTGGGTGTTTTGTGCAGATAGCGCTGACTAGAACCCGTCAAACTCAAAGCAAGAGCTGTGTTAGTAGAAGCGTCAGAGAGTTGAGAGATTGGGAGGAGGGCGGGTTGTGTCGGGACTACCTGGCCAGCCCTTATCTGCTGGAACGGAGCATTCGGCAGCGAGGGCAACACCGTTTGTCCTTTGGAGTCCGCATGTTCCGCGGGCGTGGCCGGTGCCAGCCCCACGCTACTGCTGACGATAACCGAGGCGGGGACACTGCTAGTGGTGGCAGTCGGCGCTAAGCTGTGAGGGGATGGCTGGTTCAGGCCCTTTTCCTGTTGGAGTTTCAGGGCCGCCTGGTAAAGCTGCTGCTGTTTCTGTTCTTGCTGCAACGTTCAAGACAAAGTCATCAGCACACGCGGCACCGTCAGCCAGAGCTGAACTTCCGAAACCGGGGTCACAAAAAATAAAAATAGAAACACTGCAAAGCACACTACCCACCAACCCCCCCCCACCCCCCACCAAGGTGACGTAAAATTATAAAACACAGCGCGGAGAAAACACAGGCTCGGCGCCACTCGTCAAGGAGCTGGGCACATGCCTCTCTGGACCTGCGCGCTCCTCCGGCTCTGGCTTCTTTCACATTTCCCCCATCCTCCAGAGGGTTTGGCGGGGGGTTGGGGGGGAAAGAGGGTGACATCGTGGTAATGTTACTGGACCGGTAACCCAGAGACCCGGGCTAACGCTCTAGGGCAGGGGTCTCTAACCCAGGTCCTGGAGAGCACTCCTCCAGTTCGTCTTATAGGTCACCGGTTTCTAAAGACTGGGGGACACCTGTCAGTTAGTGATCGATGGAGCGAGGAATCTGTTCAATTAACTGAGCTCTGCTCCTTGACGGCTGAAATTACAGGTGCTCCCAATCCAATTTTGGTCCCAATTAGCCTTTAAATTACTTAATTAACCAATCGTCTGCCTCGCCGATCACAATGAAATTGATCCAAATCTTAAATTGGTGATTTAAATGGTGACCTATAAAACCCTCTGGGCTGGGGCTCTCCAGGAACAGGGTTGGGGATCCCCGTTCTCGGGGGTCAAGATGGGTTCAAGTCCCACCACGGCTGGTGGAACTTAAATTAACTCTGGAGTTTTAAGCTCGTCTCAGTAACGGTGACCATGAAATTATCATCGATTGCTGTAAAAGCCCATTTCGTTCATGGTCCTTCAGGGAGGGGAATCTGCTGTCCTTACCCGCTCTGGCCTACACGTGACTCCAGGCCCACAGCAATGTGGTTGACTCTTAACTGCCCCCTCTGAAATGGCCCAGCAAGTCACTCAGTTCAAGGGCAATTGGGGATGGGCAACAAATGCTCATCCCATGGAAAATCACTCCACCATTGGCAGCCATGCCTTCAGCTGTCTGGGCCCTAAGCTCTGGAATCTGCTCCCTAAGCCTCTCTGCCTCTCCTTCCTCCTTTACCATCCTCCTTAAAACCCAGCTCTTTTGATCACCTGCCCTAATATCTCCCTCGTAGGGCGCGGTGTGGAATTTTGTTTGGCACTCACTCGAGGGGCATCTCGGGACGTTTAAAGGAGCTATATAAATTTAAGTTGTTGTTGTAACACAAGCGTCAGTCCGCACCTGGGGGTGGGGGTGGGGGGGTGGGGGGGAGGCTAACACACCCGCTGCTCCGTCATTAGACACACCAGCTGCCTCGTTTCTGCCTCTTTCGGTCGGCTTTCTATTCGTTTCCAAAGTTTGCGTTCCTATGAGTGAACCTATCTGCAGCGTGCCATTCCCACCTGCTCCCTCTTACCCACCCTGCACAGCTCTGCGGGCATAGGTGCAGAAGGCGGCTGTTCCCCCTGGCGCCACCTTACCATACCCCCCCCCCCCCCCCCCCCCCCCCCCCACCCCGGAGGTTTCTGGTGCCTGCCGTCACAAAGCTCTCCATCGGCTTATTGCCTGGGGGGGGGGGTGCCCTGGATTGATTTTAGGGATGGGTGGTGGTGGGAGGATGAAGGAGCTCTGATCCTAGCCAGTTCTGGGAAGGTCGACGGTGTAACCAGCATCAACTGTCGGTGTACCGGGAATTGAACAGTGTCCGAAACCAAAAAGTGCCTGGGAGTGCATTCCTGGGCTGACGAAATGTCGGCCTTCGTTTCAAGGAGGCTGGGGCAGAAAGGACAGGAGGTGATGCTTCAGATGTTTGGAGCCTTGGACCGACCCCGCTCGGGAGTCACCGTGTTCAGTTCTGGACAGCGCATCTCAGGGAAGGTCTATTAGCCCTCGGAAGGAGCAGGATGCAGACTCACCAGAACGGTACTGGGGCCTAAAGGGTTAAATTATAAATAACGCTTTATAAACTTGCCTTGCTCAAATTTTGATCGCTGAGGGGTGATCCAGTTGGGGTATTAAGAGATTTAAGTTGTAAGTAGAAACTTTATCCTCCGTCTGGGAAGGAGGAGTGGGGGGGGGGGGGGGGGGGGGGTGGGAGTCCAGAACAAAGCAACCGAGATTGATGGAGGGCCAACCCAAGTCGCTGATCCTGCTCATTATCCAGTGATTCCCCCAAGGCAAAGCGCTGACAAAACTCAGGCTCAGATTCGGACCTGATGCCAGCCATACCCACAGGGGTGAGGCACTGGCAATTGCTGCAGTGCGTCAGCGTGAGTCAGGACAGGAGGCTGGAGAAGTCGCATAACTTTGGTTTAAGCCTTCCCCAAACTATCCCCGTGACTTTGTGTGGGTTTGTCAGCACCCGACAACACCCGCCACCCCCCACCCCCCCCCCCCCATGAGTCAAGTGACAGGGATGAGGGGCTGACGTGCAACACATCGTGAGGGGGCCAGCAGAGCAGGAGGGGTGGGGGTGGTGCACACGACTGTGAAGCTATAGATGAAATGAAACGCGTGCTGCAGATCTCTTGTCCGTCCCTGAACAGAAAGGCCCAAACAACCTCCTGTAAGAGTAATCACAGAACCACAAGCTGCTATTAAGACTAATTTCCGTGTGCCTTGGCCCAGTGGCTTACTTCAGGCTGTCTTTACTCAGTTCCCCGTTACAGCCACCACCTAATGGACTGACAGAACAGGCTTGTAAGGTCAAGTGGCTGCCTCCAACTCCTATGGTTCTGGCACAATTGTTGCTGCTCAGGGGTTGGGATGGAGGGTGTTCACCCCTCCCCATCCACCCCCCCCCCCCCCCCCCCGCCTCCCCACCCCCACAAGAGTGATATAGTGTCAAACAGAGCCTGATTAACATTCTATCCACCAGCCGCTGCACAGGCCGGGCTGATACTCGCGTGGCTTCGTCTTGACACTCGGCTGCAGAGAAGCCAAGCCCCTGGGTTTGACCTCCAGCCTGCGCCGCTCGCTGCTCTCAGCCGGATCGGTGGGAGGAGCTCGACAACACATCCTGGCGGGGCTCCTGGGTGCGATTCCAGCGAGGCAGCCGCGAAGGCACAGGCGGGAAGCGGACAGGGCTGCGATGGCTTGCACAGTCGGACAGCCTGCCATCACATCACTTGGGACGCAGCGGCACTGCAGAGTGTGGGAACTGGCATCCCAGTGACTGACGGGAGGAGGGAGGTTTGGGAACCGCACGGGGGTGGGGGGGAGAGAGAGAGGGAAGGAAGTATTTAATGAACTGCGCTGAAATACCGAAGTTTAACCTTACCTGCTGGAAGAACATGTCGGCTGCATCTTGGCTGACGGCTGCTGCAGGCCCCTGTTGGCTGATTATAATTTTGCCGGGTGTCTGCACCATGCTGTTGCTGGGCTGCGAGGCGGAGGGTATCTGCTGCTGGACAGGGTGTTGCTGTGAGGGCTGAGTCGGAGAGGCAGCGGCCGTCTGGACGGTCAGCAAGGAGGGCTGGCCATTACCAAGAGCCATCAGGCTGGGGCCGGGCCCCGCTTGCGGCTGAATGACGCTGGAGCCCTGGGCGTTGCTGGCTGACTGCTGGATGCTCACCGCCTGTCCCAGACCCTCCCCGCTGTTGAGCATGGTGACCTGGCTGGGGAGCGTCACCCCCTGGATGACAGCCGACTGGCTCTGTTGGCTGATGGCTCCGCCGGCCAGCGTCGCCTGGACCGATGCTGAAGTCTGAGGGTTCAGGCTGTTGGCCAAGGACACGGGCATCTGGAAGACCGCCGGCTGCCCCACGGGGCCAGGCTGCAGCTGTATGGGAGCGGACAAGATGTGGGTTGCTCCGTGGGCATTCTGTGCCGCTATGACCTGGCTCAAGTTCAGCTGGCCGGCAATGTTCTGATTGGTCAAGATCTGAGCCGGCAAGGTCGGATTGGCAATCAGCTGGCCGGCCGGACCCTGACTGGCAATGATGTGAGTCGCTGGCGCCTGCCCGCCCGCAGACTGGGCGGTCAGTATCTGCCCACCAACGTTCGCCTGCAGGGCAGACAGCTGCTGGGAGAGAGGGACAGCCGAGGCGGCAGACAGCTGCCCTTGGAGGAGGAACTGGTTCTGACTCTGAAGCATAGCCTGCTGCACGTGCTGAGGCTGGATGACGATGCTGCCACCTTGGAGGTGAAGGCTGAGGGACTTCCCCAGGGCTTGCTGCTGTGCCTGATGCTGTTTGAAAACACTGGAGGAGATGGTCTGGGGGAAACCAGCCCCAGAGGCTGAGAACACCACGTTTTGTACCGGCTTCCCTGTCATGAAGGTCACATTCTGCTGGGCCTTTTGCTGCTGCTGCTGCTGCTGCTGCTGCTGCTGCTGCTGTTGCTGTTGCTGCTGCAGGGACGCCTCGTTCTGGATGGTCAGTGCAGTGTTGGCAGAGGCAAACGGCTTCGAGCTAATCTGAAAGAGTTTGTGCTGGATGACCCCTCCCGTTGGCTTTGGCTGGATGGGGGTCGGGGTCCTCTGGATGATGACGTTTTGAGCGGACAGCGGAGCCTGCATCAACGGGTTGCTCATGGTGGGTCTGACCGCCAGCGACTGGTTTGCCTGGGCGATGGAGGTACCGGCGAAAAGGGAGTTTCCGTTCAACGCCCCGGGGGCAGCGTTCTTCTGGAGCACGAGTCCCGTGTTGGGCGGGGAGACCCCAGCAGAGTTCAAGGCCACTTGCTGCTGGTCCGAGGCGGGCGATGATATGTAGCTACCAACAGGCACAGTGGTCACCTGGGTGGGCTGTCCAGCCTTGGTGATGATTTGTTGAGCTGGCTGGTTGATGGTCATGACTGATTGATTCGACAACTGCCCAACCACTTGGATCTGTCCAATGCCTAAGGCCCCAGATGGGCTTCCATTTGGCAACCCCTGGAGGTTCGAGACCGGCTGCAATGTCACGTTACCCAATCCCACTTGCTGCAAAAAGGGCTGGACGTTAATGGCCTTGTTCACTACTTGGCCGCCAATGGTCTGTTGCTGGATCAGAGTCTGCTGGGCAAGGACTGTCGGCTGCTGCTGTAACCCAATCAAATCAGCGCTGGTAGAAAAAAGCTGGGAGGCGTCAGCTGCCTGCGATACCGGCTGCAGGGAAGGGAAGTGGAGAGAGGCAATGTCCAGGTCAGCATCCTCTTCTAGTGACTGCTCTGTGATGTTGGCCTCTTGTAAGCTCTGCTGCAAGATGTCACATGGTTGATCGGAGTTCTGCAAGTTGGAACCGGGAGATGGACCAAGGATGTCATCTTCCAGGAAATCGAGATCAACCGCGCTAGAGGGATTCTGAGTCTGCCCACTGTTTAAATGATTAACAGTCGTATCCTGTACATTAAGCTGAAAAAAGATTCAATATATTAGCAACTCTTAATTAGATCCTCCGGTCCACAATAATTAACAGATGAAAGGGTCAAAGTAACAAAGTCAGCAGCAGCTGAAACTTGATTGAGTCACGTTATTTGGAATGTGAATCGAATAGCAATGGAATATGAAATACAAACATATTTCCATAGCAACCTTCATACCAACATATCCAGTTCTGGACACCACTCTTTAGGAAAAGCATTACTGAAGGGACAGATTTATTAGAATGGTACCAAGGACTTCAGGTGTGTGTAGAGGCTGAAACTGAAATTGTTCTCCTTACAGCAGAGAAGGTTAAGGGAAGATTGAGTAGAGGTGTTCAAACTCATGAAGGATTTTGATATTAGGTAGGGAGAAGCTGTTTCCATTGGACTGAAGATGAGTAATCAAAAGAGGCAGATTTAAGACAAATTGGGAAAGGAACCAGACGGGCGATGAGGAGTGTTTTTATGCAGCGAGTTGTGATTTGGAAGGTGCTGCCTGAAAGGGTGATGGGAGAAAATTCAATAGTAACTTTCAAAAGGGGAATTGGATGAAAGGAAACATTTGAAAAGGAAGCACTTGCAGGACTATGGGGAAGAGTAGGGGAGTGGGACTAATTGGACAGCTCTTTCGAAGAGCCAACACAGGCACGATGGGCTGAATGGCCACCTTCTGTGCTGTATCCCTTCGCCCAATGGGGTTTCGCTCAAATGCAGTAACTTGTGATTTCGACAAACATGACAATTATTCTACTGAAGGAGCAGCGGGATGAATAACCAGCTACTCTGCTTTTGATGGTGTCGACTGGAGGAAAAATGTTGGCCAGGGCCCCTGGGAGAACCTCCCCCACTCATCTCCCACTAGGGCCTGTGTTTAATATCTAATCCAAAATGGGGTTCCATCGGCAATGCAGCACAGTGTGGCTTCACCAGCTTAGATGGTGAGCACTAGTCAGAGCAAGGGGCTTGAACCTATAACCTTCTGATTGAGCAGTGCTACCCACCGAGCCAACTGGACACACACTGCTGGGGCCTCCGCATAGTCAGATCTCTTACAAACCGGTCCTTGTTGGATTGTGATGGTGATACCTGTCCAACCAGGTAAGCAAAATACGGACTCCCTGTAATGGCCAAGGGTTATATCGCTCTCCTTCAAAATCCTGGCATTGCTCTGACGGAGCCCACCCCCAAGTCAAGAGGGCGGGGAAAAAAAACCAGAGCAAGTATATAAAGCCGTAACTATAGGTACAGTGTCTCAAATCCAGCTACCCGAAAGCCGGCGATGTCCGAAAACCACCCTTTTTTTGTTTAAGCCGCCATGAGTGAGTTTTCACGGTTATTTGAGGAGCAGCCTTGCCGGCCTGGTGGACCTGCCGCATTTCCTGGGTGGTAAGCCGATGAGCTGTCGGCTTCGCCCGCCTGTCTTTTCCCGAGCTCCGAGAGTTCCAAGCGGCCCTCGGCCGGACCTGTGTGACCCGCAAGCCGGCAAGATTTGAAACCCGACATGGGCTGGGTCCAGAGGTTGCCGGTTTTGAGAGGCTACACCTGTATTGGGAAAGGCTGAACAAGCTGGGGCCCTTTTGGCTATATTAAAAAAAAAAGAGGGTTGAGGGAATGACCTGACAGAGGTCAAGACAGAGGTATTGGAAGTGTTCAGGGGATGAGGTATGAAATGGGGAGATAGTGGCATAATGATAATGTCACTGGTAATCCAGAGGCCCAGGCAAATACGAACAAGGAGCAGGAATAGGCCATTCAGCCCCTCGAGTCTGCTCTGCCATTTAATACGATCATGCCCGATCTGATAGTAACCTCAAATCCACATTCCGCCTGTCCCTGACAACCTATCACCCCACCGTGCTTACCAAAGATACCAAATACTGTGGGGACACTGGTTCAAATCCCACTATGGCAGCTGATGGAATTTAAATTCAATGAATAAATCTGGAATTGAAAGCTAGTCTCAGTACTATCACTGATTGTCATTTAAAAAAATATGTATCTCGTTTCATTAATGCCCCTTTAGGGGAAGGAAATCTGCCGTCCTTACCCAGTCTGGCCTACATGTGACTCCAGACCCACAGCCATGAGGTTGACTCTTAACTGCCCCTCTGAAATGGCCAAGCAAGCCACTCAGTTCAAGGGCAATTAGGGATGGGCAACAGATGCTGGTCTTGGCCAGCGACGCCCACGTTCCATAAAAACACAAGTGAAAGAAAAATGACAATAAATATCCTTTGAAGATCAAGGTTTTAATGCCGCTGAGAGTTAAGCAAATTCCTTGTAAAGTCTTTTAACTTCCATCTGCGTTGAGCCTTGCTTCAATACATTTTGCATTGCATCAATTTAACATTCTTTGAGGCCTGAGTGACGGAAGAGGAGAATTAAAGTAAACACTTACAGATGCATCAGTGAAGAAGGCGCTGGCAGGATCAGCTGTCGTATCAAGGAGATCATCGCCATCGAGCTATTCAATAAATTAAAAACATGTTTACGAAGAGAACGAAGCATCAACTATTGGCTGCGTTATTGCTAACACATGGATAAGAAGGGACTGTTCAATAGCGTTACAATCCCACCAGAGACCGATAACTTTTAAGAAGAAATTTGAACTTTCAGTAAATGGCTGGAAGGATCACACAAGATTTCACGTTTTGAGACTTTTACTGTAATAACAAGCTAAAAGCAACAATGACTAAACGCTACTTCAGTGTGCAATTTATGCTCTTAAGCCCATTTAAGATTTAAAATGATTGAAAATCTCCTTCCATGGTTATATAGTAAAGTCCAGTCTTTTGCGATTTCCTTGTTTGTAAATTCGCGTACCCATGCTAAAGCCTTTGTACACCGGCATCGCCTATTGTGTGAGTAATGTTCGCTTATCCCCATTTTTTTCCCCCCTCTCTCTATTCTTTTCCTGAGGAGGCTCTACCCATGATGGGGCAGAGACCTCGACACGTTTTAACGGAGATCGTGTCGAAGTCTCAGGAAGCAGATTCCTCCCATCAGTCGTGGCCTTGGACATTTAAATTCTCTTTTTTTTTAAAAGCATCTTTCCGACTGGGGCGAGGAATGGTGCCTGTAATGGTTGCAGCTGAGGTGCAGCCGGAGCGGAGAGATTGATCTGGAAATGTCCGAATCTCTCAGTCCAGAGCTGCAATCACAGCTGTGTTCAATTTTGAAACGTTCACCAATTTTGTCTGCCGGCTTTGAGACGATTCATTTTTTTCTTAAAGAAGGATTGTCCCTTTTAAAAATTTTCAACGTCCTGTATTGCTCGGAGGCTCCCCCTGTCTTTCGCATACAGGTACCACAATTTGCTGAACAGTAACTGCACAAAACAATGCTGCCCTCACATTGCTGGAACTTAACTAACTGAATCCCGTTGAAAAACTTGGTCATTGTTCACGATTTTTTGCCATTTGCAAGGTTTCGCGGGAATGGAACCCCCACGACCAGCAGGATTTTACTGTACTTCACTCTGCCCCATAAGTAGGCATTCTATTCTTGTGGAACCAGTCCAAAGTGATTCTTAGCTCCTTCTCTTTTTCCCCACCGGATAACTTCTAATCGCAGAGCCATCTTTCTAGCCAAAGCTGGGCGAATCTTCCAGCGTTGTTTAAGCCCTCACAGCCTTAGTCGCTTCAATCCGAGCACAAGCACCCACCCACATCCTGTGTGGTGAACAGCAGAAACTTGCTGCCTCTATCTCTTGCTCTGATTCTTGCAGATTGAGCCCCATATTTAGCCGAATCTGCAATCCGATCCTACAATGGCCTCCTATTGGCTCTTCCCCTCACAAAGCCCATCTCCACGGCAACGTGAATCACATGGGCTCGTATTCAGGTAGGAATGCTGATTAGCTATCCTCTAGACCATCCCACACCCGCAACTCCATTCTATCTTGGGATTAAACAGACATTTTAAAGTATAATCATTTACAATGCCTGACATCCCTAACACCTCCCTGGGACTTAGAGACTAACAGTCTATCCACCGTCAGCCCAGCTGCTCGGGCCATTGTTTAGAAGTGTGAATATCTTGCACCTTCTTCCCAGTAAAACAAACTGGGCCCCCTTTTAGCCTTCACCAGCTAAGCACACGAGCTTGCTGTCGGGCAGAATTTGGCACAGGTCACATGACCCCCTTCATCCTCCACCTTACCCTAAATTATAGAGACAGTCCCAAAACACAATGATTTATTACATTTCACATTTGTAACAATAGGGGTTGTAAACAAAAATACAGGTCCTTCTGAAACCAGGAGTTTAACTTGAAGAAGGTAGAGATATCCTTTACAGGGTTATCAGAGACCTCAGTTTTTAAACTGCTGACAAGCAGGAGTTATAAAAGTTATGCCTTGCAGCAACAGAGGACAGAGCGATCCATGCCTGTGGTTCCAATACAGAAACTGACTCATCTCAGCTGGGGAATAGCTTAGTATCTTCAACCCACATTGTGGGTAACTGAGCAAAGGGAGGTGCTTTGGAGTAGACCAGGATCGCCTTGCCTTTCACTTAAGGCTCCCTCTGCCAAGCAGATACTCAAGGCTGCTCGCTCACATTCAAAACCTGTTCAGAAATCATTGTGTTGGAGGAATTACATCGGAGAATGGGACGCAGCTGAGTGTGATGCTCCAGGGTTGGGCATGCCGAGGTTATGCAAAGGTGGATGAGGAAAGTAAATAAACCAAGACAAAAGTTCACACAGCCCAGTCTGACAGGAAGGTGCAGTGTCTAACTCAGTCACCGAGGAGGGACGTGAAAGCTACACTCCTGAAAGTGACTCCTTTCACATCAAAGCCAAGCAAGGGAGCCAGGCAGACTTGGAAGGAAACCAGTGCAGTCATGCTTTCAACTCAGTTTCCTTCCTTTCCACTGCCCCAGGCGTGCTCTCGCTAACGTTCAAAACCTGTACTCGCTCGGGGGCTTAATCTGTGGTCGCAGGGGAAGGGGATCGGGCACTAGAGGACGGATGGCTTGAGCATCGGTTTAAATGGTAGCACAGATCTGAACAACTTCAAACGCTTATAGTAATCACGTAACGTGGATGTCATGAGGGAGTCGGAGCATTAGGGACTCAGCAGGATGCTGATGAAAGTAAGGAGTTGGGAAGAACGGAAGGTGATTTCACTGAAACGTAGGAGGTTTGACAAGGTAGATGCCGAGAGGATTGCTTTTCCTCCGGGGGGGAATCTAGAACTGGGAGGGGGGGAGACGACACAGTTTTTAAAATAAGGGATCGCCACATTTAAGACGAAAACGAGGAGGGATTTTGGCTCATGGGGAGCGGTTAGTCTTTGGAATTTTCTCCCCCAGAGAGCAGCGGAGGCCAGATTATTGAATATGTTCAAGGCTGAGTTAGACAGATTTCTGATCCACAAGGGAGTCGAGGGTTATATGGGGGGTGGGGGGGGGGGGTGCAGATGCGGGGCAGGAAGAAAAGTGGAGTTAGGGCCACAATCAGAACAACCATGATCTTACTGAATGGTGTGGCAAGCTCACATTCGAAACCTGTTCAGAAATCATCTTGATGGAGGAATTACATCGCGGAATGGGACGCAGCTGCGTGCGATGCTCCAGGGTTGGGCATGCCGAGGTTATGCAAAGGTCGATGGCCTCCTCCTAATTCTTATGAAGGTAATTAATTTTGGGAACAAGAATCATGGAACCGTAATTTAGGGGCAGCTTTGGTGCTCTGTAAAGTTGTGAACTGGGTTTTTGTATCTGTTGGGGATAAAGCAGAAATTCTGAAACAAACAGGCGTGGGAATTGCCTACAGGCCAGGACAGCAGACATTGCAGGGCATCAGCAAGAATATCCATCCGCTCCGGAGCATCAGTGGGAGCCGGGAGGCATTGGTGCAACAAGCAGTATGGTCTTCAATTCTCGGTACCACGCTTTAGGAGGAATGTCAAGGCTCTGGAGAGGGTGGAGAGGAGGTTTACCACAGTGATACCAAGGATGCAGGGGTTCAGTTATGTGGAGAGCCTGGAGAAGCTGAGATGGTTCTCCTTAGAGCAGCGAAGGTTAAGAGGTGATTTAACAGAGGTGTTCAAAATGATGAGGGATTGCTGGAGCAAGTGGGGAGAAACTGTTTCCGCAGTGGTCTTGTGGGTATCTTCCCTGCCACTGGGCCAACAGCTCTGGGTTCAAATCCCACTCCAGGACTCGTGACAGGAATGTGTTCAGGACATGCCTGTGGCAGGTGGTAAGAGGTGGTTAGCCATGTTTGAAATGGACTGGTGCCCCTCAAGCCTCTGGCGACAGGCTAGTTCCGGAATATAGAATCTTCAGGCGAGACAGGGGAGGGGGTAAAAGAGGAGGAGGCATTGCATTATTAGTTAAGGAGTCAGTTATTGCAGTAAGGAGAGATGATATCTTGGAGGGGGCATTGAATGAAGCTTTGTGGATAGAGCTTAAGAATAAAAAAGGGGCAGCCACATTGTTAGGTGTTTATTTTAGACCCCCAGATAGTCAGCAGGAACTTGAGGAGCCCAATTTGTGGAGGTGTGTAAAAACAATAACAATAGCATAATTATATTAGGTGATTTCAACTTTCCCAACATTAATTGGGATAGACATAGTGTTAAGGGCTTGGATGGAGTGGATTTCTTGAAATGTGTACAGGAGAACTTTTTAGATCAATATGTAGAGGGTCCAACAAGGGACGGCGCAGTGCTGGACCTAATTCTGGGGAATGAAGCCAGACAGGTGGCTGAGGTGGTGGTGGGGGAGCATTTTAGTGATAGCGACCACAACATGGTACAATTTAAGCTTGTTGTGGACAAAGAAATAGACAAGTTGCAAAAAAATGTTTTGGATTGGGGGAGAGTGGATTTTAGTAAAATAAGGCAGGATCTGGCCAAGGTAGACTGGGAACAGCTACTTGTGGGGAAATCTACAGAAGAGCAGTGGGGGACGTTCAAAAAGAAAATGGGGAGGGTACAGACTCAACATGTTCCTTCTAGGGTGATAGGAAGGAGTAACAAGCCCAGAGAACCATGCATGACCAGAAATATTCAGGATATGATGAGAAGGAAAAGAAAGACTTTTAGCAGATACAAGGGAAGCAAATCAGCGGAGGCATTAGTGGAGTACAGAAAGTGCAGGGTGGAGCTTAAGAAAGCGATTAGGAGAGCAAAGGGGGAATATGAGAAAGCTCTGGCTGGTACAAGTGGGGAAAATCCCAAGATATTCTATAAGTATATCAATGGGAAGAGGATAACCAGGGAAAGCTTAGGGTCCATTAAGGACCAAAGGGGAAATCTATGGGTGGAGCCAGAGGACATCAGTAGAGTTTTGAACAAATATTTTACATACGTCTTCACCCAAGAAAATGAGGATGAAGGTATCGAACTCGGGGAGAGAGACTGTGAGGTTCTTGAGCAAATTGATATAGGGAGTGACAAGGTATTGGAGGTGTTGGTGGGCTTAAAAGTAGACAAATCTCCAGGTCTGGATGATGTGTGTCCCAGACTGCTGAGGGAGGCAAGGGAGGAGATCGCAGGGGCTCTGACCCAAATCTTTAATTCCTCTCTGGCCACGGGGGAGGTGCCAAAGGACTGGAGAACAGCTAATGTGGTTCCGCTATTTAAGAAGGGTTGTAGAGATAAGCCAGGGAATTACAGACCAGTGAGTCTCACGTCAGTGGTAGGGAAACTACTGGTGAAAGTTCTGAAGGAAAGAATCTATCTCCACTTGGAGAGGAAGGTTTGATCAGGGATAGTCAGCATGGCTTTGTCAGAGGGAGGTCATGCCTAACAAATTCGATTGAAGTTTTTGAGGAGGTGACCAGATAGTGCAGTTGATGTAGTTTATATGGATTTCAGCAAAGCCTTTGACAAGGTCCCACATGGGAGACTTATAAAGAAGGCAAATGCACATGGGATATAGGGTAATTTGATAAGGTGGATTCAAAATTGGATTAGTTGTAGGAGACAGAGAGAGATGACAGAAGGCTGCTTTAGTGACTGGAAGCCAGTGTCCAGTGGCATACCACAGGGATCTGTGCTGGGTCCCCTACTGTTTGTCATTGATATAAATGACATAGATGACTGTGTGGGGTGGGGGGTAGGATTAGTAAGTTTGTGGATGACACAAAGATTGGCCGGGTGGTTAAGAGTGAGGTTGAGTGTCTTGAGCTACAGGAAGATATAGACGGGATGGTCAAATGGGCAGATAAGTAGCAGATGGAATTTAACCCTGAAAAGTGTGAGGTGATACACTTTGGAAGGAGTAATTTGACAAGGAAGTATTCAATGAATGGCATGACACTAGGAAGTTCTGAGGAACACAGGGACCTTGGCATGTGTGTCCATAGATCTCTGAAGGCGGAGGGGCATGTTAGTGAGATGGTGAAAAAGGCATATGGGACACATCTTTATCAATCGAGACATAGGTTACAAAAGTAGGGAGGTCATGTTGGAGTTGTATAGAACCTTGGTGAAGCCACAGCTGGAGTACTGTGTGCAGTTCTGGTCACCACATTATAGGAAGGATGTGATTGCACTGGAGGGGGTGCAGAGGAGATTCACCAGGATGTTGCCTGGGATGAAGCATTTAAGTTATGAAGAGAGGTTGGATAGACTTGGGTTGTTTTCGTTGGAGCAGAGAAGACTGAGGGGTGACCTGATCGAGGTGTACAAGATTATGAGGGGCATGGACAGGGTGGATAGGGAGCAGCTGTTCCCCTTCATTGAAGGGTCAGTTACGAGGGGGCATAAGTTCAAGGTGAGGGGCAGGAGGTTTAGGGGGGATGTGAAGGAAAAACTTTTTTTACCCAGAGGGTGGTGAGGGTCTGGAATGCACTGCCTGAGAGGGTGGTGGAGGCGGGTTGCCTCACATCCTTTAAAAAGTACCTGGGTGAGCACTTGGCACATCATAACATTCAAGGCTATGGGCCAAGTGCAGGTAAATGGGATTAGGTTGGTAGGTCAGGCGTTTCTCACGTGTCGGTGCAGACGCGATGGGCCGAAGGGCCTCTTCTGCACTGTGAGGTTCTGTGATTCTGTAGTGATGGTATGGAAACAGATGTAAACACATGCTTTGATAAAAGCAAAATACTGAGGATGCTGGAAATCTGAAGCAGAAACAAAAATAGCTGGAAAAACTCAGCAGGCCTGACAGCGTCTGCGGACAGGAATACAGTTAATGTTTCGAGTCCGTACGACTGTTCATCAACCTGGTGAAGCGTCACACGGACTCGAAACAGTTAACTCTGTCTTTCTCCCCGCCGGTGCCGTCAGGCCTGCTGAGTTTTTCCAGCTACTTTTGTTTCTGCCTGAAGGGAGCTAGCTGGCAGAGTTCGGGAAAAGAAGCTGGC
>JANJGN010000031.1:20492330-20554830 GCA_026770705.1 Isurus oxyrinchus | reverse complement strand
GGGAATCCCAAAGCTTACAGCCCAGGCAGCAAAAAACAAAACACGCTGGCCAATGGTGGAGCGGTTGAAGTCAAAGATGTGCAAGAATGCTGATTTGGAGGAGCGCAGAGATCTCAAAGGGTTGTAGGGCTTGGAGGGGCTAACAGGGATAGGGAGGGGGCGAGGCCACAGGAGCAATCTGAAAACAAGGTGGTGAATTTTAAATCGAGGCGTCACCGGACCCGGAGGTCAGTGAGTACAAGGGGAGATGGATGAACAGGACTCGGTGCGACTCAGGATATGGACAGAGTTTTAGACAAGCTTATGTTTACAAAGCGTACATGTGAAAACTGCAAATTTCAGTAAGGATGTGCAAAGCCATATCAACTCTAACATTTAAATCATCTTGGCATTAAAAATTTATCAAGCGTTGGTAAATCAGGACCAGTTTATAAGATGCTCAGTTGCTGTGACCATGATTCCAGTGCAGTGTTTTGGGTGCAGGAATTCTCATGGTTTGTTCACCTGAATTGAGAAACACACCCAGTAGTATAGCTATAGGTCTGACTGGGCTGTCTGGAGAGAGCATCCTGAACTGTGTAGCTAGCTGGGGAACTGAGCTCTCTCATTGCCTGTGCTACCAGAGAGATTAACCGAATGAATTCCCACACACTAAAAAGGTTGCTCTACCTTTGAAGTCAAACATCCCAAAGTGCATCAGTGTCAATATTAATTGGATTCATAGGATAGTTACAGCACAGATGGAGGCCATTCAGCCTTTTGAGCCCATGAGCAACTTGGGTAGTCCCAGTCCTCTACCCTTTCCCTGAGAACCATTTCCCCTTCAAGTACTTATCCAATTCTCTTTTTGAAGCCACAATTGAATCTGCCTCCACCACACTCGCAGGTAGTGCATTTTAGAACATAACTTGCTGCTTAGAAAAGTTTTTCCTTGTGTCACCTTTGCTTCCTTTGTCAATCACTTTAAAACTGGTGTCCTCTGGCTCCCAACCCTTCTGCCAATGGGAACAGTTTCTCCCCATCTACTCTCTCCAAACCCGTCATGATTTTGAACACCTCCATCAAACCTCCTCTCGACCTCCTCTTCCCCCCCCAAGGAGAACAGCCTCAGCTCCTCCAAGCTATCCGCCTAACGGAAGTCATCCCGGCACCGTTCTCATTGATGCTTTTCTACAACCTCCCTTAAAGCCTTCAACATCCTTCCTAAAGTGACACTAGGCATGCCTTGTCAGGAGTGAAGGAGTGGGAATGGGCACAGGCAGCGTTGTAAGCGGGATATCGGTCAACCTGGGGATTGCTGTAGGTGCGCAGGTGTAAACATACTGCGCCAACTTCAGAATCAGACTCACGTGGGGCTTCATCTGCTCTTGGAATCTGGGAATTTTTTGCCCTTCTCCTATTACTGAGAAATTAGAGCCAGTTTTTTTTTTATCACCCCCCCCCAAATATCGAACACTTTATGATGAAAACCCACACCGAGTGCCAGCCGCGTAGTCACGGACGGTTAGTCGCCATGACGACCTGGTGCCCTTCACGACCATCTTTGAGATTAGCCTAACCCGACTTCATGACCTTCCACGGCGGGATTCGAACTCATGGATTCGCGAACCCCACCACCCCAAATCCTACTGGGGGGCAAGGGCGGAAACCGCCTCCAACTCAACACCAGCCGTCAATCTCACTCCAGGTGCCGCAGGGTGGCTGGTGTCGGGGGTGGGGATTGTGAGATGTCACGTTATGGACATACAGGGGCCTAAGACCCATTAAAGAGCAGAACGGAGGGAGCTTTACTTGGTAACAGCATCATGTGCTAGTTTGGTGCTGACACAGTGTCTTTTTTCTGTAAAAATTCATACGCGGGATGCGGGCTTCGCTGATTTATTGCCCATCCCTAGTTGCCCTTGAGAAGGGGGTGGTGGTGAGCCGCCTTCTTGAACCGCAGTCCGTGTCTGAAATGGAAAGTGTTCCATTTCTTACTGCCAACCCCACAGGCACAGCAGAAAATTAAAGTCAAAGGATCATATGCAAGAGGGGGTTCTGACAGGTACAGCTTTTACACGATGGTGATGGTGACTGGGAGAGGGTTGGCAGTGGAGGGACAAAGGAACACTGGACGTCTCACTGGGAAGATCAAGCGGTTTTTTTTTACAAACTTAATTTCATCCACTTGGGCTGGGAATTGCAGGCTTTCACCGGCTGATGCACCAGTGGGTGCTGTTGCTAGAAGGTGTGTGTGTGTTAGAAGGTGTTAGTGAGTGAGTGAGTGAGTGAGTGAGTGAGTGAGTGAGTGTGTGTGTGTGTGTGTGTGTGTGTGTGTGTGTGTGTGGGGAGGAGGACAGGAGCGAGGAGAACTGGAGACTGACCATGGAGGGATTTTCTGCGATAAGGTCTGGTTTGTGCTTTCCTTGACCCACAGGGCACCGAATGAGAGCGCTCCCCGCCACTCCCCCCCGCTCGCCACCACTTCCACCTTCTGTGACATTACGCAAGTGCAAGGGGGAGCAATAATGGATGTTTAATTGGTCCTTTTGAACGGTATTGTGGGAGGGAGGGTTTGCTGCAACTGCAGCCGTCGGTTAGTGCGCAAGCTCCATTCCCGACATCACTGATTTTAAGCAACAATTTCCAAGTCGGATATCAAATCTCCGACTGGTCTGGATTAGAAAGCCCCTAAGTAACGTGACTTAGACACAACGTCCAGCAGGTCCGGCCACCCGTCATAGGCCACAGCCAGATGACAGGGCGGATGGGGCAGCCCTCCAAGTCGAATAGCCTCTTCTCCCTCCCTCAGCTGGGTTCGCATACAGGGAAAGGTCACTCGCTGGAGAAATTAGACTCCCAAAGGCTATTCCCATGGTTCAGGAGAAGAGGTGGGGGGGGGGGGGGGGGGGGGGGGGGGGGGGGGGGTCGGTGGGATCGGAAAAGATGGGGAAAGGAGCAAAATGAAAACTGCGCTTTAGCGTGTAGCCACCTGCTCCTCACTGGGTTCCTCTGGAGACTGTGTCACATTCCTGAGCAGCTCATCTACTCACCTGCACGAGCAGACATCATAAAAATCCTGCAATCTCGCCTGGCACTTCAGTCGTGTCTCGGTCCCCTATTCCAGCGTAGAATCTGCCAGGGACTGCACAATACCCACATTACGTCACGCACCAGTTGGGAGCAATGCTTTACCTATACAAAGATACATTATTAAAACTCTTCTGTTGATGAAGGAAGAAAAATATACCCCCCCTCCCCTCCCAGAACAAATCTGATAGACATAGACAGACGATATAAAAATGCCTTTTACACTCGGACCATTGCCCTGAAACTCAATGTCATTTTTAGTTTTTTTGAAACTAATCTCAGTTGTGACCTGGAATCTGTTATGTGACACATTATGGAAGGAACATTTTATATGGTTTAGTCATCCCTCGGAGTATTCCACACACACCTTAAGGCAGTGCTCTGGTTATTATAGCTAACGGAACTGATCTGGTACATTGAGAGTTCACCAGTTTCTGCACTTAATTCATGCAGCATAATTTGATGTAGAGAGTAAAAGAGTTGGTTTCTTAGGGCTAAGAAACCACTCAGAAGCCATTCGCACATCACCTCTCCCTGACCTTCGGCAGGACTGAGAATCTTCATCTGAGCAGTGTTACAGAACTGGGTGGTGCTTCAAGGGAGAGAGATACAGAGCCAGGGAGAGGGGGGAGAGAGAGAAGAGACAGGCAGAGGGAGAAGGGACAGGCAGAGGGAGAAGAGACAGGCAGAGGGAGAAGAGATAGACAGAGAGAGAAGAGACAGGCAGAGGGAGAAGAGACAGACAAACGAAGCCAGAGAGACAGCGAAAGAGAGAGACAGAGAGAGAGAGAGAGAGATACATACAGGATCAGACCCAGGCGAACAGAGCAGAGGGAGACAGAGTTAAGGGAAAAAAACAGAGTTACAGACAGATAGAAAGGACTCAAGATTGTCCATAAGTGCAACAGTTTAATCTGTTGGACCCAGTAATACTGTCTGCTTCAATAGCCCTCGGGGTAATTAATCCTGTAACATGACTGCCCTGCAGGTAAAAGGTCCCTCATTATCACCCTCCAGAATTCCTTCTTTTTAAACCTGTATCCCTCAGGAATCGAACCTGACACCACAGGGAACTATTTGCCCAGATCTGTTTTCTGACATCACACCATCAACTACACTTCAAAAGTACTTAATTGGCTGTAAGGCACTTTGGGACATCCTGAGCATGTGAAAGGCGCTATAGAAATGCAACTTTCTTTCTCTTGCCAAGGTGAAGTAAGATTTCTAACCTGCCTCCCAACTGCATCAGGTAAACTGGCCACGTGTACCCTGCTGTCAGTCACTAGTTTGAGAGATTTTATGGAATCCAATGATTAATTTGATGTTTACAGCTTCTGCATATCTTTTGTTGAGAATGGTGAAGAACGTTTAGCCTGAAAGAGCAGGAGGAAACTCTCCCAACAGAAATAAAGGCCTCCCTAGGTGCTGTAAATCTCCGCATAGCAACTTCCCCCTCCCCCGTTAGTCCAAAGGCCCACTACTAGGAATTCTGTGTCACCGAGGCACATGTCCTCATGATCCCTACAACAGATATTATTTACACACAAAAGCTGCTAAGAATTTCAGGCACCCAGCCAAAAACAACACACAACCAACCTGAGTGAAAGAGTTACATTTATATAGTGCCTTTCGTAACCACAGAATTTCCCAAATCACTTCACAGCCATTGAAGCAAATCCTGTGTAGACATTAAGATAAAAGCAAAAAACTGCGGATGCTGGAAATCCAAAACAAAAATAAAAATACCTGGAAGAACTCAGCAGGTCTGGCAGCATCTGCGGAGAAGAGCAAAGTTAATGTTTTGAGTCCGAATGACCCTCCAACAGAACTGTTCTGTTGAAGGGCCATTCGGACTCGAAATGTTAACTGTGTTCCTCTCCGAAGATGCTACCAGACCTGCTGAGTTCTTCCAGGTATTTTTGTTTTTGTCCTGTGTAGACACTGTTGTACTGTATGAAACACGGCAGCCATTTTTGCACAGCAAGCTCCCACAAACAGCAGCCTTTAGTGGTGTTGTTTGGGGATAAATGTTGGCCCCAGGACACCAGAGAGAACTCCACCTTGCACACAGAAGCACACGTAGACCCAGGCACACAGAGAAACATGCGTATGTAGAGACAGACACACACGCATGGGAACATACTCAGAAACAAACACACACACACCCACCCACATACACACACCCCTACACACACACACACCTGCAAGGCACAAGTCAGGAATGTGATGGAATACTCCCCACTTGCCTGGATGAGTGCAGCTCCAACAACACTCAAGAAGCTCAACACCATCCAGGACAAAGCAACCCCACTCATATTACCGTTCCTTCACTGTCGCTGGGTCAAAATCCTGGAGCTCCCTTCCTAACAGCGCTGTAGAGTTTAGAAGATTGAAAGGTGATCTGGTTGAAACATATAAAATCCTGAGTGTGTTTGATAGGTTGGATACTGGGTTGGGGGGAGCGCACGGGTGATGTTTCCTCTTGTGGGAGAGACTAGAACCAAGGGATAAAGTTTAAGAATAAGAGGTCTAACGGTTTGGACAGGGATGAGGAGAAATTCTCTCTCTCTCTCAAAGAGTCATTGGTATGTGGAATTCTCTCGCAGAGGGTCATTACATTTGCTCAAGGCAGAGTTAGATAGATTTTTGATAGATGAGGGGGCCAAGGGCTATGGGGACAGATGGCAAAGTGGAGCTGAGACATAACCAGATCAGCCATGGTCTTATTGAATGATGGAGCAGGCTCAAAGGGGTTGAATGGCCAACTCTTGCTTCGAAGTCCTATGTTGCTCTTCGAAATAAGTTGTTTTGCACCCACCTGAGAAGGCAGATGGGGCCTTGGCTATGACGTCTCAACTGAAAGATGGCATCTCCAAGAGTGCAGCACCCCCTCAGTGCTGCTCTGGGAGCGGCTGTGGATTTTTTTTTGTGCTCAATTCCTGGAGCAGGTCTTGAACCTGCAACCCTGTGACCGAAGAGGTGAGTGTGCTACCAACTGCGTCACGGGAAAGCCTTCCCTTTCAAAAACTTTATTAATCTCCCCTCCCCCACCCTATTTAAAAGTGAACTTCAGTGACATGGAGAGACTAGAGAAGTTGGGGTTGTTCTTCAAGGTTAAAGGTAGAGTTAATAGAAGCATTCAAAACTATGGAGGGTCCTGAGAGTGACTAAAGAGAAAGTGTTTCTACTGGCAGGAGGGCCAGTAATCAAAGGACACAATTTAGGGTAATGGACAAAAGGACCAAAGAGGAGATGATGAGATTTTTTTTTAATGTAGCGAATTTTTACGATCCAGGACGTGCTGCCTGAAAGTGCAGTGGAAGTCAACTCAATGGGAACTTTCTAAAGGAATTTGGGTAAATATTTTAAAAGGAAAATTTGCAGTGCTGTGGGGAACGAGCAAGGAAGTGGGATTAATTGGATACCTGCCTCTTTGAATGGGATGCAAGTGTCGCTGGCTAGGCCAGCATTTATTGCACTGATTGCCCTCGAGAAGGTGGTGGTGAGCTGCCTTCATAAACCGCGGCGGTCCATGTGGTGTAGGTACATCCACAGTGCTGTTAGGGAGGGGTTTTTTCCCCAGGATTTTGACCCAACGACAGTGAAGGAACAGCAATAGAGAACCCATTAAAGACCCCGAGTGTGACCCTCCTTATATTCCACCTTCTGCTGTGTACAATTCTATCCAAATGCAAGGCTAATTGATGGATATATCGTTGATTGGCTGAACAGATGTCCTTTTTAAAAGCTATCACACCATCTATGTCCACTGTAAGCTCTAGATTTCTCAATGCACTGATCCTCAGCATTCACAGACAATACTCAAGCTTAGGTCACCTCCTCCAACTATATGGCCTTGTGTGAACATTTCACTTCCCCCATATAGAGTTATGCCTCATTTTCCCTGCTGCATCGTGCACTTTCTTCAGTTAAGTGCTTAGCATCTCTTTCCTTGCTTTTTATAAATGTACGGCCGCCAACTATTCTTGTCAAGTCTAGCTGGGCATATCCCAGGAGGTTTACGGAGAAATAAGTCTTTCCTGACAGTTAGGCGTTCTCTGCATTCCTCCCAGTTCAGGCACCTTGTGTATTCCCAATTTCCTTCTGGTTCCCAAGCTCTGGAATTCCCTCCGTAAACCTCTCCACACCACTACCTCTCTCTTAAAGGTAGAGGCACAGATGTTTCCTGACAAACATATGGTAGTGCAGCAGGAGAGCAGTTTTGGTAATAAAAACAGTGAGATTGGCAGTTTGCACAATTTCTTTCTGGCTTTCTTTCTGCTTTGGTGTGTTTATGGAATCTGTCTTTGGGGAAAACAGCGCCCTGATTTGTCAGTATCATTACTTCAAAGTAATTAATTTGACCTGAGCCGTTTTGAGATGTTTGAGAGATGTGATGAGGCATTGCACGGACACAAGTCTTGCATGAGGAGCTGAATGAACACCAGATTTCACCCAAGACCCTCACTCAGTATGTGCTGTAAAAGGTTCCAGGGTCCGGATGTTGAAGGTGAGTGTTGAAGGGTGTTTTTTACATCTGGAGATTTTATGGTTGGACTGTGGGAGAGAGATAACTCTGCGATTGCAATGCTGAAACCATCTAACAGTCGAACCTATGAAGATGTAACTGTACAATTCATCTGTTGGGGTAAGGAACAAAGGGAGAGGCCAGCACATGCGTGTCACTCTCCCACCCTGGGTAATCTGAACTAAAGTGTCAGTTAAACTCAATGAGTGGGATTCCCACCCACATTCCTGAGTCAGAAGATTATGGATTCAAGCCCCACTGCAGCACTTGAACATATAACCCAGACTGACAACGCAGTGCAATGCTGAATGAGTGCTGCGCCATTGGAGGTGACATCTTTTCCTTCCAATATCTTGATCTGAGGCAGGTCTGCCTGGTCAACAAGATCTCACAGCTCCAAAAGGGCAGGGGAGCTCTTCCAGAATCCCAGTGTCAATATTCTCCTGATCATCATCCCGAAAAAAAAACCGGATTAACTGATCATTTAGCTCACTGCTGATTTTGGGATCTTGCTGTGCATAAATTGGCCAAACAAAAGAGCAATGGCTGAATTTCAGAAGTTATCCACTGGCTGTGAAACACTTTGGGATGTGCCGAGAATTTTAAAGCTGTTAAACCGGAGCTGAAAGCAGCTCCTTGATTCTCACAACACATAACATGGAGGCCAAAAGAGAGAAAAAGGGCCTTGACCCAATGGGTGTTTTTCAGTGCAATAATCAGTCTCTGGTTTTGGGCTTCCGCTGAATGAATGCAGTTACAGTGCCAACTGCAGCTCAGCTGCATCACTCCTATCTCTGAATCAGAAGGTTGTGAAATTCAAGTCCCACTTCGGTGCAGTCCCGTGGGAGTGCCACATCGTCAGAGGTGCCATACTTCAGAAGCGTGATTGGCCCGGAAGGGTCCTCCAGGTGGCCCGAGGACTGGGCCAAAATGAAAGGCACTGACGCGCAACACCAGAGCTGAGGCCGTACAAGAGACAAGGCCAGAACCCTCATCGCCTCCACTCACATGTCACACAACCAGATAAGCTCCTGTCTACGGGCCATAAGTCATCATTCACACGAGAAACAACAAAGTAGTTTTATGAGTAAGATTTACTTCCCTGTCAATTTTATTCAACGTAGATTTAAATAAGTATTAGTTTCTCAGAAGAAGATTACTGTGGTGATTTCATAACATATTAGAACGTTTCGTGTTCTTGTCTAATGTTAATGCTTATAATATGAAAATGGCTGTAGTTTTGTTTCTGTCATGAATGGACAATTTATGATATTTAATTTTTTAAAATGCACATAAATTTTTTATTATATTTAATGAAAAGCAGCAAAGATATTTATAGTTTCCATAAGTCCCCATTAATTCTGATGAGTTTTTTTTGTGGTGACGAATGAAAGCAGGTGCGGTAGGACAGATGGGGTTTGGTCTGCATCATCGCTTTCTCCACTCAAGTGGTCACACAGATGAAAAGGTTTGGGAACCACTGCTTTATACGAGGTTATAAACTCAGACCCCGAATACCCAGTGATAGTTAAACGACTTTGTGACAGCATTTAACAAATAACAGGAATCTGAGCAACATTCCTCTCTCAACCAATACCAAGACACAGATCAAGTGCTCATGGGTCTAACTTTGCCAGGCTTGGGGTCGTACTGTGGGCAACAGTTCCAAACTTCGAACTTAATTTACTGTCTCCGAAAAACCTCGAGATGTTGAGGCAAGATAAGGAATTTTAAAGTTGGAAGTTTCGAGTAATATAATTGGCATCACTGCACGATACCAGAAGCAGCCTATTCCAGAGTGCAGTCGCTGAAGTCTGACAAATGGCTACAATTTGCAGTTCAACACAAGAGACACCAATCAGCCCAGGCACCAGACAGAAGCATGTTCTCTACAACTATTCTTTCATGGTAAAGTGAGGCCCTTCTAAAATGCGCGCCATTGCAAAGGAGTGTTGGCAACCCTGTGTTAAACTCAGGTCAATGAGCAGATCTGACTCAGACTTGCTCCCCGGTGCTTCCTCTGCAAAGTGAGCTTGTGGATGCCCGAGGGCAAAGATTAGCCCAGCAGTGACACCCATTGATACTCACACTTGAAGGTTAGGTTAGTGGTTAGGGACAGGAGCTCAATCAGTGTGTGTGGGACCCATACCCCAGTGAGAGTCAGGGTGTGTGTGGGACCCGTGCCCCAGTGAGAGTCAGTGTGTGTGGGACCCATACCCCAGTGAGAGTCATTGTGTGTGTGGGACCCATACCCCAGTGAGAGTCAGTGTGTGTGGGACCCGTACCCCAGTGAGAGTCAGGGTGTGTGGAACCCCTATCCCAGTGAGAGTCAGTGTGTGTGGGACCCGTGCCCCAGTGAGAGTCAGTGTGTGTGGGACCCGTACCACAGTGAGTGTCGGTGTGTGTGGAAACCCTATCCCAGTGAGAGTCAGTGTGTGTGGGACCTATACCGCAGTGAGAGTCATCATGTGTGGAACCCGTACCCCAGTGAGAGTCAGTGTGTGTGGGACCCGAACCCCAGTGAGAGTCAGTGTGTGTGGGACCCGTACCCCAGTGAGAGTCAGTGTGTGTGGGACCTGTACCCCAGTGAGAGTCAGTGCGTGTGGGACCCGTACCCCAGTGAGAGTCAGTGTGTGTGGGACCCGTACCCCAGTGAGAGTCAGTGTGTGTGAGACCATACCCTCGTGTAAGGTAGCATCTCCTCACATTATTAGAGCTTTATACAGCAACAAGAACTTTAAAAACCAGGGAGCAAAACTTAAAACGTTGACCACCGGTTAGATTTACTAATAATAAAAATGAGGAGGAACTCCAACAGTCAACACAAATGCTTGCTGCATCCAGTATCGGACAAGAGTAATGATCTGCACACCAGAGAGGTGACAAGTGACAAGGAGCCAAGCATGCACAGGGTCCTGGGTCCCGACTGCACCGACATTCTGGGCTCTTGGGATGGAGGCGGATGGATCAGCAGACCGTTACATTGCAAGTATCAAGAACTGTAAAGGCATGGTTTCATGGACCACAACATTGCCCTCTGACAGACTGCAATACGTCTGAGAACAACGGGTGCAGGGTCTGGGGGATTTCCTGTTCTTTCAGTATGTGTTATTTCTGTTAATGAACAGTAACAATGCCAGTTTCCAGAAACTGATGGTTGCCCTTCATTCTGGGCAGTGAAGACAGTCTTTCAGGAGTTAACAGGGGCGCTGGGGGAGGATTTCGAAAGACGAAGGGGGTGGTCCCAGCAGAAAGTCTCAGCAATTGTCAAGTTTCCCGAAGGAGGGTTGGAACGTCTGCACAAATCAGTCTTAGGGAGTGTCTGAAAATTTGCAGGCCTCTTCCCCCTCTGCACAACCCCCCCTCCCTCCCTCCGCCACTCCAATGCCCCCCACCACTCATCTGGGAGGGGGGGGGGGGGGGGAGAGAGTGGTGGTGGTGGTGGTGTTGGCGGCTGGAGAACCAACTGGTGAACAATTGGATAAAAGCAAAAAACTGCGGATGCTGGAAATCCAAAACAAAAACAAAAATACCTGGAAAAACTCAGCAGGTCTGGCAGCATCTGCAGAGAGGAGCACAGTTAACGTTTCGAGTTCGAATGGCCCTTCAACAGAACTAAGTAAAAATAGAAGAAAGGTGAAATATAAGCTGGTTTAAGGGTGGGGGTGGGATGGGACAAGTTGAGCTGGATTGAGGGCCAGTGATAGGTGGAGATAAGCAAAAGATGATGTCACAGACAAAAAGACAAAGAGGTGTTGAAGGTGGTGATATTATCTAAGGAATGTGCTAATTAAGAGTAGAAAGCAAGACAAGCGAGGTACAGATAGCCCTAGTGGGGGTGGGGTGGGGTGAAGGAATCGAAATAGGCTAAAAGGTAGAGATAAAACATTGGATGGAAATACATTTAAAAATAATGGAAGTAGGTGGGAAAAGAAAAATCTATATAAATTATTGGAGAAAAAAGGGGGATCAGAAAGGGGCTGGGGGTGGAGGAGAGAGTTCATGATCTAAAATTGTTGAATTCAATATTCAGTCCGGAAGGCTGTAAATTGCCTAGTTGGAAGATGAGGTGCTGTTCCTCCAGTTTGCACTGAGCTTCACTGGAACAATGCAGCAGGCCAAAGACAGACATGTGGGCATGAGAGCAGGGTGGGGTGTTGAAATGGCAAGCGACAGGGAGGTCTGGGTAATGCTTGCGGACAGACCGAAGGTGTTCTGCAAAACGGTCACCCAGTCTGCGTTTGGTCTCTCCAATGTAGAGGAAACTGCATTGGCAGCAGCGAATGCAGTAGACTAAATTGAGGGAAGTGCAAGTGAAATGCTGCTTCACTTGATGGGAGTGTTTGGGCCCTTGGACGGTGAGGAGAGGGGAAGTGAAGGGGCAGGTGTTGCACCTTCTGCGGTTGCATAGGAAGGTGCCGTGGGAGGGGGGTGAGGTGTAGGGGGTGATGGAGGAGTGGACCAGGGTGTCCTGGAGGGAACGATCCCCGCGGAATGCCGCCGGGGTGGGGGTGAAGGGAAGATGTGTTTGGTGGTGGCATCATGCTGGAGTTGGCGGAAATGGCAGAGGATGAACAATTGGCTTTGGGTAGCAATTGTGACAAACAATGAGCCCCTATCCCTTCACTCCCTCAGGAAGCAATGGAGATTCTGGGGCCCCTGAGATTCCACCTCCATTTACACAAGGTTCCAACTGCAGCAACATAATTTTACAAGCAAGGTGGTCAACTTGGGAACTGCGGGCATTTTAAACAATTCATAAAATGTATCCCCAAGATGGCCATGTGCAAACTATTGGAGAACTGAACATGCCTACTCCTGCTCCTTGTTCGTATGTTACTATCAGATCAGCCATGATCTTATTAAATGGCGAAGCAGGCTCGAGGGTAGAGTGGCCCTACTCCTGCTCTTTGCTCGTATGTTGTTCATATGTCGCCACTCCCTGCTGTATGGACTGACCTGTGTAAACCTGCGGCAAATTTAGTTCTTTCCAAGAACCTTTGTGCCAGTTAAATGCATGTTTCTAAAGCTTAAAGCACACGGGGAACCTCCCTTCCCACCCCGTCCCCTCTTAGAGTTTTTAGACCACAAAACACCACCTGGAGGGGCTTCAGGAGCCCTTTGGCACACAGAGTACCGCCTCCTATTACCCCGAAGGTGGCACGGGGAACGAGGCTTGGATCTGAGCAAAGACGTAAAAGTGACCAGGTGGTCTGTTTTTTCAGTTATAGAAACGTACAACATGGAAGGAGGCCATTTGGCCCCTTGAGTCTGTGCCTGCCGACAAGGAACCATCCAGTCTAACATCACTTTCCAGTTGTTGGCCTGCAGCCCTGTAGGCTACAGCACTTCAAGGGGATACCCAAGGGCTTGTTAAATGTTGAGAGTTTCTGCCTCTACCATCCTTTTAGGCAGTGAGTTCCAGATCCCCACTACCCCTCCCTTGAATCCTCTCTAAACCTCCTCTCAACCAGAGGGCATAGATTTAGAGCGTGAACACCTCAACCAAGAGAAATAAAGCTTTCCTATCCAGGCCCCTCAATTTCATACACTTCAACTCAGTCTCTCCTCAGCCTCCTCTCTTCCAAAGAAAATAATCTAGCCTACCAACCTTTCCTCATGACGAAAACGCTCCAGTCCAGGCAACACCCTCACCCTCCCCCTCTCCAGTGCAATCACATCTTTCCTATTGTGCAGTGACCGGAGCTGCACACAATACTCATGCTGATTGAGGGCTAAACGTTCATCCAGGACGCCAGTGAGCGCGCTCCAGCTGTTCTTCAAAATCTTTTATGGGCACCTGACTGAGGGGGGCCAGGAAAAGCCTTGGATTTAACACCTCATCTGAAAGACGGCACCTCCGACAGTGCAGCACTCCCTCCGTGCGGCACTGGGGTGTCAGCCTGGATTATGGGTTCAAATCTTGGCGAGTGGAACTTAAAACCCAGAACCTTCTTGGCTCACAGGTGAGTGTACTGTCCACTAGGCCACAGCTAATGCCTCAAAATACTGGTTAAGCATCTCTGTCAGCGAGGAGGTGCAGCTGGAGCGATGGGGGTTAAGAGAGTGGTGACAGTCTCACACAGTGCCGCAGGGGAGTTGTGATCACAACTTCATAGGCTCAGACTCCTGGATGTTTACAATACACAAGGAGGCCATTCAGCCCATCATGTCTATGCTGATCAACAAAGAGCTGACAACCCTAATCCTATTTTCCAGCGCTTGGCCCATAGCCCTGGAGGCTACGGCAACACAAGTGAATACTTCTTAAATGTTACGAGAGCTCCAGACTCCCAACGCCCTTTCAGGCAGCGAGTTCCAGACTCCCACCACCCTCTTGGGTGAAAAAAAAACTTCAGAGCCAGTTCCACAATAAAACGCTGAGAGATCTGAATATGTGCTTGTTCAGAAATCTTATATTAGTCACTGCTGAGGGAAAGACACTCAAGCACTTCTGGAACTTAGTTACATAGCCACAGGCTTTCAGAAACCACGTGCTTAAAAAAAACCACAGCACCTGCACATTCCAGTCTAAAAAGAAACCAGTTTCACAACCAAACACATTCTGCTAAAATTATGCCCAGATTCACAGTCAGAAACCCACAAGGTGATTCCCTTCCTACAGTTTTCAAACTTAAAAAACATAACTTGTTCAGGCGAGGGGAGGAGGAAGAAGAAAATGTTATTTATAAACCCAAGACTTGTGGTATTTGGTTTACCTCAGTCCGCTGCAGAGACCTGAGCTGAGACTAAACTGACAGTCTTGATGCTAGTGAGAATCGCAGTCTTCTTGCAGGTACCATCTTCCAGATGAGGCTTTAAACCGAAACTCCGTCCCCTCTTTCACGTGGACATAAAAGATAACAAGGCACTAATTGAAAGAGGGGCAGGAGAGTTCTCTCCACTGGCCTGGTGACTATCTATCCCTCAACCAACATCGCCAAACAGGTTATCTAGTCATTATCATGTTGCTGCCATGTTTTTCTATGTAACAACATTTCAAAAGTAATTCATTGACCGTGAAGCACTTTGGGACATCCTGAGGTCATGAAAGGTGCTACAGAAATGCTGGTCCTCTTTTCATGAGAAATTTCTGCAGCGCTGATTCAAAAGCTTCTCTCCTGCAGGTTTTGGTGTCATATCTGAGTTTGACGAGTGGTCAGAGGGTGTTGAGGTCCCCCTGTGGAGCAGTCACCATCAGAGGCTCACAGGTGGAACTCAGAAACAAGTTTACAGAAAAGCAGATTATTTAATCCTGACAAACTTTAGTGAACAAAAGCAAGATCCTATTCATCAAGGCCACAGCTCCTGCAAACTAAGTGCGATTTGTATGCTGAGATTATGTGGGACGGTGCACCTCAATGCGATTACAAAGAAGGGTTTCCACTGTGGAATCACAATTCACAAGATGACCTTCACCAGGGTCCCTTAAGACACTTAGACAACAGATTAACCCCGTCTGATAAGTTGGTCAAATGATTATTCAGAACAGCATCCAGAGCCAGAAATTACTTCAACCATTAGCAAGATGGCGAACAGGCAAACCAGTCACCTGGCAACCTTCTCTGCACAACTTTGAAACTGGAGACAATCACTTTTCAGAGGAGACAGCGACAGTGCAACAGGATAAGACCAAACACCCTGCCCGCAGAACTGCAATTTAACTTTCCAATCTCGTGCAGCAAAGTGCAAATGACCAAATACATCAAAGGCTCAAATCATTAAAAACTCAAGCCCCGAATCTGCCTATCCTTTAAGGAGTCAGACCGTCAGATTGAGACATTTGCGAGAATCAACAAGTTCACAACTCTGCGCTCAAGGGTTTGCTCGGAGTTGTCGGGGCTGTGTTTGACAAGCGTCAGCAACGCTCCAGCAGCCTGACGGTTTAAAACACGGCTTCCATTCCTGTAGCACCTTTCTTGGCCTCAGCACGTCCCAAAGTGCCTCACAGCCAATGAAGTTACTTCCTGAAGTGTAGCCCATGTTGTAATGGCAAGGAAACCTTGCAGCAAATCTGTGCACAGCAAGCTTCCCCACACCAGCCAGCCCCTCGCCACTGCCCGTCCCACCACCAACACCCACAACCCACTGCATTGTTTGTGGGGTCTTGCCGTGCATAATATTACAACAGGGACCGCAATTTAAAAGATGAAGTGATTAAAGTGCCGAGACGGCCGGAGGTTATGAAAGGCGCTATAAGAATGTGGGTTTGTTTCTTCTTCTTTATTGAAGCTTGTCCAAAAAATGATAACAGGAAGTTGGGCAGGAAGTGCACACACTCACTCACACGCACTCACTCACACCCTCCCTTACACAGTTATAATATGACATCGGCATGCAGAATGCATCAGCGACAAACCATTTTCCACAGTTGTGTCGAAACAGGAAGTAACAGTGGTGAAAAGCAATGCACAACTGTGATACATTGCATTACTTGGCTGTGGTGCAGACTGTGAAACAAGGGAATAAGGAATGACGAAATTGTACTGAGTCACCAAACAGCAGCGCACCAAGGGATTGCAAGGAAGCCCAAACAACTCAACAGACTATTTCCTCGAAACACCTCCTGATTCCTCCCCAGTTGCTGGATTACCAGACCGCTTATCCGACACCTGCACTGGATGGGCAAAAATTTCCTCCTATTGAATGTCGCTTTTAGTCCCCAGTCCAAACTTTGTTCCCTAGTTACTGACTTCATCTCTCTCCTGGGCAACAGCCTGAGATTAAACCAGTCTGTTCACCACCGTGGTGTCACATCTGACCCCAGGATGAACTTCCAACTCGTGCCATCACTAAGACCACCTGCTTCCACCTCAGCGGCACTGCCCAATTTTGACCCGTCTCAGCTCATCTGCTGCTGAAACCCTCGTTCATGCCATCGTTACCTCTAGACTCAAATATTCCAACCTACTCCTGGCTGATCTCCCACACCCTCCTCCTCCTCCTCCAGGTACCCAATTGAAACCTTTAAGATCCTGAGGGGTCTTGACAGGATCGATGTGGAAAGGATGTTTCCTCTGGTGGGAGAATCTACACTTAGGGGCCACTGTTTAAAAATAAGGGGTCGCTCATTTAAGACAGATGAGGAGAATTTTTTTCTTTCATATGGTTATGGGTCTTTGGAACTCTCTTCCTCAAAAGGCAGTGGAAGCCGAGTCATTGAATATTTTTAAGGCAGAGCTAGATAGATTATTGATTAACAAGGAGGTGTGAAAGGTTATCAGGGATAAGCAGGAATGTGGGATTGAGGTTACATTCAGATCAGCCATGATCTTATTGAATGGTGGAGCAGGGTCGAGGGGTCAAGTGGCCTACTCCTGCTCCTAATTCATATGTAATTTTGTATGTGTCATGCCCTAAGAGGGCATTGGCAACCGTGGACTTCAATTGGATTGGTCCGCAATTATGCTTGGCAAAGTACTGCAGTGGCTTGCCATTGTCTTCCACAATATGACTGACCAGCTCTTACCACCTGCCATCAGCCTGTATTGGAAGGATTTACACCTGATAATCAGCCTGTTTGGCCACATTATAAATCTTCCAGGGCAACAAGTCCTGAAATGGGACTTGAACCCAAAGGTTCTGGCCCAGAGTTAGGACGCTATCCACTGTGCCACAACACCTCCCCTCTCCCACAGTCTGCCCTCCGTAAACTTGAGGTCATCCAAAACTCTGCTGCCCATGTCTTAACCCGCACCAAGTCCCATTCCCTTATCACACCTGTGCCCGCTGACCTATACTGGCTCCCAGTCAAGCAACATCTTGATTTAAAAAATTCTGACCCTTGATTTTAAAACCCTTCAGGGCCTCGCCTCTCACTATCTCTGTAATTTCCTCCAGCCTTACAGTCCTCCAAGGCATCTGCACCCTTCTAATTCTGGCCTTGAGCATCCCTGGTTTTAATTGCTCCACCAGAGGCGGCTGAACCTCAAGTATCCTCCTATGCCTCTCGTTACCTTGCTTTCCTCCACAAGACACTTAACAAAACCTACCTCTTTGACCAAGCTTTTTCTCGTCTGAACTGATATCTCCTTATGTGGTCGAGTGTCATAGTTTGTTTGATAATGCTCCCATGAAGTAGCTTGGGGTGTTTCATACCTTAATATAAGTTGCTGTTGTTTAAACACAATCCAAGCCACTTTATCCTAGTCTATAGGGGTGGGTGGAGGCATTTTGAGAATGGGAATGGAGAATTATTTTGGCCACTTGAACTGCCTCGTTGTGTCACGACTAAAACACAGAATGTCCAAGCTAGGAGCAAGAGCAACCCAAGGAGCTCCTTCTACGAGTAACCACTTCATAGACTCCCCCCTCAAACCTAGGATCTTGCTTCTCATCCCAATTTCTCTACGAATCAATGAAATCTAAATAAAAGGCTAACTCTACAGTGACCGATTAGTTAATCCCAAACTGCACGATCCGAGAGCCAGACCCAAGAATGCTGCAGCATGGCGGACTGGAGGGAAGCGAGGAATTGCATTTACGTGGCACTTTTAACTTCCCAAGGCAATGCAGCATTGCCCAAGACGAGAAAATTTACACCAACCCACCGAAGGGGACATTTGGACAAATGACCGAAACCTTGGTCCAAGGGGTTAATTTGAAGGGGCATCTTAAAAGGAGGAGAGCGAGGCAGAGAGATTTAGGGAGGAAATTCCTGAGCTTAGGACCCAGGCAGCTGGAAGCATGGTCGCCAATAGTGACGCAATTAAAAGCGGGAATGTTCAAGAGACCGGAGTTGGGGAAGCGCAGAGATCTCCGAGAATGGCGGGGAGGAGATAGGGAAGGGCAGAGCCATTGGGAAGTTTAAAGTACAAAGAATAGGATTTTAAAAATCGAGGCACTGGAGGTCAGAGAGCAATTGTAGCTCAGTGAGCACAGGAGTGATAGGTTAACGGGGTTCAGTTAGAACACAGGGCAGCAGAATTTTGGATAAGTTTAAGGAGGGTGGATGATGGCATGTTGGACAGGAAGGCACAGGTTTGAGTGACTCTTGGAAAACGTAAATCTTTATGTCGGCTGAGGATGCGTTGGTCCCAATCAGTCGACGTTTACCATCTCACCTCGTGTCATGGCCGAGGGAGAGTGGAGAACAAAAACAGAAACAGAAGTACCTGGAAAAACTCAGCAGGTCTGGCAGCATCTGCGGAGAGGAACACAGTTAACGTTTCGAGTCCTCATGACCCTTCAACAGAACTAAGTAAAAATAGGAAAGGGGTGAAATATAAGCTAGTTTAAGGGGGCAGGGGGGGTGCGGTTGTTGGGACAAGAAGCCAGTGATAGGTGGAGATAACCAAAAGATGTCACAGACAAAAGGACAAAGAGGTGTTGAAGGTGGTGATATTATCTAAAGGAATGTGCTAATTAAGGGTAGAAAGCAGGACAAGCAAGGTACAGATAGCCCTAGTGGGGGTGGGGTGGGGTGAAGGAATGCTAAAAGGGCTAAAAGGTAGAGATAAAACAATGGGTGAAAGTACTTTTAAAAATAATGGAAATAGTTGGGAAAAGAAAAATCTATATAAATTATTGGAAAAAAAAAAGGAGGGGGAAGAAACGGAAAGGGGGTGGGGTTGGAGGAGAGAGTTCATGATCTAAAATTGTTGAACTCAATATTCAGTCCGGAAGGCTGTTAAGTGCCTAGTCGGAAGATGAGGTGCTGTTCCTCCAGTTTGCATTGAGCTTCACTGGAACAATGCAGCAAGCCAAGGATGGACATGTGAGCAAGAGAGCAGGGTGGGGTGTTGAAATGGCAAGCGACAGGGAGGTCTGGGTCATGCTTGTGGACAGACTGAAGGTGTTCTGCAAAGCGGTCACCCAGTCTGTGTTTGGTCTCTCCGATGTAGAGGAAACCGCATTGGGAGCAACAAATGCAGTAGACTAGGTTGAGGGAAGTGCAAGTGAAATGCTGCTTCACTTGAAAGGAGTGTTTGGGCCCTTGGACGGTGAGGACAGGGGAAGTGAAGGGGCAGGTGTTGCATCTTCTGTGGTTGCATGGGAAGGTGCCATGGGAGGGGGTTGAGGAGTAGGGGGTGATGGAGGAGTGGACCAGAGTGTCCCGGAGGGAACGATCCCTACGGAATGCCGTCGGGGGGTGGGGGTGAAGGGAAGATGTGTTTGGTGATGGCATCATGCTGGAGTTGGCGGAAATGGCGGAGAATGATCCTTTGAATGTGGAGGCTGGTGGGGTGATAAGTGAGGACAAGGGGGACCCTATCATGGTCCTGGGAGGGAGAGGGAGGTGTGAGGGCGGATGCGCGGGAGATGGGCCGGACACAGCTGAGGCCCTGTCAACCACCGTGGGTGGAAAATCTCGGTTAAGGAAGAAGGAGGACATGTCAGAGGAACTGTTTTTGATTGTGGCATCATCAGAACAGATGCGATGGAGGCAAAGGAACTAAGAGAATGGGATGGGGTCCTTACAGGAAGCGGGGTGTGAGGAGCTGTGGACCTGCTGAGTTTTTCCAGGTATTTCTGTTTCTGTTTTTGTTTTGGATTTCCAGCATCTGCAGTTCTTTGCTTTTATCTCTCAGAGTGGAGAACACCTGAGAGTTTGGCAATATCTATAGGAGCTGTATTCAGTCACGAGTTACTCACTGGTGCAGGAGAATGGGAACAAAAAGCAAATTACACGGTAGAACAACCACAAGAAGAGTACGTTGAGCCAAGCTTCACAGTCAGACTGACACGTCTTAAACACTGAGTGATTCTGGCAGATCAAGAGCCAAGCTGCATGATTCAGGCATCAGGGGCTGGGGATTGAGAAACTGGAGGAGCCAGTTTGCTCTGTGTCACGACACCACACGTGTTTCACAATTCTCAAGGAAATTTAGGAGTTGAGAATTAAGGTGACAAGATGGTGATCGCCAGAAAGTGTCATTTCAACAGATAAAACTTTTCTGCTGGATACACAGGTTTTTGAATGTTTAAAAGAAAACCAACTAAGCCACCCACCAACCCCGCCCCCCCCCCCCCCACCCCCCCCCCCCCCCCCCACACGGTGATAAACACTGTCTCTGGTAGACGACGCAGCTTACATCAAAGCCCATTTTGTCGCAGGGACCCACAGGCTTACAATTCCAGTCACACGGACTCAAAATGTTAACTCCTTTCCACAGATGCTGTTAGACCTGCTGAGTTCTTCCAGCATTTTCTGCTTTTGTTTCCGATTTCCAGCGCCCGCAGTGTTTTGCTTTGCTTTTGTACAATCTCCCCTCCTCCCTTCTCTGCCGCACACAACTCTAACTCACGAGCACAGAATACGCAGTCCTTGTGCTTGGAAACTATTTGTAATGAGGGGCACTGCAAGGAGTTGGAATCCCCAACGAACAGCATCACGGAGCAGTGGGAACTTTCACAGAGCAAGATGGGGAGGCTGCAGCATTGTAACATATTTGGAGATATGCTGGGATTCCTTATGTTAGCTTCGAATATGAAACTCATCAGACTTCCCATTTTAAGTGTAAAATCAAGGCTAACTGTCACAGTGCAGTGCCGAGGGAGTGCTGCACTGTTGGACGTACCGTCTTTCAGTGGCTGTAAAAGATACCACAGCATTTGTGTAGCACCTTTTAGTGTGGTAAGACATCGCAAGGCGTTTCACAGGAGGGCTATCAAACAAAATCTGGCACTGAACCACATAATGACTCATTAGGTCAGGTGATCAAAGTCTTGGTCAAAGAGCAAATTTTAAGGAGTGTCTTAAAAGGAGACGAGAGAGGTGGAGAGGTTTAAGGAGCGAATTCCAGAGTTTAGGACCCAATGGTGGTGATTAAATGAGGGATGTTGGCCACAGTTGGGAGAAGGGCAGGGATTGTGGAGCTGGAGAAGATTAAAGAGATAGGGAGAGGCGAGGCGATGGAGGGATTTGAAACCAAGGATGAGAATTTTTTCAAATGCTGTGAAGCCAGCTTTGGTTGCTTTTTAATGTCACCTGATAGGGCTGTGGTCACCCACACCTGCCCATGATTCTGGCTTGTTACAACCATCATAACCTCTACTTAACTGTAAACCCCTGGAAAATCACTGGCCGGGTTAGGGATAGGGATTGAAATTATGGCAGACAATTCAATCCATCCACAACTTTAACAGCACTCAAACCGTTTGAAATAGAGAGAAAAAAAAACTTGCATTTCTATGGCGCCTTTCACGCCTTAGAATGTCTCAAAAGGTGTTTATAGCCAACAAAGTGTTGCTGAAGCATAGTCACTATGGTAATGTAGAGGTGGTGGAAGCCAATGTACACACAGCAAACTCCCACAAACAGCAATGCGTAATCTGTTTTAGTGATTTTGATTAAGGGATAAATATTGGCCAGGGTATCAGGCAGAAATTTTTGACACAGCGGCTGTGGTATCTTTTACAGCCACTGAAAGATGGTACGTCCAACAGTGCAGCACTCCCTCGGCACTGCACTGTGACAGTTAGCCTTGATTTTACACTTAAGTCTCTGGAGTGGGACTTGAACCCACAACCTTCTGACTCAGTGGTGAGAGTGCTACCCATTGAGCTACAGAGTTTTACACCACAATCTGTATCGCACATAAACCATTTAAAAGAAAAAAGCAATGAATGGATTCCATTTCTAACATGACAGGTATTACACAGAGTTTGCTTGAGGCCTTACTAAATATGCAGCTGACAATTGTCACAAGGGTGCTGAGCAGCTACACAACTATTCTTTCTTTCAGTGCTGCATCCAGATTGCCTCAATTTCATCAGTCCATCGCCCGTGGCTCCTGACTGCACTCAACATCCTGTCAAAACGCACTTGGGAACTCCATAGGCCTCGAGTCCCCGCCCTCTCACAAACAAAGGTCCTTATGCAATAAACACAAGCGTGCTGGACCGACTTCAAGAGAAACAAGGTTATTTGGTGCCAAATGGATTTTGCACTTGTAACTTGACACGCTGATTTAGTATTTAAGACCTGGCAAAGCCCTGCTCAGCAATCTCATGCCAAGCTCAGAGCCATTCAGCATTCAATGGGCCCAGCGCACCTTTTCACCCCAAGTCCATCTTTCCTTTAGGTGTTGAAACTCACTGGGCTACACTCTCAACAGGCATTCACTATTTGATGGTGCCCAACCCTTCACCGTTCAAACCAGAGTCTTGGCAGTGAATGCCAGGCTATTCCACTCTGGGGCGAGGGGAAAGATGGGAAATGTGGACAAGCCCTATTCTGCGCTCATCCAACAAACTAACACACACACACTGTTTGAAGCAATGAGTGAGCTGTTGCTTTCTGCCATTAACACTCTCAGAGGGGCAAACTCTCACTATTTTTGTGGCACCAAGCATGCTAATGAGAAGTATGCCATAGTGCCCTAAATCAAGGAGCTTTGCCACACCACCAATAGAGCTGGTGCCTCCTCTAGCCCTTCGACTCTTTATTATCTCTGGGCTCCTCCATTCCTGGACTCTTGTGCATGCTCTGATTTCCATGGCTATATCATGGGCTGCAGCTACCTGGGTCCGAAGCTCTGGAATTCCCTTCCAAAGCCTTCCCAGCTTTCTTCCCTCCTCTTAAAAAACTGCTTACAACCTAACCCCTTTGACTAAGCTTTTGGTCCTCCTGCCCTGACATCTCCTTATGTGGTTCACTGTCAAACTTTGGTAACGCTCCTAAAGCACTGTGGGTTGCTTTTCTACATTAAAGGCGCTATATAAATTCCAGCTGTTGCTATAGAGCTCCCGAGGGTCTCCATCCATGGACAGCCCCCAGTAGAAAAAAAAGGGTTAAGGTTCGCACTAACAGCGGCTTCCAGGAACCAAGGGTCAGGAGAACTCGTGGACCCCACAGGCTGGGTGCCCAAGTGACAGACGCGATGGGCCGAAGGGCCTCTTCTGCACCATCTGATTCTGTGACAGGGCTTTGGGACACAGCACGAGTAAATTTCAACATGATGTTGGGGGGGGGGGGGGGGGGGGGGGGGGGCGGCGGCGGGGGGTGGTGAGTGTGGAACGTGCACGTGAAGAACAGTTACTGTGGAGATATGGTTCCCAAATCTCTCTCGCTCTGGGGATTTTCTTCACCCCCCATGTCTGAGTCTGGTGTAAGACTCATTGACAGAGGTTGCTTGCTACGGTTAGTCAACAATCTAGCAAGTTCGACATTCCAAAGGACTGAAACCCGACCAAGACAAACAACTTTTCTCAATAAAAAAAAGAACTAATTTATCCAGATTTTTCCTCCACCTATTCGCACATCTGGCACAGAGGGAAACTCGCTTGCTCAAGCGAGGGACTATAGTAACAGTCTGTATTAATGTGCTCCACTGTTTTTAATAAAAACGAAGCTTGGGTAGGAAAGAGGAGTTTGGCAGCAGTTGAGGAACTGCAGACTGGCCCTCAGTGTCACAAGTTAATAAGGGGAAAATTATGGAAGGAGAAAACAATCCCGATCCTGATCTTGTGACCTCTACTGGAAAAACTGTGCCTTGTGTGTTCGCCTTTGGTTCTGGAGCCGTCTTGTGATGCCTTGCGGTTAATCGGCCTAAGCTCTGCCGGGGTAAATAACGATGCCGTGTGAGGGAGACATGAGCTCTCCCCCACACCCCCCTCCACCACCCACCTGCCCACCCCACCCCCCCCCCCCCCACCCGGGCAAAGGCTCAAGAGTGTGCTGGCTGACAACGTGTGAGGAAAGTACATCTGTAAACAACGGAGAGATTAAATAGCTGAAGCAGTGGGGCTGCAAGCAGGAGCAGACACATGGTGCGATGTGTGACTATCAGGTGCCAGGCTCACACAACACCACGTTTATATACAGCAGCCCCTGAGCTGGGCCCAGCTCATCCCTCTCAAGCTGCATCATGCAAATAACCCGTTCCTTCTTTCCAGCTTCACTCCTCCACGACGCTTCAGTTCTAACTAAAACCAGCTGCCGTGTCAGAGCAATCTTGTTCAGATGTAATTACTGCCTAAAACAGACTTCACGCTGTAGACAGGCAAGGAGGCTGGCTCATCAAAACACTGCCATTCACAAAAACCTGACAGCTATTCTGAAGGTGATGGGATTCAGAATTGAGTTAATTCTCTAACTAAAAATGACCAGCAGCACTTGATGTAAAAGGCCTCTTATTAAAATTAGGCTCAATAAAAAGGTTTAAATCTCAAACCTTCAATCAAGCTTTCCAATTTTTTTTTAAACCTTCTCCCATTCATTCTTAAAAGGAATTTGTTAAGCTCACAAACTGTTTTTTTGTTAAATCAAATGTTTTTAAATTGGAGTCCCCGGGAGTGTCAGTATTGACGGGGGTTTGGGGGTAGAGAAGGGGGTGGGTAGGTCCAAGGGAATGTCAGTATTTGCAAGGGGATTTCTTGGCACCTCAGTATTTACATGGGGGGGGGAAATGGCCCAGTCCAAGGGTGTTAGTATTTCTGGCATTGTAGGGCAGGGGCATGTGTGCTGGACTACATCAATATTTTTGGGGGGGGGAAGGGGGGGTTTCCACAGGAGTGTGTCAGTATTTGCAGGGGGTGTCCGGGAACGCGTCAGTAATTACACAGGAGCCCCAGATTCGTCACAGATGTGGCCAACTTTCACGCGAGCTCTGGATAGGAAACCGTGGAAGATTAATTCATGGATGGTGTTTGTACCAAGTTCTGTCAAAGTTCAAGTTCTGTCGAAGGGTCATGAGGACTCGAAACGTCAACTCTTTTCTTCTCCGCCGATGCTGCCAGACCTGCTGAGTTTTTCCAGGTAATTCTGTTTTTGTTTTGGTGTTTGTACAAGTCTAATCCGGTGTCAACTTTTCCCAATATTAGTTGCCGGACTCCCATGCATCGGGCACTGAGATTAACAAACGCACATGAGCAAGTGGTCAAACCGCTGAGAGAGCAAGTCGGTTAAAATCCGGAACCTTCCTGATCCAACAGCTTCTCACACCGGGCGAGAGGCACCACCACCCACCGACGGCTCACCCGACTCACGTCGGGCACTCCAGGTTTTCTTCCACTTAGGGAAAAGGGCGTTCAAAATCGTCCACGGTGCCAGCGCCAAACAACGGAAGTGACATCGTCACCCTCCCTGAAAAGGAGGTGCCGATGGGTTTGGGTCAAGTGGGGGGGTGGGAAGAAGCTGACGTGGAGCTCAAACACCAGGGCTACCAGGCCCGTTTCTGGGACGTAAACATCATTTAATTCAATGCAATTTAAGGGAAAGGACAAAAAGAACCAGAGGGCTTGGGGGGGGGGTGCGGAGGAGTTTTTAAAAAAAAAAGATACTGCATCTCCTCATGTCGACATGAAGGCTTCTTCGCACATGCACAGTATCCCCAACAGTCGGGTGTATCCTATTAGTGCCTTTATTTAAAATCAGCTCCAGGCGGAAAGTAAATCTTGAGACCATCCACCAGATGCCAGGTTTGATTACCAGGGATTTAATCAATTACAGAACCACAAAGCTGTAAAGAATATGCCATTGAATAGCGGGGGTAGAAGCCAAAATACTGCTGATGCTGGAAATCTGAAACAAAAACAGAAAATGCTGGAAAAGCTCAGCGGGTCTGGCAGCGTCTATGGAGAGAGAGACAGAGTTAACGTTTCGAGTCCATATGACCCTTACGTATGATTAAGTAGCGGGATACGGGTTTCTCACCAGTCCACATAAGGAAGTGCATCAACGAATGCAGCCTCCTGTTTAAAAAAAAATGATCTGGAAAGCGCTGCCTGAAAGGGCAGTGGGAGCAGATTCAATAGTAACTTTCAAAAAAAAAAGGGGGATTGAGAAATAATAAATTGAATATATTGAATAAATAGTTGAAAAGGAAAAGGAAATTGCGGCTCTGAGGGAAGAGCAGGGGTGAGGGATTAACCGGATAGCTCGACCAAAGCACAGTGGGCTGAGTGGCATCATCCACCAGAGAGGCAGACTTGGTTTACTGACTTGTCCAATAGACAGCATCTCGGACACAGCTGCACTCCTTCTGTCCAGCTGCAATGGAGCATCAACCTAGATTATGGGCTGAAGTGTCATGGAACATAGGAACAGGAATAGGTCACTCAACCCTTCGAGCCTGCTCCACCATTCAATATGGTCATGGCTGATTGTCCACTTCAACGTCCCACCCCACCACCCCCCACCCCCCCCCCCCCCCACCCCGCCCCCACACTGCCCCAATATCCCCTTACATCAATGGTATTGCGAAATCTGTCCATCTCTGCTTTAAACATACTCAATGACTGAGCTTCCACAACCCTCCGGGCTAGAGAATTCCAAACATTCAAAACCCTCTGAGTAAAAATGTTTCTCCTCATCTCGGTCCCCAGTGGCTTTCCCCTATTCTGAAACTGTGTCCCCTGATGCTGGACTCCCCAACCAGGGGGAAACAACCCACCTGCGTCTACCCTACGTGCAGCATGAGAGGAGCACACTGGAGGAGGAAGACAGGTTGGGGAGCATGGCCCAAATAAGCATTCTTCATATAAAATACAGAATACAAGGGATAAATTAAACAAATTACAGACACACATTCAATTTGCAAGTGTATGACATGGTGACCATTACTGAGACATGGCTGCACGACAGTCAGGACTGGGAACTAAACATACCAAGTTATAAGGTCTACAGGAAAGATAGGGGAAATGAAAGAGGGGGAGGAGCAGCCTTAATGATTAAGGATAAAATCACTTCAGTGGTGAGAGAGGAGACCAAGAGGCAAGCAGGCAGTGGTGACTTCATAAAATTAAGAAATTGAAAAGAATTTAAGGCTGTCATGGGTGTTCTGTATAGGCTCTGTCATTGCAGCTGTGAAGTGTTAGGTTGTTCAAATGCAGAGACTAGATAAACATGTAGCAAAGGCAGAGTAGTTTTAATGGGGTTTTAACTTTTATACAGATTGGGAGAAGCAAGCTGGCACTTGTCAGAAAGATAGTGAATCTCGAGTAGTTTTCTACAGTAGTGTAGTTCTAGAACCAACACAGGGGTATTGTCATATTAGATTCAGTTAACTGGCTAATGGTGCTGGAACAATTATCTAATAGCGATCATATGACCAAATTCAACAGAGTGTTTGAAAGGATGAAACGTGAAAGGCCTACTAAGGTTCCAGACTTAGATAAAGATGACTTCAATGAGACGAGAGACAGAGGACGTTCGCAGTAAACTGGGCAAGTCTATTAATGGGTGAAACAACAGATGATCAATGGGCGGTGTTCAAACAAAAAAAAAAATTAACAAGGTACGGAACCAGTTTACACTCTGAAGGGGCAAGAGCGCTACTTGCTAAAAGAAAACGGTCACGGACAGCGAGAGGCAACAGGCAAGCAACTGGAAGAAAAAGCAAGCAAAGAAAAAAAACAAAGATCCCAGCGAATGGGCAAGCTATAAAGGTCAAGAGGTGACAAAGCAGATAGAAAGAGCTACAGGAAGGGGGTATGAAATTTGCAAAGGATCTCAAAAAATCAACACGAAAAGCTTTTACAATTCCATTAGGAAAAAGTGGTGGTCAGGAGCAATATGGGCCCCCTGAAGGCTGAAAATGGTTATATTAATGCCAAAAATAAGGAAGCAGTGTTCATGCTGAAGAATGATTTTGCGTCGGTAACTACAATAGAGGAAAGGTCAGCGCGCCAGAAATCCCAAGGAAACCAATATCGGTTCAGGGACAGGGAGTCAGCAAAATAATAGTAATGAAAATAACAGCACTAAAGAGTGACAAATCCCTAGGATCCAGATGTTTTCCATCCCATGTTTTTTAAAAAGAAGTTGGTGAGAATATTGCAGGTGTCTGAAATATACTCTTCCAAAGTTGTCTTGATTCAGGAATCGTTCCTTTAGATGGGATTCTGGGTGCCTTAGCGCATGAATTACAAAAGGTCAGTATGGCAGGTACAGCAGGTAATTGGGAAAGCTAATAGAATGTTATTGTTTGTGAGGGGAATTAATTACAAAACTAGGGAGATTCAGTTGTGCAGGGCACTGGTGAGACCACATCTGGAGTACTGCGTACAGTGCTGGTCTCCTTATTTAAGGGAGGACGAAAATGTGTTAGAAGCAGTTCGGAGAAGGTTTACTGGACTAATACCATGAGCGGGCGTGTTGTCTAATGAGGAAAGGGTGGACAGGTTGGGCTTGTATCCAATGGAGTTTAGAAGAGTGAGATGCGACTTGATTGAAACCTTTAAGATCCTGAGGGATCTCGACAGGGTGGAGGTGGAGAGGATGTTTCCTCTTGTGAGAGAATCTAGGACTAGGGGTCACTCATTTAAGACAGAGATGAGGAGAAATTTTTTTCTCTCCAGGAGGTTGTGAGCCTTTTGAACTCACTCCCTGAAAAGGCAGTGGAAGCAGAGTCTTTGAATATTTTTAAGACAGCGCCAAATAGATTCTTGATTAACAAGGGGGTGAAAGGTTATCAGGGGTAAAGAGGTTGAGGTTACATTCAGATCAGCCACGGCCTTATTGAATGGTGGAGCAGGGTCGAGGGGCCGAGTGGCCTCCTCCTGCTCCTAGCTCCTACGTTCATATGGGGAAATTGCACATCACTCCACTATTTAAGAAAGGTGAGGGGAGAAAAACCAGGGAAGTATAGGCCAGTTAACTGAACATCCGCTGTTGGGAAATTGCTAGAGTCTATAATTAAGGATAGAGTGACTGCACACCTTGAAAACTTTCCACTGATCAGAGAAAGCCAGTGTGAATTTGTAAGGTGTAGGTCAGGCCTGTCAAAATGGTCAAATTTTTTGAGAAGATGACTGAAGTAGTGGTCAGGGGAATGTCTGTGCAATAAAAACAGGAAAAGCCCAGCAGGTCTGACAGCATCTGTGGAGGGAGAAACAGAGTAACATTTCGAGTCCATATGACTCTTCTTCAGAATGTCTATGGATGTTATTTATGTGGACTTTCAGAAGGCATTTGACAAAGTCCCTCATAACAGTTGAAGCTCATGGAATTGCAAGCATCTTACTGGGCTGGTTAAGAAATGGCTGAGCGGCAGGAGTAGGGATATTGGGCAGGTACATTAGTTGACAGAATTACAGAACGTGAATCAAAGAATGACAGGACGTGGTGTCTCTCAAGGATCAGTGTCAGGGCCTCAACTATTCATTGTATTCATTAATAACCTGGATAACAGGACAGAAATATCCAACTTTGCTGGTGACACAAAGATAGATGTCGGCGTAAGCAATGTAGATGGAAACATAAAATTAAAATTAGATAGGTAAAGTGAATAGGCAAATGGATTTCAATGTAAGCAAATGTGAGGTCATCCACTTTGGATCTAAAAAAGGATAAGCCAGGGTACTTTCAAACTGAAAAGCTAGAAACATGAACAGCAACAGAACATAATCAAAAAGGCTAATGGAATGCTGGCCTTTCCTACTTCCTTGTATTCAAGCCTTTAGATGTAGTCATGCTTCAGCTATGCAAAGCTCTGTTTAGAACACATCTGGAGTGGTTGACTCTTAAATGCCCTCTGAATTTTTTTTGTATTCGTTCATGTGATGTGGCTGTTGCTGGCTGGGCCAGCATTTATTGCCCATCCCTAGTTGCCTTTGAGAAGGTGATGGTGAGCTGCCTTCTTGAACCACTGCAGTTCATGTGGTGTAGGTACGCTCATGGTGCTGTTTGGGAGGGAGTTCCAGGGTTTTGACCCAGCGACAGTGAAGGAACGGCAATATATTTCCAAGTCAGAATGGTGACTGGCTTGGAGGGAAACTTGGAGGTGGTGATCCCATCTATCTGCTGCCCTTATCCTTCTAGGTGGTAGAAGTCACAGGTTTGGAAGGTGCTGTCGAAGGAGCCTTGGTGAGTTGCTGCAGTGCATCTTGTAGATGGTACACACTGCTGCTACTGTGCACCGGTGGTGGAGGGAGTGAATGTTTGTGGATGGGGTGCCAATCAAGCGGGGCTTTGTCCTGGATGGTGTCAAGCTTCTTGAGTGTTGTGGGAGCTGCATTCATCCAGGGAAGTGGGGAGCATTCCATCACACTCCTGACTTGTGCCTTGTAGATGGCAGACAGGCTTTGGGGAGTCAGGAGGTGAGGGTTCCCGGCCTCTGACCTGCTGTTGTTGCCACAGTATTTATATGGCTAGTCCAGTTCAGTTTCTGGTCAACAGTAACCCCTAGGATTTTGATAGTGGGGGTTTCAGCGATGGTAATGCCATTGAATGCCATGGGGAAATTCTCTCTTGTTGGTTACCTCATCGCCTGGCACTTGTGTGGCACGTATGTTACTTGCCACTTATCAGCCCAAGCTGATGGATTTAGAAAACCACTCAGTTGTACCAAAACCGTTAGAGTCAAAAAGGAGTCAAAAAGAAATGAAATTGGGCAGACCACCCGGGACTGATCAAGGCACCCTTAACGACAACGGTACACCCACCCCTGTCGGCCCTGCAAAGTCCTCCTTACTTACATCTAGGGACTTGTACCAAAATTGGCAGAGCTGTCCACAGACTTGTCAAGCAACAGCCTGACACAGTCATACACTGAATTATACCTTATAGGCAGTGTCCCAGACATCACCATCTCTGGGTATTACCTGTCCCACCAGCAGTATAGACCCACCAGATGTGGTGGCACAGCGATATACAGTAAAGATGGAGTTGTCCTAGAGTCCTCAACATCGACTCCCGGACCCCATGAAGTCTCCTGGCATCAGATCGAACATGGACAAGGAAACCTCCTGCTGATTACCAAGTATCGCTCCCCACCACCCCCTCAGCTGATGAATCAGTACTCCTCCATGTGGAACACCACTTGGCGGAAGCACTGAGGGTGGCAAGGGCACAGAATGTATTCAGGGTGGAGGCTTCAATGCCCATCAAGAGTGGCTGGTAGCACCACTACTGACCAGGCTGGCTGAGTCCTGAGGGGCATATCTGCTAGACTGGGTCTGTGACAGGTGGTGAGGGAACCAACAAGAGGGAAAAGCCACGTCCTCACCTATCTACCTGCTTCAGATGCATCTGTCCATGACAGTATTGATAGGAGTGTCAGGAAATTATAGTCATTTCCATAACAAAAATAAAAATACTTGGAAAAACTCAGCAGGTAAGTAATTTACTTAGTTCTGTTGAAGAGTCATGCGGACTTGAAACGTTAACTGTGTTCGTCTCCACAGATGCTGCCAGACCTGCTGAGTTTTTCCAGGTATTTTTATTTTTGTTTCGGATTTCCAGCATCCCCAGTTTTTTGCTTTTATCTGCTATAATCATTTCCATAATGGTATTGGAATTTATTGTAAAATAGAATAATAGTGGGATATGTCTTTGTGTCTATATGTGTCTGTGCACGCGTAAGGCTTAATTGAATTACAAGCAGCTAGTCTGGGTGCTTTGATGTAAGAAGAGAGGTTAGGTTTGAAATGTTAATTAGGTAAACATGGGAAGTGTGAGAATATGAAGTGTAGAAGAAACATTTGCATTCTTAAACTAAAGTGGCTGAAATTCAAAGGAGGGGGGATAATGTGCACCTGGCCAACACAAATAATAAGGAACAGTGTGTTTATTTATTTTTCCCAAAGATTATTGGTGGAATTGGTGCCAGGGTAGATTTTTTATTAGTAGGGAGGTAAAGTTCAAAAGACAGTGAAACAATGGGAATTTGCATTCAAAGAAGAAAATATGTATAAAAGGAGAGAAGACTATTTGTAAGGGAGGCAGTTTAAGATCCAACAAATGTGAAAAGCCTTATATACGTACATACCAAACTGCTGCCTCCAGGGACTGAAATTAAAAGAACTAACTTTGAATCTGACTGTTCAGGTTTACTTTGCCTGGGTCTTTTAAAATCTAAGTGTCTTACTGTTGCCTTAATGAAAGTGTAACTGGGAATTAGATTGATTGGGGGATTTAGAAGTATCATATTAGTAATTTATGGATCTATGTATGTAATTAAAATCATTTATCTTATTAATAAATGCTTAATTTAGTTTTATAAAAACCTCTTAAGACTCAGTGGTCTTATTACTGAATTCAAAGCCTGCATCTCGAAATATAGAAATTGAAAATTAGTTGTGACAGCTGTTTCAAGTTTCCCTCTGGGGTTTGAACAGCTCAGCATTTACCATCTGCTGTGTCATAACAGGAGTGACCACCTCAAGGTCTTTGTGGAGACAAAGTCCTGTCTTTACATTGAGGAGACCCTCCATCGTGTTGTGTGGCACTACCGCCATGCTAAATGGGATAGATTTCAAACAGGTTTAGCCACTCAAAACTGGGCAACCATGAGACACTGGGCAATCTGCAGCAGCACAGTTGTATTCAACCACAACCTGTAACCTTATTGCCTGGCATATCGCTCACTCTACCATGGTGCTTTTCCCACTGTGACCCCCTTTTGAGGCTTGAAAATTGTTGTGATCCCAGAGTGTAAGGGCAGGCCAGGGTAGATAGAACTGTGAGAACAGGTGACAGTGGGGAAGAGGGGGTGGTACTGTTTGAACTGCTAGGTTTTCATATATAAAACACTTACTGTTTCACTGCCTGAACAGGAAACAGGCCTCAAGGATCAGTTGTGTCATGCCCACCATTAAAAGTAAACATGAGGGTGCAGAGGGGCCCCAGAGCTGTTAACACAGTTGGAGCTCCATGGCACCAAATTTTGTCTCGCGACCCCACTGAGGGCCGTGACCCACAGTTTAGGAAACCCTGCTCAACCATTACCATTAAGCCGGGGGATCAACTCTGGTTCAATGAAGAGTGTAGGAGGGCATGCCAGGAGCAGACCCAGGCACACCTAAAAATTAAGTTTCAATCTGGTGAATTTGCAACACAGAACCCCTCACATGCAATAGACAGGGCCAAGCGATCCCACTGTCATTGGGTCAGATCTAAGCTCCGCAGCCCTGCTCCATACAGTCATGAATGGTGGTGGACAATTAAACAACTCATCAGAGGAGGAGGCCCCACAAATATCCCCATCCTCTATGACGGGGGAGCCCAGCACATCAGTGTAAAAGGCTGAAGCACTTGCAACCATCTTGGCCTTCTCCTGGCCCAGCATTGTTGAAACCCCACCGTCAACATCCTGAAGTTTACTACTGACCAGAAACTGAACTGGGCCAGCATATAAATACTATGGCTACAAGTGCAGGTCAGAGGCTGGGAGTTCTGCAGCGAGTGACTCACCTCCAGACTCCCCAAAGCTTGTCCATCATCTACAAGGCACAAGTCAGGAGTGTGATGGAATACTCTCCACTTGCCTGAATGAGTCCACCTCCAACAACACTCAAGAAGCTCGACACCATTCAGGACAAAGCAGCCAACTTGATTGGCACCACATCCACAAACATTCACTCCCTCCACCACCGATGCACAGTAGCAGCAGTGTGTGTACCATCTACAAGATGCACTGCAGCAACTCAACAAGGCTCCTTTGACAGCACCTTCCAAACCTGCAACCTCTACCACCTAGAAGGACAAGCACAACAGATGCATGGGAATACCACCACCTGGAAGTACCCCACCAAGTCACTCATCATCCTGACTTGGAAACATATCACCGTTCCTTCACTATTGCTGCGTCAAAATCCTGGAGCTCCCTCCCTAACAGCACTGTGGGTGTACCTACACCACATGGACTGCAGTGGTTCACCAGCATCTTCTCAAGGGCAGTTAAGAAAAAGCAACAAATGGTGACTGGCCAGTGATACCCACATCCTGTGAAAGAATCAACTGTGCCAGCAACCCTGGGCACCATACCTCAAGACAGATATACCGGCCTTGGAGGAAGTGCAGTGATGGTTTACCAGAATGATACCTGGACTCCAAGGGCTAAATTATGACAGCTTCCACAAACTGAGGTTACATTCCCTTGAAATTAGAAGGCAGGAGATAATTGATCAAAACTTTCAAAATATTAAAAAGGGAACAAATATGGTAGATTGACAGAAACTATTCCTGCTGCATCCACTATTTCTGTAGCTACTTCCTTTAATATCCTAGGGTGCAACTCATCAGGTCCAGGGGACTTTTCGACCTTTAGCCCTATTAGTTTCCTTAGTACTTTTTCTCTGTTAGTTATTGCATTTATTTCCTCGCCCAGCCCCGCTTTTGCCTCTTGATTATTTAATATTTTTGGAAAGCTATTAGTATCTTCTACTATGAAGACTGAAGCAAAGTATTTACTCAACTCCTCTGTTATTTCATGATTCCCCATAATTATTTCCCAAGCCTCATTCTCCAAGGGGCCTATGTTCACATGGTGTTGGGGGGAGTATATTAGCGTGGATAGAGGATTGGTTAACTAATAGAAGACAGAGTGTTGGGATAAGGGGGCCATTTTCAGGATGGCAACCTGTAACTAGTGGAGTACCACAGGGATCAGTGCTGGGGCCTCAATTATTTACAATATATATCAATGACTTAGATGAGGGAAGTGAATGTACTATCACCAAATTTGCGGATGACACAAAAATAGACGGGAAGGCAAGTGGTGAGGATGACACAAAGAGTCTACAGAGGGATATGGACAGGTTAAGTGAGTGGGCAAAAACTTGGCAGATGGAATATAATGTGGGAAAATGTGAGGTTATGCACTTTGGCAGGAAGAATAGAAGAGCTGATTATTTAAATGGAGAAAGATTGCAGAAGGCTGCAGCACAGAGGGATTTGGGAGTCCTTGTGCATGAATCCCAAAAAGCTAACATACAAGTTCAGCAAGTAATAGGGAAGGCAAATGGAATGTTGGCATTTATTTCAAAGGGAATGTAGTATAAAAATAGGGAAGCCTTGCTAAAACTATGCAAGGCACTAGTTAGACCACACCTAGAATACTGTGGACAGTTTGGTCCCCTTATCTAAGGAAAGATGTACTGGCATTGGAGGCAGTCCAGAGAAGGTTCACTGGGTTGATCCTGGGGGTGGAGGGATTTTCTTATGAGGAGAGGTTGAGTAGGTTGGGCCTGTACTCATTGGAATTTAGAAGAATGAGAGATGACCTTATTGAAACATATAAGATTCTCAAGGGCCTCACAGGGTAGATGCTGAGAGGTTGTTTCCCCTTGTGGGAGAGGCTAGGAACAAAAGGGCATAATTTCTAGAGACAGAGATGAGGAGGAATTTCTTCTCTCAGAGGGTAGTCAATCTGTGGAATTCTTTACTGCAGAGGCTGGGTTGTTAAGTATATTTAAGGCTGAAATAGACAGATTTTTAATCAGTAAGGGAATCAAGGGTTATGGGGACATGGCAGGAAAGTGGAGTTGAGGATTATCTGATAATTGAATGGTGCAGCATACTCGATGGCCTACTTCTGCTCCTAGGTCCTATGGCTGGGGGGCCTAGGGCCTGGGGGCACAGTCTAAAAATTAAGATCAGGTTTAATCGGGAGTGAAATTAGTAAATACTTCTACACACAAAGGCTTATTCTCTTCCCAAGACCTATAATCGGAATATAAACTACTTCACAACCCAGGGCAGTGCACTCCTGGTAAATCATAATCACTATATACTAAAAAATTTTGAATTAAGGACAATTTGCGTTGATAGACACAGAGGTTTAGAACTTCCACAACTGGCAAATGATGCCAAGCTGACACCTGTCAGTATCAACACCACCACACATTAAAGTCACCCAGACAGCGACAGAATCTGTGTTCAAATCAAAAATTACATCATTGAAGCAAAAAATCCAATCACAACAACAGAAATTAGATAGGGTCTTCCCTGCAATTAACACATCAACAGGCATGATACAGAACAGAGTAAAATTGGGTTCCAAGGGGACGTTAAACTGAGGCCCCATCTGCCCTCTCAGGTGGGTATAAGAGATCCCATGCCACTATTTCAAAGAAGAGCAGGGGCACTCTCCCTGGTGGCCAAGGGTAATATTTGACCAATATAACTGATCACAGATTATCTGGTCACTTTCACATGGCTGTTTGTGGGAGCTTGCTGTGTGCAAACCGTCCGCTTCGATTCTTACATTACAATAGTGACCACACTTCAAAAAAACTATATCATTGGCTATTTTGGGATGTCCTGAGGTTGTGAAAGGCTCTGAAGAAATGAGGCTCCAACCTTTCTTTCAACTGCGATGCTTCCCTAGGTCAAACAGCCTGCTCACATTCATCAGTGAGCTACTCACACGAAACCTCATCTTCAAATTAACTAAGTCCACCTTACACTGAAACCGCATCTTTAAAACAAGGTCAATCTCAATCAACAAATTGAACATTTAGAACTTGCTTGAACAAGATGACAGAGAAAAAAAAAAATCGATCTTCTGCAGATACACATTCCCAGGTGTAGTTACACACAATGTTCCGCAATCATCACCACAAACTGCGCCCAACAATTACCAGCTCTTCACCCTGCAGTAACTTGGGCCAATACAGGCTCTGTGTCCAGACATGGCCCCTGTTTTGACAGGCAAAACCCAACTTTAAAATTGCTCCACCATTGGTGGCCATGTTTCCAGCTGCTGAGGCCCTTAGCTCTGGAATTCTCTCCCTAAAAACTCCTCTGCTTCTCCACCTCTCTTGGTTCCTTTAAGATGCTCCTAAAAACTTACCTCTTCGACCAAGCTTTTCGGTCGCTTGTCCTAAAACCTCCTCTTGACTCGGTGCCACGTTTTTCTCTGATAATGCTCCTGTAAAGCACCTTAGGATGGTGGTGTAGCGGTAATGTCACTGGACTGGTAATGCAGAGCCCTAGGCTAATGCTCTGGGGACACGGGTTCAAATCCCATCATGGCAGCTGGTGGGATTCAAACTCAATTGATAAAATCTGGACTTAAGCGCTCAAGACCATGAAACCATTGCCGATTGTCGTTAAAAACCCATCTGGTTCACTAACTTCCTTTAGGGAAGGAAATCTGCCGTCCTTACCCAGTCTGGCCTACATGTGGCTCCAGACCCACAGCCATGTGGTTGACTCTTAACTGCCCCTCTGAAATGGCCGAGCAAGACACTCAGTTCAAGGGCAATTAGGGATGGGCAACAAATGCTGGCCTTGCCAGTGAGGCCCACATCCCATGAAAGAATAAATTAAAAAAGTCTATATAAATGGAAGTTGTTGCTGAATAGGCGTTCTGCTGGCCATTACTCACACTTTATCAATTTAAGTGTGAAATTGATATACCAAGTACTAAACTCAATGGAAATCCTACCAACAACAATGCAATTCTTGGAGTGACTCTTGACAGCCCACCCCCCACCACCTCACCGCGACCATCAGGTGATGGACTGCCCTAAACTTTTTTAGCCAGTACGTAGAAAGCCCAACAAGGGAGGCCTAATATTTGGAAACAAGCCCAGGCCAGTGGAAGGCATATCACCAGGGGAGCATTTTGGTGATAGTGATCATAATTCAGTTAGATTTAGGATAGTTATGGAAAAGGATAAGGTTGGGCTGGAAATAAAAGTTCTAAACTGGGGAAAGGCTAATTTTACTAAGATGAGATGCAATTTGGCCCAAGTGGACTGAGAGCAGCCACTTGCGGATAAAACTGTGTCAGTGCAGTGGGAGGCATTCAAGGAGAAAATAGTGAGAGAACAGGGCAAATATGTTCCCATGAAGACAAAGGGGGGGGGGCCGTAAAGACAAGGGGGGGGGGGGGGGGTGGGGACACCAAGTCCAGGGTGCCCTGGATGTCAAGGGACATAAAGGTTAGGATTAGGAAAAAAAAGAGAAGTTTGTGGTAGATACTGAGGGCTCAATGCAGCAGAGTCCTTAGGGGAGTATAAAAAGTGCAGAGGGGAACTTAAAAACAGAAATTAGGAAAACTAAGAGAGTGCATGAGAAAGCATTGGTGGGTAGACTAAAGGAAAAGCCAAAGGGGTTTTTTAAATATATAAAAGAGCAAGAGGATAACTAGGGAAAGAGCGGGGCCAATTAGGGACCACAGAGGTAATGTGTGTGTGGACCTGGAAGATGGGGGTACAGTCCTCAATGAATACTTTGTGTCGGTCTTCACAAGGGAAAACGACAACGCAGATATAGACATCAGAGTGGAGGACTGTGAAATATTAGAGGAAATTAACATGGCGGGGGGGAAAAAGAGAGAGCGAGAGTGGGTAATAGTTAAATCCGCAGGCCCAGATGAGAAGTTACTGGAAAGAATTCTGACGGACATAATATACCTGCACTTGTAGAGACACAGATTAATCAGGGATAGTCAGCATGGATTTGTTAAGGGAAGGTCATGTTTGACAAATTTGTTTGAACTTTTTTGAGGCGGTAACCAGGAGTGTTGATGAGGGTAACGCATTTGATGTGGTCTACATGGACTTTAGAAAGGCTTTTGATAAAGTCCCTCATGGTAAACTGGTCAAGAAAGTAAGAGCCAATGGGATCCAAGGCAAAGTGGCACATTGGATCCAAATCCGGCTGAGAGGCAGGAGGCAGAGGGTGATGGTCAAGGGATGTTTCTGTGACTAGGAGTCTGTTTCCAGTGAGGTTCAGCAGGGCTCGGTATTGGGCTGTTTGTGGCGTACATAAATGATTTGGACTTAAATGTAGACGGTACAATCAAGAAGTTCGTGGCTGACGCGAAAATCGGTAGGGTGGTAAATAGTGAGGAGGATAACCAAAAACTGCAGGAGGATATCAATGGACTGGTCAGGTGGGCAGAGCAGTGGCAAATGGAATTCAACCTGGAAAAGTGTGAGGTAATGCACTTGGGGAGGGCTAACAAGGCAAGGGATTACACTATGACTGGTAGGACTCTGGAAAGTACTTAAGATCAGAGGGACCTTGGTGTGCATATCCACAGATTCCTGGAGGTAGCAGGGCAGGTAGATAAAGTGGTTACGAAGGCAGATGGGATACTTGCCTTTATTAGTTGAGGCATAGAATACAAGAGCAGGGAGGTTATGCTGGAACTGTATAAAGCACTGGTTAGGCCACAACTGGAGTACTGTGTGCAGTTCCGGTCACCACATTATAGGAAGGATGTGATTGCACTGGAGAGGGTGCAGAGGAGATTTACCAGGATGCTGCCTGGGCTGGAGGGTCTGAGCTATGAGGAAAGATTAGACAGGCTGGGGTTGTTTTCCTTTGGAGCAGCGAAGGTTGAGATACACCTGATGGAGGTGTATAAGATTATGAGGGGCATAGATAGTGTAGATAGGAAGGCACTTTTTCCAATATTAGAAGGGTCAATAACCAGGTGGCATAGATTTAAGGTAAGAGGTAGAAGGCAAAGAGGGGGGTTGAGGAGAACTTTTCCACCCAGAGGGTGGTGGGAGTCTGGAACTCGCTGTCTGAAAGGGTGGTTGAGTCAGAAACCCTCGTAACATTTAAGAAGTATTTAGATATTTACTTGCATTGCCAAAGCCTCCAGGGCTATGGGCCAAGCACTGGAAAATGGGATTAGTGTAGTCAGGTCTTTGTTGACCGGCACAGACACGATGGGCCGAATGGCCTTTTTCTGTGCTGTAGACGTCTATGAATCTATAAGAGTTTCACCATCTTGCATCCTAGATATGATGTTGAAACAACAAAAACTTTCATTCATATAGCCCCTTTAACAGGTAAATTAACATCTCAAGGGACTTCGCAAGAGCAATATCAGGCAAAATTTGACACTGAGCTACATGAGGCGATATTAGGACAGATGATCAAAAACTTGGTCAAATAGGTAGGTTTGAAAAGGAGGCAGAGGTAGAGGGCTGGCAATGTTTAGGGAGGGAATTCCAGAGCTTAGGGCCCAGGCAGCTAAAGGCACGGCCGCTGAGGGTGGAGCGATTAAAATCAGAGATGTGCAAGAGGCCAGAGTCAGAGGTAAACTTGCGTTTCAAACAGCTTCTACAAACAACTGCGAGGAGGATTTTATCCCACAAGTCTGTACAAATACAAGGCTGGTCTTATTGAGCAAAGTGTTTTCCTAGAGAAAGCGAGGTGTTAATAGCGAGAAGACTTGCCCTTTCACCTCTGCCATTCGGATTTGAATCCTGCGCAGTTCGAGAGGCGAAGGTTTCCTCCCTCGAACAGTTACAGGAAACTGAAGTGAAATGAGTTGGTTGGTTTCAGTCCAGCCTCCTTTGGGTGCGTTTCCCAAACAGCCCATAGGTCAGCGGAAAAAAAAGTTGGCAACCTTACTCAAAAATCCAGAAGTGGAGGAGATGAGGAGAGTTTTTAAATCTCAGACGCATTGCCTGGAGGGGAGGTAGATTCAATCACAACTTTCAAGGCAGAATTGGATAAATACTTGAAAAGGAAAATGTTGCAGGGATACGCGGGAAAGAATGGGAAAGCTCCTCAAAAGAGCTGGGACAGGGAGGATGAGCTAAATGGCATTTATACATCATTTTGGACTCATTTTCAGCTCCTCTGTAAAACTTGAACACTCTCAGTCTTTTTACACCTAGTTTATCCATCAGTTAAGCTTTGCTGCCTCACTTAAACGTACCACCTATTATCAGCTAACTTTACCATACAGAAACTCGGCCAGGCTAATGTTGCTAAATTGCTCTGCTATTCTCCTCTTGGCAGCTTGGCTCAGTGGGTCACTTCCCCCTCACCTCTCATCCCTGAGCCAGAGGGTCATGAGTTCGAGGCCGTCTCCAGAGACCTGAACAAAGTACAAAGCCAAGGACCGAAGGAGTGTTGCACTGTTGGCGGTGTCATCTTTCCAATGAAGCCCGTGTGCCCTCTCGGCCAGATGCAGAAGATTCCACAGCGTTGTTCTGAAGAGGAGCAGGGGAGTTCTACCCTGTGTCCCAGCTAATATCTATCCCTTAATCAACATCACTCAGTAAATTATCTGGCCAGTATCACACTGCTGTCTGTGGGAGCATGCTGCATGCAAGTTGGCTGCTGTGTTTCCTACATTACAATTGGCTGTGAAGTGCTTTGGGACATCCCAAGGTTATGAAAGGCGCTACAGAAATGCAAGTCTGGTTATTTACTGCTCATGAAACAACGGTGAGCTGAATATCTCTCACTTTCCCATTTCTACAAACAAACTGTGCCGTGCTACCCCTCCCCAACCATTCCACACACCCTGCTGTCCCCCAAACATCCCACCGCCCGCCGCACCCACCTCCATCCACCCCACCCCCCGCACCCACCCCCAACTGATCCGCAACCACCCCACCTCCCACCTCCAAACCCACCAACTCCCAACCATTCCACACGTCCCGCTGTCCCCCAATCCCCCAACACCCCCCACCCAACCCCGAACCATTCCACATGCCCCGCTGTCCCCCAACCCCCCCCCACCAACCCCCAATCATTCCACAAGCCCCACTGTCCCCCAACCCCGCAATGCCCCCAACCACCCCGCCCCGCACCGACCCTCCCAACCACGCTGCCCCCGCACCGACCCCCAACCACCCCACCCACCCCACCCCCACCAACCCCCAACCACCCCACCGACCCCCAACCATTCCACACGCCCCGCTGTCCCCCAACCACCCCACCCCCCACCGACCCCCAACTGCTCCTCGCCTCGCCCCCCCCCCCCCCCCAACCCACCCCCCATATTCACTCTGCACCCCCACAACCACTCCACCCACCCTCAATTCTCAATGAGACTGAAACCTTCACATCTTGTGCTGGGGTCTTTTTTCCAATTGGGGGGTGGGGGGGTTGTCTTACGACCTTGGATCTGGCAAGATTCTCACGCAGCTTCAGATCGCAGTCCAAAATTGAGTCACTCTGGGGAGGAAGGGGAAAACCAACCCCTGTCAAAATCATGCTAAGCAACTGCAGCAGACAACTCACAGCTAACGCTAAGTTGCAATGTTTTAGGTGCAAAGTAACAGCGGCCCTGTAAGTTAGTGACCCAGCCTGTCAGTCAGGCTACCACAGCACCAGTCTAAAATGGCAGCTCGCTCTTGGGAGAAATACAGAGAAGCTGATGTCAATAAAGTAAATATTTATCTCCTGGAACCGTTTATAATTCTGTCGGCAATTCCCCCAAGAAGCTGGAAGGAGCAAAGCCAGCTGTCCAAGGGCTCAGTAAATTATCCTCAGTGCTTTCCAAGTACAAATTAATAACTTTTTAAAAAAGTTACAAAGATAGCAAGTTAAACAATTTGCACCTCAGGAAGGATGTGAAGGCTTTGGTGAGAGCAGGGAAGAGATTTACTGGAGATGTTTCCGGGAGTGAAGTGGGTAGACTGGAGAACCTGGGGTTGCTCTCCTTAGAGCAGAAGAGACCAAGAGGAAATTGGAAAGAGATTTAAAAATCATGAAGGTTTAGACAAAGTAAATAGAGAGAATCTGCTTCCAATAGCTGAAGGGTCAATAACCAGGCAGTGTAGATTTACGGTCATTAGCTAAAGAACCCTTTTTTTTTTATATACACAGCGAGTGGTTAGGATTTGGCTCTGCCCGATAGGGCGGTGGAGGCTGACTCAATGGCAGCTTTCAAAAGGGAATTGAATTTGTAGGAGAAAAAAAATAATGGCAGGAATATAGGGAAAGGGCAGGGGAGTGGGACTATCGGAAATGCTCTTCAAAAGGGTTGGAGCAGACTCGACGGGCCGAATGACCTCCTGTGCTGTAATATTCTATGACTCCACTTTAACCTAATTTAAAAAAAGTATTAAAAAAAAAAGTCAGAACTGGTAACAGTGAACAAAACCTGACACACCAAGCAAAGCCTAAGGCCTACATCCATTCTCTGGGCTCCTCCATAGCCAAGCGTGCTGCCCACCAGCCCAACTGGTATTAAAGTCTCGGGATGGCTTCCTCCTGTGTTGCAAAGGCTGGATACGGTGCCTTCTCTCGTCTCTCAGGAGTGACCACAGCTCCGGTGATAATCACATATGCCCCCTTCAACGAGGGAGTTAATCTGATTCCACCCCTGGTTCAGTCAAACAGAGGCGACAGCGATCTGGAAAAGGATCCCCACTCATTTGTCACAGCCGCACCGCCCACCCCCCCCCCCCCCCCCCCCCCACCACCACCACCACCACCACCACCACCACCACCACCACCACCACCCCCCAACCCCCGCCATCCCCCACCCATTCTTAGCAAAGGTGCTGAGAGGCACTGATGAAAGGACTAGACTGTACCCAGGCTGACAGGCTATTTCAATTAGACAGGTTAGAGGGGGCCGGAGTGGTGGGGGAATGCATGCAACTTACACAAAGACAGAACTAGGTCTGGTGTCAGGATGTTTTCCTATTTTCGGAAGCTGGCTGAGCTTAAGAAGTTGCAGCAGGGTAAGGATTTGCTGCAAACGTTTAATAAGAGGCGTTGGGCAAGTTCCTGACAGTGGGTGGGTGGGGTGATAGCCCAATGTACAAAGGGCAGGTGGGGTACTGGGAGAAGATTCTCATGTCGTCTGGAACTCGATCTAATCATCTTGGGGGAATTAAAGAGAAATTTCACAGATATACGCCTGCCTACCTCTCCCTTTAAGTAAGCAAAGCTTCTTATCCCACTCCCACCATGGCTGCAGATGGTGGGTGGGTGGGGTGAGGGAAGTGGGGAAGGGGCTGCCTCCATGTCACCAACTACACTAAACAAACATGTCCCCTATTTAAAGGGGCACCAGTGATTAAGAAAAAAAAAAACCATTGAAGAAAAACAGAAACTTAAATTGATATCATAACCCAGCTCTGATTGTTGACCACACACTCCATCGGTCACAGAGATCCTCAAGTGTGCCTGTGGACAATGTTCACTTCATCGCCAGGTCCACCCAACAGAGGACAGGCAGCCAGAGTGGCCATGCCCAGCCCACAGGCTCTAGCCATGGTCAAGGCTCAGGAGCAAGATCCATGAGGGGGGTCCACAGATCTGCCCCATTCGCCTCCTGGTGAGGAAGGGGTGGGGGCTGCAAAGGCCAGGAGCCTGAAGCGACCAGAAAGCAAGGGGGCTCAATGGACCCCCAAAATGTTTCCGTTGCTGCGATTACTTGTAAAAGCAATAGCCACCGACTGTGGGCAACGGAAGAGGTTTAAAAACATACGCCAGTTAAGAGTCTTGGTACAAACCTGGTTTGAACTGACACAGGGTCTGCTGAGAAACATGGTTTATGAAATGGTTATGTGGGGAGTAGGAGCTCCCTCACCGCTCCCTCACTGCTCCTTACAACACGCCCAACAAAAGAATCTACGAGTGTGGATTAATCGCCGTTTCTCCCAGAGATCATTATTAATTGCCAGGCACTGACAGACTTCATCAGTGAAAATTCAACACATCAGTTTCCAAAGCGGTGAAGAACCAAGAGGTTGACAGACAATTTTCAACAGCAGAGTGCCCACTTAACAACAATGTTCAGGAAAATGGCACCAAATCAGGAACAAGTAGTGAAACAGGGAAAGCTAGCAATGTGTCGTAAATCAAAAAGCATCTGAGAGGAGGAAAGGTGCAGGAGCCTGGGGGAGGGGAATGGAGTCTCAAGTGGGCGGGAGGTGGGGTGTGGGAGAAGGGGAAATGGAGACTGGAGGGTGGGGGAAACTCCGAAACCCACCCCCCCCCCCCCCCCCCCCCAAAAAAAAGTGGACACAGGTCATAATATGATAACCCCAGGTTGCTGGAAAAATCACAGCTCAACAGTTTTGCTGAATTTCCTTCCCCTCCACAAGCATTGTGGGGGGGGGGTGTCAGGAACAGAGCTGAGGGAGCAGATCAGGGGAATAAAAATACCTTGGGGAGGCGGAGGGGGAGGGGTTGTGAAGGGAAGGCATGGCGTTATTAACATTTTGAAATCAAGTAGGAAATCTGTGCAAAGCCTAAGGGGCTGCATCTGTCTCCTGGCTCTGCCATAACCAAGGCCAGTGAGAAACTGAACCATTTCAGTACACTGCAGATTGAACAGAAACATCTGCACCAGTTGTCAGGGTGGGGGGGGGGGGGACTCTACCACAACCTGCTCACACTTTCCCCAAGGCCCTGACAAGAGGACAGAATATTAACGAACTGTTGGACTTATAGCGAGCGGGAGTTCTGCACCATTCATGGGGCACTCTTATCCTGGGGGAGTCTATCAGTGGCTCTCAAATACCTTTGGTCGAGAACATCTTTTTCAAATGGATTGGTAATCATGGCCTCCATCTGAATTATAATACACAATATGAAAATGCTGAATGTAAGAAGTGTTCTAATAATGAAATGAAGTAAACAGGTATTTATGTGCGTCACTCTCAGCATTTCCCCTCTAGGCGCGTCCCTCCTAGATTTCACTTTACTTTGCGGACCCCAGATTGGAGAACCAGCGCTCAACACTGACTTGCGACTGTTCTTCTAGCTCAGGGGTTGAATCTGTGCCATTACCAGTGAGATGGCAAGGTCTGCCCGTTCAAGGGAATCTAAACTGGGCTCAGTAATGACCCCTAGTAGAACACCTTCCGCCCCCATTACTGTAAACACCCGCACTACCCGACTCTCCTCTCTAACCGCTTCCATCCATGAACCCACATGCCACACCACACTCATTTGCAGGGGTTCTTTGCCCCACACCAACTTTTTCCTTCGGGTATCGGCTCATTTATCTCAGAGGTATCCGGATATCCGCGCCGTCACTAATATCGTCTACTTGACTGCCTACTTCCAACTCCATAACAGCTCCCCCCTCCCCTCTGCTCAACTGCTACTGAAACCCTCAATCATGCCTTTGTTACCCCCAGACTTGACTTTTTCAATGTAGTTCTGGCCGGTCTCCCATGCTGTAACCACCGCAAGCTCGAGATCATCAAAACTCTGCTACCCACGTCCTAACTTCCACCAAGTCCCATTCACCCATTACCCCTGCGCTTGCTGACCTACGTTGGTTCCTGGTAAAGCAATGCCTCGATTTTAAAATTCTCAATCTTGTTTCCAAATCACTCCGCAGCCTCATTCCCACTCCCACACCCCCCAAACACAAATGCCATCTTTGTAATCTCTGTCGGCCCTGCAACCTTTTGAGATAAATGCGCAGTTCTAATTCTGGGCAGTTGAGCAGCTGGATTTTAATTGCCCTACAAATGCTTGGCTATCAATTACGGAGTAAAATCAAAGATATGCCAGAGGCCAGGATCAGACTCTGCAAAGCAGGATCCTCCAGGTAATCACTTGGCATATTTTTGACTCTACCTGCAGCTGCCTGGGCCTTGAGCTCTGGGATTCTCTCTCTCTAACCCTCCCTTCTCCTTTAAGATTCTCCTTAAAATCCACCTCTTTGACCAAGCTTCTGGCCACCTGCCCTAATATCTCCTAATGTGGCTTGGTATCAAATTGTGTCCAATAACCCTCCTGGAACTTGACATTACAAGGCCTTATAAAAATGCACATGTTGTTGTGAAGCTGTCTCAGGTGATTTAATATTTTCTTTTAATTCTTGTGCAGGATTTTGGGGAGGGGGGGGTCGTGGTAGGGTCATTCTCGTACTATCCAGGAGCCCTCCGTTATGATATGCAATGGAATGGAACGGGGTGGGGGGGAGAGTTACACTCCACACTGCACAACAGTCAGACAGACAACATGTAATGGTGCTAGCTGTGTTGCACACTGCAACTTAGTAAAAGCTTCAATGTAGTAAAAAGAGAAGTGAAGGAAAGGACAGCATAGCAAGAGCTGATCACAGCTTCTCTTTGGATCTGGCATTCCAACGCATGAATTTATTGTAAACAGATTGCTACCATGTTGAGCACTCCCATCGGTGCCCAGAGACAAACACACCCCAACATCCTGAGAAATGCGTGGCTGATGGTTAAACAATGGGTGGATCATTTGTTTCAGACCAACCCCAACTGATGGGTCAATTATTCACCAGCTGACACAAAATGAAGTGTGAACCTCCATGAACATCCTGCCAACTTGTCTTCTCTAACTTGAGAAGATCCATGGAAACTCCCTGAAAACAGAGTCCGAGCAAGACCGCCTCCACAAGGAGCTTCTAACAGATCAATTTGTGCATCAAAGAGTCATCGTTTGTAAGCAGTCACCGGATCCATCCAGGGACCCTCCAGCCACTCGTTTCAGGGATTATTTTTATACTTGTAGGTTGAAGTAAATTACAGAGGCGGGAGTGTTAATTGCATCGATTGAAGTCAAGTACAGGTAAAGGGCATTGATTGGATAGTTACTTGAGCACATATAAAAAGAGACACTTACTGTCAAGAGTTGAGTGGAGTCAGGAGATATATACCTGCAATATTTCACTGTGAATAAATCTATCCAAAGTAAAGACTGGCTTTGGCTTCTTCCTTTACCAACTTCAGGGGAGACAGTGGTAATGTCACTGGACTAGTAATCCAGAGACCAAGCTAATACTCTGGGGATGTGAAATCAGTTAATAAATCTAGAATATAAAGCTATTCTCAGTAATGGTAAATGGATAATGGTAAAAACCCATCTGGTTCACTAATGTCCTTTAGGAAAGGAAATCTGCCATGCTTACCTGGTCTGGTCTACATGTGACTCCAGATCCCACAACAATGTGGTCGATGCTTAGCCTCCCTCTGAAATGACCTAACCAAGGTCATTTCAAGGGCAATTAAGGATGGGCAACAAATGCTGGCCTTGCCAGTGATATCCACATTCCAAGAAAGAATAAAAAGTAAAAAAAATGGTCATTAGGATAATAACACGGGGAATGTGGAGTGGGATTGCACAATCCCAATATTACACCTCATTATGCAGTGTTTTCCTGTGTGCAAGCAGATGCTAAATGCCAAAGGAGGGCTTTAACTTCTTTCAGAGGTCAATTCAAGAAAAACCAATAATCATTACAAGCAAAGTCATGTAAAAACATCACTTGCAAGTCATACGTCCAAGTCTGGAAGGTGTACATCACCGCTCCTTCATTGTTGCTGGTCAATAATATTGGATTCCCCATCCCACATGATGGTGAGAGCACTGTCTCCATTAGCAGAAAGTCCACCATCAAGGGCAGCTAGGCACGGGCAACGAATGGGGTAGCTTAGCTACAAAGCCTACACCCTGAGAAACAGCACTTTTTAAAAAGTGTTTAGCCATTGCTTATGGTAAAATTGTTTATGGTAAAAGTGTTTACCCATTGTTTATGGTTTGGGATTTGTGGTTTTGTTCAAGGTAACCAATTACCTGCATTGGGCACAAACATTCAACTGCAACCAATCCCGGCGTCACCCAGCCATTCCTGCTCAATTCATTGCTTCAGTTTTTGATGCTGCCTTTCGCTATGGAATGGTTGAGGTGAATATCAGATACACTCAAGGGGCAGCTCGTTAAATATCAAGTAGAAAAGGACAGAAGAATATTGCTGATAGGGTAAGAAAGAGAGGGGTGGAAAAATGCTCATGTGGAGCATAAACACTGGCACATACTGGTTGGGCCAAAGGCCTGTTTACGTGCTGCAATTTCCATGTAATTCGATGTGGATCCTGGTCCCTTAATTCTTTCTTTAAAAAGACGGAAAAAGTGTTGAATGACATTGCTACAATAGCAAAATGTTAGGGCTTGTGGAGAAATTGCCGTACAGGGGGAGGTTATTCTGCTGCAAATCAGCAGAGAGATGCCAGGTGGACACGAGTACTTCCAAGTGCAGTAATTGAGAAGGAAAATAAAACTGTTAATCCAGTCCTTCAGACCAATCTCTCCCGCACCCAATAGTCCCAGAACAAACCCAGGAACAGCTCACCTGCCTGCACTCTCCATCCTTAAAATGACGGAGATCAAGGTGCAGCCACCTGAACATATGCCTTGCCCAATCTGAATTTCTTGGGCTCCCAACTTATGCTCACAGTACAGTCAGAATTTTATTTGTAAGTATGAGAAACTTGCAGCAAATTTCTGCACGAGTCTATATGACCAATATTGTAGTTTTTTTTTTTGCACCATTCTTATCCACATAGGCTCAGGTAAACAAGGCCAGGATCTACTTTGTCAGACCAGCCAAGGAAAAGGGAATTTCCAAAGGCACCCACACACCGAGTCAGAAACGTTTGATACAATTAGTATCTCAGATATGAAGTGCCAGAGCAACAATTGGTGTCAGTGTAAAGATGCACTGATAGACAGCATCAGCAACTAGTAGTGTAGTAGGTCACACCAGTAAATTCCCAACTACCCATTCTCCCAGTGCCCAATGCAGCCACCGGGTGAAAGTTATTAAGAAGGAACCACGTGAAGGCTCATTCTTATAGGAAAATGGAGTACCCCACTTTTATCTCAATGAAAGATAGACTTGCATTTCTGTAGCACCTTTCACAGCCTCAGGATGTCCCAAAGTGCTTTACTGCCAATGTTTCCCATCAAAACATCTGAGAGATCTTGACAGGGTAGATTGCTTCCCCTGGCAGGAGACTGTAGAACTAGGGGTTATTAGACTCAGGATAAGGGGGTGGGCTATTCAGGCTGACAAGAGAGGTTTATTTACTCAGAGGGTTGGGAACCTTTGGAGTTCTCAGAGAGCAGCAATTGCCAGACGTTGAGTATAATTAAGGCTGAGACAGGAAGTTTTGGATTCAGTGGGAATCAAGGGATATGGGGATTAGGCGACAAGCTGGACTTGGTTAAAAAAACAACCATGACCTTATTGAATGGTAGAGCAGGTTTGAGGGGTTGTATGGCCTGTTCCTGCTCCTTCTGCTTATTTTTATGTTCAACGAAGTACTTTTAGAAGCGCAGTCACTGTTGCAATGTAGGAAACACAACAGTCCATTTGCACACAGTAAGCTCCTACAAACAGCAATGTAATAACGATCAGTTATTCTGTTTTGAGGTGTTGATTGAGGGATAAATATCGACCGGGTCACAGAAGAAAACTCCCCTGTTCTTTTAAATAGTCGCCATGAGATCTCTTCTGTACCCCCGAAAGGGCAGACCGGAACTTCTCACCCAGAAGGTGGCCCATCTGACAGTGCAGCACTCTCTCAGTACGACACTGGGAGCGTCAGCCTGGGTTACAGACCTGAGTCTCTAGAGTGGGACTGGAACCTGGAGGCGAGTGTGACCCCACTGAGCCACACTCATGTTGAGGTGCAGGTTCCATGGCTATTGTATATCTCCTGGTACCTCAATCAAGTGGTCACTCTTCATGGCTTAGGAGCCTATTCTGCCGTGAATTACCACACAGGTTGGCCCGACCCAGTCCCTCATTCACTTGTTTACTGACCCATTGCAGATTGACAGTATTTTCTGTTTTTATTTGATTTCCAGTATCAGTGTGAATCTGGTTTCTTTAACCTGCACCTCTCTCTCTCTCTCTCAGCTCACTGTGCAAATTGCACACAGATATCGGAATACGAATCTTAAAAAAAAGTTAAACAGATAGTATTGGCACATTTACGATTTGGAGATAAATTCTAAATGCAACTTGCATTCTCTGAAAAAAAACGCATTTGAAATATTCAACGAACTTCGCAAAAGAAAACTTGTGAAACAATATTGAAGGACCCGCCATCTCACAACGCCAAGCAAATTTGAATCATTCATCCTAACCTCACTGTGAACTACAGGAATTACTAATAATTGTGAACATGAGTCAGTGGGGGCTGATGCAAGTAATTGTTAACTGATTACATGACACCGGCAAAGTGGAAACAGGTTATCAAACTTCAATAGGACAAACCAATCTTGGCAGCAAACAATGCTATTGCAGGGACTCAACTACTGACCTGTACACTCACACTTGTGGTGACCAAACATCTAATCGTTCCAAACACAGGTATGTATTGTAAAGTTCTTTCCCTGCTCGCAACCCCTAAAATTAATGTCTTCTACACAGCTGCTTGGCATCAGATGGTGCTGCACAGTATTTACAGTACAGAAACACCATTTGCTTGAAATCAACAAGGCACAAAAAAAAAAGAAAACGCAAGAACTTGCAAACAGACAAAACTCAAATCTCAAAATTAATCATTGACCTGGGACAGGATAAGATATCAAGGCCCAAGAGAGGTGAGTGACACTCGAAACCTAGAAAGCTAAGAGGTAAGGACAGAGAAAACAGAATATACTCCCAGCAAAGTCTGGGTGGAGTTGGGGGCTGGAGAGGGGGAGTTGTGCTGTGGAAAGAAAAATCTACAGGATCGTGTCAATAGGAACAAGGAAGATTGTTGCAGAAACTGCTAGCCTTCCACCATACACAGACAGGGAGGGAAGTCGTCCCACCTCAGCAGTTAGGGTGCATCAAGCAATGAAAAATACCCTAACAAGTGATCAGATGATTCAACTGCATGACAAAGGCAGGTTTGAATGGGTCAACGTTATGGTGGAATAAGGTTACAACACCTCAGTTCAATACATTAAGAGAGCCTTCGGAAAGGCTGCAACTTAAAGCTAAGTAACAGCGGACAGGAAAGGGAAGTCTTAATCTCTCTCTCGGGAGCCTGTACTGTCAACAGCTTTAAAAATAGCTATTTGAACATTGAAATTTCAGTAACATCACGTTTTGGTTGCAAAACAAGGAGTGAAAAAAATGATAAGAAATCCGGTGCATGGAACAGTAATTCAGAGCACACCTCACAAAGATATTCTACAGATAAAAGATGGGGAGGAATGCAGGTTCAAATGAATATTGCAATTTCAAAACCTGAGGCAGCAACAATTGCTCTAACACCAAGTAAACACAGAAACTATAAGACACTACAGTGCTCCAAATACAGGTAAAACATGGATGGAACAAACTTTATTTAAAATTCGTGCATTCCGATTTCAGCACTTGGTTATAAGCTTTGTCGGATCAAAAATGGAAACCCAAAAGCGATGAGGAAAGTGACCTTAAAAAACTTTAAACACAGGGATGGAGCAGGAGTAAGAGGAGGAGGGAGAGGCCAAGGGGGGCAGACGTGCAGTGAGAGGGCGCAATAGGGTGGGGGGGGAGAGAAGAAGGGGCAGCGAGGGGGAGGGACAAGAAGGGGGCAGCGAGGGGGGGGGAGAAGAAGGGGCAGCGAGGGGGAGGAACAAGAAGGGGCAGCGAGGGGGGGGGGGAGAAGGGGCAGCGAGGGGGGGGGGGAGAAGGGGCAGCGAGGGGGGGGGGAGAAGGGGCAGCGAGGGGGGGGGGAGAAGGGGCAGCGAGGGGGGGGGGGAGAAGGGGCAGCGAGGGGGGGGGGAGAAGGGGCAGCGAGGGGGGGGGGAGAAGGGGCAGCGAGGGGGGAGGGACAAGAAGGGGCAGCGAGGGGGGAGGGACAAGAAGGGGCAGCGAGGGGGAGGGACAAGAAGGGGCAGCGAGGGGGGAGGGACAAGAAGGGGCAGCGAGGGGGAGGGACAAGAAGGGGCAGCGAGGGGGAGGGACAAGAAGGGGCAGCGAGGGGGAGGGACAAGAAGGGGCAGCGAGGGGGGGGGGAAGAAGGGGCAGCGAGGGGGGGGGGAAGAAGGGGCAGCGAGGGGGGGGGAAGAAGGGGCAGCGAGGGGGGGGGAAGAAGGGGCAGCGAGGGGGGGGGAAGAAGGGGCAGCGAGGGGGGGGGGAAGAAGGGGCAGCGAGGGGGGGGGAAGAAGGGGCAGCGAGGGGGGGGGAAGAAGGGGCAGCGAGGGGGGGGGAAGAAGGGGCAGCGAGGGGGGGGGAAGAAGGGGCAGCGAGGGGGGGGGAAGAAGGGGCAGCGAGGGGGGGGGAAGAAGGGGCAGCGAGGGGGGGGGGAAGAAGGGGCAGCGAGGGGGGGGGAAGAAGGGGCAGCGAGGGGGGGGGAAGAAGGGGCAGCGAGGGGGGGGGAAGAAGGGGCAGCGAGGGGGGGGGAAGAAGGGGCAGCGAGGGGGGGGGGAAGAAGGGGCAGCGAGGGGGGGGGAAGAAGGGGCAGCGAGGGGGGGGGAAGAAGGGGCAGCGAGGGGGAGGGACAAGAAGGGGCAGCGAGGGGGGGGGAAGAAGGGGCAGCGAGGAGGGGGGGAGAAGAAGGGGCAGCGAGGGGGGAGAAGAAGGGGCAGCGAGGGGGGGGAAGAAGGGGCAGCGAGGGCGGGAAGAAGGGGCAGCCGGGGGGGGGGGGAGAGAAGAAACGCCAGAGAGGGGGGGCGTAAGAAGCGCAAGAGAGGGGGGGGGAGAAGAAGCGACAGCGAGGGGGGGGGGGGGGAGAAGAAGGGCAGGGGGGAGCGCAAGAAGGGGAAGAAGGGCCAGCGTGGGGGGGGCTAAGAAGGGGCAGCGAGGAGGGGGAAGAAGGGCAGAGAGGATGGAGTGGGAAGAAGGGGCAGCGAGGGGGGGGAAAAAGGGGGCAGCGAGGGGGGGGAAGAAGGGGCAGCGAGGGGGGGGAAGAAGGGGCAGCGAGGGGGGGGGAAGAAGGGGGCAGCGAGGGGGGGGAAGAAGGGGCAGCGAGGGGGGGGAAGAAGGGGCAGCGAGGGGGGGGAAGAAGGGGGCAGCGAGGGGGGGGAAGAAGGGGGCAGCGAGGGGGGGGAAGAAGGGGCAGCGAGGGGGGGGAAGAAGGGGCAGCGAGGGGGGGGGAAGAAGGGGCAGCGAGGGGGGGGGAAGAAGGGGCAGCGAGGGGGGGGGAAGAAGGGGCAGCGAGGGGGGGGAAGAAGGGGCAGCGAGGGGGGGGAAGAAGGGGCAGCGAGGGGGGGGAAGAAGGGGCAGCGAGGGGGGGGGAAGAAGGGGCAGCGAGGGGGGGGGAAGAAGGGGCAGCGAGGGGGGGGAAGAAGGGGCAGCGAGGGGGGGGAAGAAGGGGCAGCGAGGGGGGGGAAGAAGGGGCAGCGAGGGGGGGGAAGAAGGGGCAGCGAGGGGGGAAGAAGGGGCAGCGAGGGGGGGAAGAAGGGGCAGCGAGGGGGGGAAGAAGGGGCAGCGAGGGGGGGGAAGAAGGGGCAGCGAGGGGGGGGGAGAAGGGGCAGCGAGGGGGGGGGAGAAGGGGCAGCGAGGGGGGGGGGGAGAAGGGGCAGCGAGGGGGGGGGGAGAAGGGGCAGCGAATGGGGGGGGAGAAGGGACAGCGGGGGGGGAAGAAGGGACAGCGGGGGGGGAGAAGAAGGGACAGAGGGGGTGTGGGTGGAAGGGGACAGCGGGGGGGGGAGAAGAAGCGGCAGCGAGGGGGGAGGGAGAAGAAGGGGAATAAGGGGCAGCGAGAAGGGGGGGAAGGGGTTAGAAGGGACAGCGTGGGGGGGGGGGTGAGAAGAAACGCCAGCGAGGGGGGGAGGGGGAGAAGAAGCGCCAGCGAGGGGGGGGAAGAAGGGGCAGCGAGGGGGGGGGGAAGAAGGGGCAGCGAGGGGGGGGGGAAGAAGGGGCAGCGAGGGGGGGGGAAGAAGGGGCAGCGAGGGGGGGGAAGAAGGGGCAGCGAGGGGGGGGAAGAAGGGGCAGCGAGGGGGGGGAAGAAGGGGCAGCGAGGGGGGGGAAGAAGGGGCAGCGAGGGGGGGGAAGAAGGGGCAGCGAGGGGGGGGGAAGAAGGGGCAGCGAGGGGGGGGAAGAAGGGGCAGCGAGGGGGGGGGGGAAGAAGGGGCAGCGAGGGGGGGGAAGAAGGGGCAGCGAGGGGGGGGAAGAAGGGGCAGCGAGGGGGGGGAAGAAGGGGCAGCGAGGGGGGGGAAGAAGGGGCAGCGAGGGGGGGGAAGAAGGGGCAGCGAGGGGGGGGAAGAAGGGGCAGCGAGGGGGGGGGAAGAAGGGGCAGCGAGGGGGGGGAAGAAGGGGCAGCGAGGGGGGGGGAAGAAGGGGCAGCGAGGGGGGGGGAAGAAGGGGCAGCGAGGGGGGGGAAGAAAGGGCAGCGAGGGGGGGGGAAGAAAGGGCAGCGAGGGGGGGGGAAGAAAGGGCAGCGAGGGGGGGGGGAGAAGGGCAGCGAGGAGGGGGGGATGAAGGGGAAGCGAGGCGATGGGGGAAGAGAAGAAGCGCCAGCGAGGGGGGGGAGGGGGAGAAGAAGCGCCAGCGAGGGGGGGAAAGAGAGAAGAAGGGGCAGCGAGGGGGGGAAAGAGAGAAGAAGGGGCAGCGAGGGGGGAGAGAAGAAGGGGCAGCGAGGGGGGAGAGAAGAAGGGGCAGCAAGGGGGGGGAAGAAAGGGCAGCGAGGGGGGGGAAGAAAGGGCAGCGAGGGGGGGGAAGAAAGGGCAGCGAGGGGGGGGGGGAGAAGGGCAGCGAGGAGGGGGGGGGAAGAAGGGGCAGCGAGGGGGGGGAGAAGAAGGGGCAGCGAGGGGGGGGGAGAAGAAGGGGGCAGCGAGGGGCGGGAGAAGAAGGGGGCAGCGAGGGGGGGGGAGAAGAAGGGGCAGCGAGGGGGGGGGGAGAAGAAGGGGCAGCGAGGGGGGGGAGAAGAAGGGGCAGCGAGGGGGGGGAGAAGAAGGGGCAGCGAGGGGGGGGAGAAGAAGGGGCAGCGAGGGGGGGGGAGAAGAAGGGGCAGCGAGGGGGGGGGAGAAGAAGGGGCAGCGAGGGGGGGGAGAAGAAGGGGCAGCGAGGGGGGGGAGAAGAAGGGGCAGCGAGGGGGGGGAGAAGAAGGGGCAGCGAGGGGGGGGAGAAGAAGGGGCAGCGAGGGGGGGGGAGAAGAAGGGGCAGCGAGGGGGGGGAGAAGAAGGGGCAGCGAGGGGGGGGGAGAAGAAGGGGCAGCGAGGGGGGGGAGAAGAAGGGGCAGCGAGGGGGGGGGAGAAGAAGGGGGCAGCGAGGGGGGGGGAGAAGAAGGGGCAGCGAGGGGGGGGGAGAAGAAGGGGCAGCGAGGGGGGGGAGAAGAAGGGGCAGCGAGGGGGGGGGAGAAGAAGGGGCAGCGAGGGGGGGGGAGAAGAAGGGGGCAGCGAGGGGGGGGAGAAGAAGGGGCAGCGAGGGGGGGGAGAAGAAGGGGCAGCGAGGGGGGGGGAGAAGAAGGGGCAGCGAGGGGGGGGAGAAGAAGGGGCAGCGAGGGGGGGGAGAAGAAGGGGCAGCGAGGGGGGGGAGAAGAAGGGGCAGCGAGGGGGGGGAGAAGAAGGGGCAGCGAGGGGGGGGAGAAGAAGGGGCAGCGAGGGGGGGGAGAAGAAGGGGCAGCGAGGGGGGGGGAGAAGAAGGGGCAGCGAGGGGGGGGAGAAGAAGGGGGCAGCGAGGGGGGGGAGAAGAAGGGGCAGCGAGGGGGGGGAGAAGAAGGGGCAGCGAGGGGGGGGGAGAAGAAGGGGCAGCGAGGGGGGGGAGAAGAAGGGGCAGCGAGGGGGGGGAGAAGAAGGGGCAGCGAGGGGGGGAGAAGGGGCAGCGAGGGGGGGGGAAGAAGGGGCAGCGAGGGGGGGGAAGAAGGGGCAGCGAGGGGGGGGGGAAGAAGGGGGCAGCGAGGGGGGGGAAGAATGGGCAGCGAGGGGGGGGAAGAAGGGGCAGCGAGGGGGGGGAAGAAGGGGCAGCGAGGGGGGGGAAGAAGGGGCAGCGAGGGGGGGAAGAAGGGGCAGCGAGGGGGGGGAAGAAGGGGCAGCGAGGGGGGGGGAAGAAGGGGCAGCGAGGGGGGGGGAAGAAGGGGCAGCGAGGGGGGGGGAAGAAGGGGCAGCGAGGGGGGGGGAAGAAGGGGCAGCGAGGGGGGGGAAGAAAGGGCAGCGAGGGGGGCGGGGAAGAAAGGGCAGCGAGGGGGGGGAAGAAAGGGCAGCGAGGGGGGGGGAGAAGGGCAGCGAGGAGGGGGGGGATGAAGGGGAAGCGAGGCGATGGGGGAAGAGAAGAAGCGCCAGCGAGGGGGGGAGGGGGAGAAGAAGCGCCAGCGAGGGGGGGAAAGAGAGAAGAAGGGGCAGCGAGGGGGGGAAAGAGAGAAGAAGGGGCAGCGAGGGGGGAGAGAAGAAGGGGCAGCGAGGGGGGGAGAGAAGAAGGGGGCAGCGAGGGGGGGGGAAGAAAGGGCAGCGAGGGGGGGGAAGAAAGGGCAGCGAGGGGGGGGGGGGGAAGAAGGGGCAGCGAGGGGGGGGAGAAGAAGGGGCAGCGAGGGGGGGGAGAAGAAGGGGCAGCGAGGGGCGGGGAGAAGAAGGGGCAGCGAGGGGGGGGGAGAAGAAGGGGCAGCGAGGGGGGGGGGAGAAGAAGGGGCAGCGAGGGGGGGGGAGAAGAAGGGGCAGCGAGGGGGGGGAGAAGAAGGGGCAGCGAGGGGGGGGAGAAGAAGGGGCAGCGAGGGGGGGGAGAAGAAGGGGCAGCGAGGGGGGGGAGAAGAAGGGGCAGCGAGGGGGGGGAGAAGAAGGGGGCAGCGAGGGGGGGGAGAAGAAGGGGCAGCGAGGGGGGGGGAGAAGAAGGGGCAGCGAGGGGGGGGAGAAGAAGGGGCAGCGAGGGGGGGGAGAAGAAGGGGCAGCGAGGGGGGGGAGAAGAAGGGGGCAGCGAGGGGGGGGGAGAAGAAGGGGCAGCGAGGGGGGGGGAGAAGAAGGGGCAGCGAGGGGGGGGGAGAAGAAGGGGGCAGCGAGGGGGGGGAGAAGAAGGGGCAGCGAGGGGGGGGGAGAAGAAGGGGCAGCGAGGGGGGGGAGAAGAAGGGGCAGCGAGGGGGGGGAGAAGAAGGGGCAGCGAGGGGGGGGAGAAGAAGGGGCAGCGAGGGGGGGGAGAAGAAGGGGCAGCGAGGGGGGGGAGAAGAAGGGGCAGCAGGGGGGGGAGAAGAAGGGGCAGCGAGGGGGGGGGAGAAGAAGGGGCAGCGAGGGGGGGGAGAAGAAGGGGCAGCGAGGGGGGGGAGAAGAAGGGGCAGCGAGGGGGGGGAGAAGAAGGGGCAGCGAGGGGGGGGAGAAGAAGGGGCAGCGAGGGGGGGGAGAAGAAGGGGCAGCGAGGGGGGGGGAGAAGAAGGGGCAGCGAGGGGGGGGAGAAGAAGGGGCAGCGAGGGGGGGGGGAGAAGAAGCGGGCACCGAGGGGGGGGGAGAAGAAGCGGCAGCGAGGGGGGGAAGAAGCGGCAGCGAGGGGGGGGGAAGAAGGGGGCAGCGAGGGGGGGGGGAAGAAGGGGCAGCGAGGGGGGGAAGAAGGGGCAGCGGGGGGGGGAAGAAGGGGCAGCCGGGGGGGGGGGGGGAGAAGGGCAGCGAGGAGGGGGGGAGAAGAAGGGCAGCCGGGGGGAGGGGGGGGAAAAGGGGCAGCGAGGGGGGGGGGGGGGGAGAAGGGCCAGCGAGGAGGGGGGAAGAAGGGGCAGCGAGGGGGGGGGGGGGGAGAAGGGACAGCGGGGGGCGAAGAAGGGGCAGCGAGGGGGGGGAAGAAGGGGCAGCGAGGGGGGGGGGGGAGAAGGGACAGCGAGGGGGGGGAAGAAGGGGCAGCGGGGGGGGAAGAAGGGGCAGCGGGGGGGGGAGAAGGGGCAGCGGGGGGGGGGGAGAAGGGACAGCGGGGGGGAGAAGAAGGGACAGCGGGGGGGGGGAGAAGGGACAGCGGGGGGGGGGGGAGAAGGGACAGCAGGGGGGGGAGAAGGGACAGCGGGGGTGCGGGTGGAAGGGACAGCGGGGGGGGGAGAAGAAGCGGCAGCGAGGGGGAGGGAGAAGAAGGGGAATAAGGGGGCAGCGAGAAGGGGGGGGGAAGGGGTTAGAAGGGACAGCGTGGGGGGGGGTTGAGAAGAAACGCCAGCGAGGGGGGGGGGAAGAGAAGAAGCGCCAGCGAGGGGGGGAGGGGGAGAAGAAGCGCCAGCGAGGGGGGGGTGAAGAAGGGGCAGCGAGGGGGGGGGAAGAAACGCCAGCGAGGGGGGGGAAGAAGGGGCAGCGAGGGGGGGGGTAGAAAGGGCAGCGAGGGGGGGGGGAAGAAAGGGCAGCGAGGGGGGGGGAAGAAAGGGCAGCGAGGGGGGGGGAAGAAAGGGCAGCGAGGGGGGGGGGAAGAAAGGGCAGCGAGGGGGGGGGGAAGAAAGGGCAGCGAGGAGGGGGGGGAAGAAGGGGGCAGCGAGGGGATGGGGGAAGAGAATAAGCCCCAGCGAGGGGGGGAGGGGGAGAAGAAGCGCCAGCGAGGGGGGGAAAGAGAGAAGAAGGGGCAGCGAGGGGGGGAAAGAGAGAAGAAGGGGCAGCGAGGGGGGGGAGAAGAAGGGGCAGCGATGGGGGGGAGAAGAAGGGGCAGCGAGGGGGGGGAGAAGAAGGGGCAGCGAGGGGGGGGGAGAAGAAGGGGCAGCGAGGGGGGGGAGAAGAAGGGGCAGCGAGGGGGGGGGAGAAGAAGGGGCAGCGAGGGGGGGGAGAAGAAGGGGCAGCGAGGGGGGGGGAGAAGAAGGGGCAGCGAGGGGGGGGGAGAAGAAGGGGCAGCGAGGGGGGGGAGAAGAAGGGGCAGCGAGGGGGGGGAGAAGAAGGGGCAGCGAGGGGGGGGAGAAGAAGGGGCAGCGAGGGGGGGGGAGAAGAAGGGGCAGCGAGGGGGGGGGAGAAGAAGGGGCAGCGAGGGGGGGGGAGAAGAAGGGGCAGCGAGGGGGGGGAGAAGAAGGGGCAGCGAGGGGGGGGGGAGAAGAAGGGGCAGCGAGCGGGGGGGGAGAAGAAGGGGCAGCGAGGGGGGGGGGGAGAAGAAGGGGCAGCGAGGGGGGGGAGAAGAAGGGGCAGCGAGGGGGGGGGAGAAGAAGGGGCAGCGAGGGGGGGGGGAGAAGAAGCGGCAGCGAAGGGGGGGAGAAGAAGCAGCAGCGAGGGGGGGGGAAGAAGGGGCAGCAGGGGGGGGAAGAAGGGGCAGCAGGGGGGGGGGGGGGGGAAGAAGGGGCAGCCGGGGGGGGGAGAAGGGGCAGCGAGGGGGGGGAAGAAGGGGCAGCGGGGGGGGGGGAAAACAACGGGCAGCCGGGGGGGGGAGAAGGGCAGCGAGGAGGGGGGGAGAAGAAGGGGCAGCCGGGGGGAGGGGGGGAGAAGGGCCAGCGAGGAGGGGGGAAGAAGGGGCAGCGAGGGGGGGGGGGGGGGGGGAGAAGGGACAGCGGGGGGCGGAGATGGGCCAGCGAGGAGGGGGGAAGAAGGGGCAGCGAGGGGGGGGGGGGGGGGAGAAGGGACAGCTGGGGGGTTAGAAGGGGCAGCGAGGGTGGGGAGAAGGGACAGCGGGGGGGTTAGAAGGGGCAGCGAGGGTGGGGAGAAGAAGCGCCAACGAGGTGGGGGGAGAAGAAGACCAACGAGGTGGGGTGGGGAAGATGGGCAGCGATGGGGGTGGGGGGGGGGGAAGAAACGCCAGCGAGGGGGGGGGGGGAAGAGAAGAAGCGCCAGCGAGGGGGGGAGGGGGAGAAGAAGGGCCAGCGAGGGGGGGAGAGAAGAAGGGGCAGAGAGGGGGGGGGAGAGAAGAAGGGGCAGCGAGGGGGGGGAAGAAGAGGCAGCGAGGGGGGGGAAGGGGTTAGAAGGGGCAGTGAGGGGGGGGAATAAGGGTCGGCGAGTGGGGGGAGAAGAAGGGCCAGCGAGGGGGGGGGGGAAAGAAGGGCCAGCGATGGGGGGGGGGGGGAAAAGAATGGGCAGCGAGGGGGGGGGGGGAAGAAGGGGAATAAGGGGTAGTGAGGGGGGAAGAAGGGGCAGCGAATGGGGGGGAAGAAGGGGCAGCGAGGAGGGGGGGGAGAAGAAGGGGCAGCGAATGGGGGGGAAGAAGGGGCAGCGAGGAGGGGGGGAGAAGAAGGGGCAGACAGCGGGGGGAGAAGAAGGGGCAGCGAGGGGGGGGGGAAGAAGGGGCAGCGAATGGAGGGGAAGGGGCAGCGAGGAGGGGGTGAGAAGAAGGGGCAGACAGCGGGGGGAGAAGAAGGGGCAGCGAGGGGGGGGGGAAGAAGGGGCAGCGAATGAGGGGGAAGAAGGGGCAGCGAGGAGGGGGGGAGAAGAAGGGGCAGAGAGCGGGGGGGGAAGAAGGGGGCAGCGAGGGGGGGGGGGAAGAAGGGGCAGCGAGGGGGGGGGGGGAGAAGAAGGGGCAGCCGGGGGGGGAGGGGGAGAGAAGAAACGCCAGAGAGGGGGGGCGTAAGAAGCGCAAGAGAGGGGGGGGGAGAAGAAGCGACAGCGAGGGGGGGGGGGCGAAGAAGGGCAGGGGGGGTGCAAGAAGGGGAAGAAGGGCCAGCGTGGGGGGGGGGGTAAGCAGGGCAGCGACGAGAGGGGGAACAAGGGCAGCGAGGATGGAGTGGGAAGAAGGGGCAGTGAGGGGGGGGGAAGAAGGGGCAGCGAGGGGGGGTAGAAGGGGCAGCGAGGGGGGGGGGCGAAGGGGGCAGCGAGGGGGGGGCGAAGGGGGCAGCGAGGGGGGGGGCGAAGGGGCAGCGAGGGGGGGGCGAAGGGGCAGCGAGGGGGGGGGCGAAGGGGCAGCGAGGGGGGGGGCGAAGGGGCAGCGAGGGGGGGGGCGAAGGGGCAGCGAGGGGGGGGCGAAGGGGCAGCGAGGGGGGGGGCGAAGGGGCAGCGGGGGGGGGCGAAGGGGGCAGCGAGGGGGGGGGCGAAGGGGGCAGCGAGGGGGGGGGGGCGAAGGGGCAGCGAGGGGGGGGGGCGAAGGGGCAGCGAGTGGGGGGGAGAAGGGGCAGCGAGGGGGGGGGAGAAGGGGGCAGCGAGGGGATGGGGGAAGAGAAGAAGCGCCAGAGAGGGGATGGGGGAAGAGAAGCGCCAGCGAGGGGGGGAGGGGGAGAAGAAGCGCCAGCGAGGGGGGGAGGGGGAGAAGAAGCGCCAGCGAGGGGGGGGAGGGGGAGAAGAAGCGCCAGCGAGGGGGGGAGGGGGAGAAGAAGCGCCAGCGAGGGGGGGGAGGGGGAGAAGAAGCGCCAGCGAGGGGGGGAGGGGGAGAAGAAGCGCCAGCGAGGGGGGGAGGGGGAGAAGAAGCGCCAGCGAGGGGGGGAGGGGGAGAAGAAGCGCCAGCGAGAGGGGGAGGGGGAGAAGAAGCGCCAGCGAGAGGGGGGAGGGGGGGGGAGAAGAAGGGGCAGCGAGGGGGGGGAGAAGAAGGGGCAGCGAGGGGGGGGGGAGAAGAAGGGGCAGCGAGCGGGGGGGGAGAAGAAGGGGCAGCGAGGGGGGGGGAGAAGAAGGGGCAGCGAGGGGGGGGAGAAGAAGGGGCAGCGAGGGGGGGGGAGAAGAAGGGGCAGCGAGGGGGGGGGGAGAAGAAGCGGCAGCGAAGGGGGGGAGAAGAAGCAGCAGCGAGGGGGGGGAAGAAGGGGCAGCAGGGGGGGGAAGAAGGGGCAGCAGGGGGGGGGGGGGGGGAAGAAGGGGCAGCCGGGGGGGGGAGAAGGGGCAGCGAGGGGGGGGAAGAAGGGGCAGCGGGGGGGGGGAAACAACGGGCAGCCGGGGGGGGAGAAGGGCAGCGAGGAGGGGGGGGAGAAGAAGGGGCAGCCGGGGGGAGGGGGGGAGAAGGGCCAGCGAGGAGGGGGGAAGAAGGGGCAGCGAGGGGGGGGGGGGGGGGGGAGAAGGGACAGCGGGGGGGCGGAGATGGGCCAGCGAGGAGGGGGGAAGAAGGGGCA